>VXBR01008104.1:216489-402862 GCA_013400215.1 Cisticola juncidis
TCCTGCCCTGCTGGGCCGGTCCTGACCCCACTGCTGCTGCTTTCCTCAGCACTGCTTTGAGGCTTTCTGCTACCCTGTGGTCCTGCCCTGCCCTGCCCTGCCCTGCCCTGCTGGGACATCCCTGACACTCCAGCTACCAGCACAGAGCTCCTCATCTCATCCACCAGCCCAAGACTTTCCTCCCTTCCAGCTCAGCCTCTCAGAGTCCTGCAGGGGCACTGAGATGAAACTGCCCTGGGCCTTTTGTGAAAGAAAGCCCTCGAGGTTCCTGGTTCTGTTTATTATTAATGCTGTTGCTTGTTTGTTTTGTCATATGTACTGTAAAGAACTGTTATTCCTATCCCCATACCTCTGTCTGAAAGCCCCTTTAATTTTCTAAATTAGAATAATTTGGAGGGAGGGGATTTGAATTCTCCATGTCTAGGTAGGTCCTGCCCCTCCCTAGCAGATACCTGTCTTTCAAACCAAGACAATTATAGAGTGGATAAATAAATTGTGATATTATTTTAAATGCAGATCGTGAAGATAGAAAGCTTTCTGAATCCCACCATGATTTAATTCACTGGCTTCCATCAGGAAGATCCACAGAAAAACTGATTTAGTGCTGGTAATGACACAGTGACTCTTCAGTTAGCTTGGGACAATTGGGAAACATATTTATCTGGCTTGTGGCAACAGTGAATGAGAACTAGAAAAATGTGGTATCCAAGATATCCTCAAGATTTTCAGTATGTAGGAATGCTGAACTAAAAGTCAAACCATGACAATCTCTACAAGTAAATATTTATGAACATTTAGGGTAATGATAGTTCATGAAAGCTTATGACAACTATAAAAGATATAGCCATGCTGCATGCATCTTAATCTATAGCCATGCATTATCAGTAAAGTCCATGGGAGACTGTATTAAAGCTAAGATTCAAGCAAAAAGTAAAATAATTTAAAAAAAAGCTTTCAATAAAAACAGAAATCTTAACTATTTTTAAATGTGGGGGTCTTTTAAATTCAAATTGCATTTTAAATAATGCTTGGAGCATTACATAGTAAAAAATTAACCAATTTGAACCAACCACTGGGTCCCTTGTGAAGAGTGATATGCAAAATAAATATAAATGAATGAATAATAGAATCTTTTAATTTACCAGGTATGGGACAGGTACCATGGAATAATCAGGAAAACTGTTTTTTCCACAATGCACTCTCCAAAACTAGTATCCTCAATATTCCAAAATATTATAAAGAAAAAAAATCCAAACAAGCAAAGAAGAAGAAGAAAAAGAAAGCAGGACCATGCTGTTCATCCACGCACCTGGAGGAACAACTCCAATACCATCATCAACATCAAAATCTGAGATGTCACTATCACTGATTGGCCGAGATCCTGCACAACAGTAAGGTAAACAAATACCTGAACATCTGGTCATGTTATAATAGGTAAGAATATGTTCATTTAACATAATAATGAAACCAAAAAGATGATTTTCAGTCAAAAACAATAGAGAAGGAGAACTCAACTACAGTGACTAACTGATGCTTCACAAGACAGCTGAGCCAATTTACCATCTTACAGTTGCTGCAGCCTCCTTTCCCTTTCTCTTCCCCTCAGTTCCTCAGTACTCCTCTGCTAGGATAGTTCATCTCACTAAAACTCAAAAGCAAAACTCAAGTAAAGGAAAAAAACACTTCTGTGCTACTTCAGTGAATATGCTGAATCAGCTTGCTGAACAGGAAAGGAGATGAGGCAGCATATGGTGAGAGAGAGGAAGAGGAAACAGCACTGCCAGCTTTAAGAAAAGCTCAAATATCGTATGGAAACTAACCTTTAATTTGCTCTCTCTATACATATCCTCCATTTGGGCATCTATGCAGCAATTACAGCAGCAATATTTACATATTTATAGCTCATTCCTGAATGTGCACTGATTTCCAATGCACTGGCTGGAGTGAATGCCTTCTGTTGTAGAAAACTCAGAAAAATAGCTTGAAAATGTATTTTAAAATAACCTCCTACATCTTTCATATTTCTAAGTAAATCTTAATTTAAATGAACAGAAAAACTACAATGCTGAAATATCTTCTTCTTTTAACATGCCTCATACAAACCTGAAATCAGACTCAACTGTAAAACAACTTTACCTCCAAAATACATGAATACAGTTTCTATTTTCTGCAAAAGTACATTTTAATGAGCATATTGGAGGTTGTGACTAACTTTAGGTTGAAAAGTGTTTTTAAGCCTTTTAAGGACTTATTTTTAAAAAATAAAATCCTTTTAATTTTTTTAAAGTATCCAATAATTTAAAATGTCATTTTTCTATTTAAAAAGAAATTTATATTAAAAAAACCCTTTGAACAATTTTGTTTTGCTATTGAAAGCCAAATCGATTCCAGCACGTTTCACAGATTTGAAAGTTATACATCACAGTTGTAAGGCTGACATGTCATAAGGTCATAATTTAAATTATCTTTCTGCCACACATTTTCATTACTTTTAAAGACTATGATATAGTATCTTTTTTATTTTATTTGGAAATTAGGTACCATTATGCCATATCCAGCATTTCTAATTTAAAACTTAAGAGACTTTATAGGAATTTGGACCTACTTTGTAATTTTTTGCTAGTGCTTTCTCCACCATGAACATGTCTTCTTGGCATGAATGGTGATGGCTGAGGCAGAGGTAGTGAAGATTCATCATGTGTCTGTAGCTTATACCAATGTGGTTCATCATCTAAAAGTGCTGTCTCCAGCTCTATAAGAATCTAGCAGAAAAATCATAAGGTTTCAATTTTACTTTGAAGGCACACAGAGAAACACATATAAAAAATACATATGCATATGTACTCAAAACCAAAACGAACTCAGAGTAAATGTGATTGTATGCATCACCTCTCCAAGAAATTCGCTCTCTTCCTCTTGTACTCTTGGCTGATCCCACACAGTAATTTCAAGCATTCGTTCTCTAAAATCTCTACGATGTACATGTGAGTAGAGAAAAGTTTGATTCCATTTTGGCTCTAGACTTTTCTTTACTGTTTTGGTCCTTCTTTTACTTTTATCACTGAAACATAAATAATTTTTGTAAATAATTCATAGAGGTAAATAAGGAAATACCATGTAGTCATCAGCATGTAACTGTTTTCATTTTCTATTCGGCAATAACGCCTAAATGAAGAAAGCATTTTCTGCACAGTGAATCACATTCTTACAAAAGACCACAAAGTTAAATTGATACTGACTTGCACGATTCAAGTGCAATTTTTCTGTTGTAACCATGTAAAATTGTAAAAAGGAGTTCTTCATCAGCATTCATTAAAAGTTGATTCAATACATGGTAAATTAGAAGATAATTTTCTAAACTGGAATATTGTTACCTTCTGTCTGGAAGAAAATACATTTTTACATAGGGATTTCTGGGGCGTCCATCTACTCTTGATGGCAAATCTGTTGCCTGTAGAACATTTACTATTAACTGATGTCCCACTTTGTCATACCAGAGTTTAACCTGCAGGAATCAAGTTATCAGAAAAGATTATTGAAAATGGAGAAGAAACAGAACTTTCAGATTGCATCAAAAATAACCAAGTGTTAAAGTAACTGTTGGGTTTTTTTCCCACAGACAATGAGATACATGGCATTTAGAAATCCTTAATATTTAATTAAGTTAGATGGAAAAGATGATGGTATATACCAAGGGCTGTTATATTTATCACAGCTGAATAAAATTATGGTGCCTGATTATACTTACATTGTTTACTGTACTCACTGCATAATCTTGGATCTGTAAGTGCACCTAATCTCAAGGCATAGTTGAAATCTATCTACTCAGATTTGTGACCCTTTCAAAAGTGTTTATGGAAACAATAATATAGAGCTCCATAATTTATTAGAAGAATCATAATGTTAGGAAAAATTTAAGCCAGCTGTATACTCATGAATTAATATGATAAAAAAAAAATTTAAAAAATGTAGAAAACAAAGTCTAAGTACTGCCAGTATATTTAGTAAGCAGGACTCCAATTAGTATTACAACAAAGTTCCAAGATCTAAATTAAAATGCATTACTAAATAGTGTAATGCTTAACAAATACACAGCCCTTTAAATGCTCCCATAAAGAAAATACTGATACTATGCTCGTTATCTGCAGATTACTGGATGTGTACAGCAAAGTCACTATTTTCAATGCAGAAACTACAAAATGACAACTTTCAAGGCACTTTTGTGGGCTCCTCTCCATGTAAATTCCTGCACTCTTTGGTGTATTAAGACAAAAATTTATTTTGTCTGCTATGATTACAGTGATGGCTTGTTAGTGCATACTGAGTGTGTCAAAAAACTTTGGAAAGACTTTAATCTTTACCAACACTGAACACTTCTATTGGCCTCCCAGTAGGCCTTGGGAATGTGCAGGGCTGAGGGACCAGCACTTCATAGATTTCCATTAAAAACTTAAAAAAAAACAAAATATGCTCACAGAAAGCTGCCCTGGTAGGACCTGAGGTGCATCTCGTAGGGCTCCAGGGCTAGTCGGAGATATAACAGAAATAGAAGGCCTTTCCATCTTCTGAGATTCAAAAGAACTGGAACCTAAAACCACACGAGAAACACATGAACTTGCAATCCAAAATTTGGATAACTTATGAACTGCTTTTTCTTTGAATTGTATAAAGCTGATGTAGAAAACACAGTGAAAAGATTGCTTGTTTACCCTACATCCCAGATTAAACCTGTCATTTTTTAAATAACATACAGAAAATGTGTTCCTCATACACCACTGACAAACCATAGTAGGTTTTAAATAAAATACTGTTCTCTGACTGATTTACACATCTCCCTTCCCACACAAAGTACTCTGATTCTATGATCCTAAGTCTTTGATGAATAAACCACATCTATTGTTTGGATTATACTCCCAGTAGCTTCTGAATGTTTAATAGGAAGACATGCAGGACATGCATCTGGCATGGAGGTTATTTAGGCAACTGCTGGACATCATCAGTTCTCCCCTAGTGAAACAGAGCCTTCACTCATGATATCACCTTTTGACAAGTAAAACCTGTCCCAGGAAAGGTTTTCAGCTGCATCTCAGGAAAGGCTCAAATGGGAAAGAACCAGGAGCCTTGGCCCTCAAATACTCTGGCACAGTCAAAAAGAACACCAGTCTTCTGAAGTATGCACAAAAAATTGACCTAACAAAAGTTTTCTTGTTAAAAAAAAAGAGGAACAAGAACTCTGGACTTACTCTGCATGGTGCAGGAGGTGAAATCCTGACACTATTTTTTCCTTTGTCAGTCCCCTATACCTGTTTTCTCTCTTACGTTAGGAGGAGTAAATCATTATTTTGGTACTAACAACACAAGATAAAGAATGAAAAAATAGAATTCTGCTGAAATTTGAAATCTGTATATGTTTAATAAAATCTGTATTGCTTCAAATTTAACACATAAGACCAAAACCAATTGAATTTTGTCACGCAAAAACCTCAGGGCCACTGCAATTTCCACAGATCATCCCCCAGAAATTTCATAGCTGAAATAATTTTGTTGGGTACAAGATCATGCTTAAAGAAAGGAACAAGGTGTGTACTCACTAGACTCTAATGGGGGGTGGGAGGTCTCGGGAATCCGTGGAATATCACTAAAATATGAATACACAGTAATTAGAAACAACAGAGACAACCTTTGGCTGTGACAAATACATCATTGGGACAGTTTTTTAGAAAAATGGATCTGTTTCTGTTCTAATGGGTTACAAGGAAAGAAAGAGGAAATATTTAAAGGCATACCTTCCACTACCATTGGTGAAAATCACACTAATGCATACTACCCTCAAGGTAAGGAACTAGCAGATATAACAATACGAGCACTACAATGTAAACATTGTGAATGGATTGCACAATACTTTTACAACTGGAACAATGAAAAAAGAGAGCTTTTAGGAAGAGAAAAATATACACTACATAGCTATACTTCCTTTGCCAAAAGGAAACACAGCTATGGTTGTTCAACTATTTTTTTGAAGAACAAAAATCAAAAAAAATAAGACAAATATTAACTCACTAGTAATATTTATATAAACGTCTCAAGGAGTTCAGAGAATGAAACTGAAGAAAATGTCTTACAATAATAAAAAGGAAAATAAAGAACATTAGCAATGCTAAACAAACAAGTGAACATTGCATTTCTCCAAAGAATAAAAGAAAATGAAACTATATTACAATCGGATATGGGCATTTTTCAACACATACATATCCAACACACAAACAGATATAAGCAAGACAAACTGATTAGGTCTACACACATCTATCAATGTTCTCCCATCAATAAATTTACTCTTCCATCAAAATCTGGATGATGCAAGTTCCTGGCTCTTCCTATTCTCAGCCATTATTGAAAATACATTACAGGAGCAAAAATAATGTAGTACTGAACAAATCTTAAAGCAGCAGAGCAGGGAAATGGAAACAAAACTCTTCAGTGAATTACTTGAGTGTATTTTCATCCACACAGAAAAATCCAAAACTGGAACTGCAATAACATTTCTGAAGAACATTTACAAGATTTTACATCTATAGTTGAGAATTTTAAAGGTATTTAGACAGTCTGCTCAGTGAAACACAGAAATCTTTCTGACTTGGAAGTCAGTAAAACTAAGACTCCTAGGTATATTAAAGTCACTTATAGAAAAGAAACAGGCACTTGTATCAGAAAAAGAATGCAGCAGTACGCAATCACTGAGCCTTAAAGTCACTTTTTATGTCCTACAATTTAAACTTGTGGTGCCTGTGTTTTAAAATAGACTATTTCAGCTCAGCATTAATGTCTCAAATCAGCTTAAACCTCACATCACTAACCAAGAATGTGCTTCTCCTTGTCCTGACTTTGTAAGTCAAGAATAATGTCGTTTCCTCAAACTCATGGAATTATAGTTGAATTAGTCATTCTTGACATGGCTCAGTACTATTCTACAAACATAGGAAGAGATTAATGACCTGTTGAACAGCAGGGCTGCTGTGTAATCTTGTTCCTATTAACACTTTCTCTTTTCCAGATCAGGCTTTCCAGGGAATTTCTCATCAGTCTGTAATATCTACTTACCATAACCAAACAGATCTTTTTGTTCAATACAATGTTAAGTTTGCAATTTTTTCTTGTGCTAGAATATGAACACTCTCATCTGCAGTATAGCACTGTTTGTAATAACATCACTTTTTGGGTATTCAAACAAAGGTTCACATGTGCAAGGATTGTTTCAACATGGAAAGTACCACCCACTGTGTCAAGTTCTATAGTTCTGGCATGGTTAAAAAAAGATACGAAAACTAATTCTGTTTGGATTTTTTTTCTTGTGTTGTCAACAATACAGGAAGAAAAAACAGCTAAATATAAACTTTAAATAATAATTACACATATAAGCACTTATTAACTCATTCATATTTGTGCTAAGGCACTGTCACACTATTACAACCAACACAGAAAAATTTAATAAGAAATTAACATGACAAACAGATCCACACACTTTACGAGAGGACTAAATATTGGAATTTTAATTAACATCCTAAAAGGAAACTATAATCCAAAACTTTTCATGTAAGAAAACTAGTCTTATCTAGTCTGCTTTTAATTTTGTACTGCAGAAAATATTCTGACATATGATTTACAAAAAAGCTCTTCAGAAGAAATAGTAGCTCACAGCTTAGAATATTCAAAACTAGCCTAGTCAAAGAAAAATGAAGCGGAAAGTTGCACAACACAACTTTTTACCTAATACAGTAACCAAATTTTACTCCTCTTTTGGAGCAATATGAACTTGAGAAAAGTAGTGTCAGACACACCTCCAGTAAAGAGCTGCCAACTTCAAACTTTGTCTTTCTATCTCTACCTTGAAAGACAAAGGTACTTTGTAGTCTTACATGATAGTAGATATTTTCATTATCTTATGTCTGATCCTTTCACACCTCAATAACTATATAAATTAAACCAAACTATACCTTAGGTTGAAACTACTCTGTACAGATATATGGTTTGTAAGAATCACTATTTTGCACAGGAACAGCTCTAACTTCTCTGAGGGATATAGTCAAAAGGTTGATCACTGAAGACGAATCAATGTGGTTGTAACCCACACTTTTGAAGTTGCTCTAGGAACAGATGTAACCTATTACCCCAGAGAGTTTCTAAAGAGTTTCTGAGTTCCTCTCCCCAGTGCTCATCCTTCTGTTTCCAAAAACCATTCCTTCCCATCAGAACCTGTAGATCAATCTGACTCTTGCACTAATTACTTGAGCAGCTCTCTGGAGTTCAGCACTGCCTGCTTAATGATGGAGGTTCAACCTCCTTGCCAGGACCTAGACCACAATAACCAACCCTGCAAAGAGGAACTGAATCAATTCAGAGAAACAACAGTTTTGGCAGCATTGTTTGTGGAAATCCAAGCACAGATAGCTAGTGTCTGACAAAGAAAACAGAGACAAATGAAAATAAATTGTTTTACCTGCACTATCCCATACAGCACACAAGAAATGGTGAGTTAATTACCATGCCAGGCTTCTTCTCCAAAAAGTATGCTGCCAGAGGATTCTCTGAGCTGTCCTATGTTAACCATCTCTGACACTGTATGCATATTCATAGGTAATTCCTCCCCTCATATTGAGATGGCCAACCCATTAGTTCTACTTTTTATAGTTTTCTTATCTACCTTGTGTCACAGCCATTAGAATTAGTGTCAATTAGTTTCTATGGAGCTTCCACGGTACTATTGCAGTTACACTGTTTATTGTTGTTATGCCTTTAGCTGCTAATAGTGTTATGTACTTCACATTTTTCTCTAATAAACATCCTACAATTATCCATTACTTAAAATTACATTTGCTGGCAGACACAGAAATCCAAATTTACAAGACTGAACAAATTGTTTAGACCGCAATTTTGTAACTGGCAGCCTAATTTGTGGGCAGTCTAATTTGTGGACTTACAGTCCTTCCATTATTCACTTAAGGCAAACTGTGTCATATTTGGGCTTTTTAGACCTAATATGCTAGGAATTTTTAAATCAAGACCATTAAAAGTGCTGGTACATTATTTGCATTATTAATACTGAGAGATGAAAACACTTAAATTATGTAGATGAAATACCATTTTCAGGCCTTTCGGGAACTTATTCCCTCACAGGAATTTTGGCTTAATGGATTATCACTTAATGCTGTACCAAGCAACTTCAGTTTTGCTTAGTCAGCACCTAAAAGTACCCACCCAACTTTGACATGCTAGATGTGTTGGATGGGATGAAATAAAATTCCCTGTCATGAATCTGAAACCATCACACAGTTTGGAAAACAAGGCAAAGTGGAGCTAGGGAAAAAATCAAAGTGATGTGTTAATGCAAGCAAACCATTTTTCATTATGCAACACAATTTACATAGATCATAATTATTAGGTAAAAAGAAAAAAAAAATGGAAAAAGAAAATTCTGTGCAGCATGCTCTTTCTTTTGGTAACAATGTCTTAAATTTTTGGTAATTTTCAAATGACAGAAAAATCCCAATCTGTCATAAAACAACCCGACTTTGTCTCATTACTGCAGGATAAAAGGGATTGGTCTTTATGTTTTAAAGTTCAAAGCTCTAGGGATATTTATTTGCTCTCATAAAAAACCCAAAACAACCTGACTGTGAAGGAAAAGCAAAAAAGATTTAAAAATCATATGAGACATAGCTTTACAAGAAAAATATTCTATTATGCAAAAACCTCCATGCCAAGACTCCATTTATTTCAAAATAAATGCAAAGTCTGATGTTCTCTATTTTTGACTATGTATTGAAAAAATATGCTTGGGTCATTCACAGAAAAACTTTACATTTTATTGGTACTGTTTCTAGGTGACCTATTCTAGTGTACAATCTGCTGTTCAGATTCTTTCTTTTTGAACAAATTTTAAAAAATGGGTGGTATTTTTTAGTTTTTCTTCAGGAATGCAGTCACCTTTTACTTAATTTTTTCAAACTAACAGATTTATCAAATTTGTAAACTAAAAGAATATATTTGGTTTAATGCTGAAGTTATCTTAGAAGTTTAAGGGCACACAACATTTGCAATACTGACAGCAATAAATATATCTAAAGTCCATTGTTTAAAATGCTAATCTAGTACTTTCCTTTTACATCAGTTGTACAGTTAGGAAAATCCATTTCCATGTTTTCTTCCACTGAAACATGGAATTCAACACAATTGTCTGATATCAACATATTTCTTTTTTCTGATTTACATATAAAAACTAGACTTCCAAAAATCTCCTTAAGGCATGTTGCTTTTAAAAACAAAGATGTACAACTGAATTTGCAATTTTCTTTTAAGAATATCTCCTAATTTATCTGACTCAAAAAATGCAAAATAAAGCTTCCACTCCCCCATAGTCTTCAACTGGATGGTAACTTTAGCATTTAACAGCCGCTATTATTGTATCAGACTTTCATTTTCCATTAGAAGGTCAAACTGATAATAGGAATCAACTATTAATGTCAATTTTATTGAAGTACTTTTAACAGAGATTGCCATTAAAAAAGCATAATTTCTTTGCAAAATGTAGCTACACTCACCAAGCTCAGGCAAAATCAATAATCAGAATGTAAAAATAATATTTTTGTCATAAAGAAAAGAAATAGTTTTTTGGTTCTAAAACTGAAAAAGTATTGGAGACAAGAAAAAATTATAATTATGAGGAAAACAGCAAATTCAAAAGAATCACTTCTTATTGTAAATCATGTGACTCTGTTTCACAAGGTAAATGTGAATTTGCAATAAATGATTCATATTCAATTTTTTAAGATTTAGCTCTAAACATTCCTGATATCCCACTAAAAGCACTATCATTAATGCAGGGCAAATCCCCCTAATTTTATCAATTTGAACAGATTTTCTTTTGCTTCTAAGGTTTATTTGGGAAATTGAGAATATAAAAATTGTTGTCACAAAACTCCGAACCGGGGTTCATAATAAAAAAAAAAAAAAGAGAGATTATAAACATAACACATTAATGCTAATTTTTGATTGAAGCTTTTGCTTCCATGTTTGACTTTGATAACAATCATTTTAGGGTAAATACAGTCTTTTCAATTATGAGTTTTGTGCTTCCTCTTTTAGCTCTTTAAAGAAGGCCTGTTTAAAATCCTGCTAATATTGGCTTATTAGAATCCTGCAATGCTTCCCTCCACTCATGAGGACCTTTGTAAGTTATTCTGATCTAGTAGGCTGAAAGCCTGAAAACCAGAAGTTTGTCATGCACAGGTGAACCTAATCCACCAATTTTCCTTTGCTACGTGGCAAAAGCCTTTTTGTTCTTTGACTTTTGTCAAAATACTTTTCTACTTTGTAGCCTTTAGTACTTTGACCACACAGAAAACAACATCTGTGCTTATACGTCACTGCAAAAGAACAAGACTGTAAATGGTAGTGAAGAAAACAGACTATACAGGCTGTCAGTAACAGAAAGAGAATTGTATCCCATTATTAAGCAATAAAAAAATTAACTCACAAATAATCCCTTTCAAATTCCTATTAACAGAAGTAATTACTGTGCTTAAGAAACAAGTCTTTAGCCTTACCCAATAGGCCTTGAAACAATGATTTCAACTTGAGGTTCTGATTTTGATTCTAAAATAATGTTGTAAACTTCTTCATTTGTAGCTCCAGGCAGGGGTTTACCATTCCATTCTAGAACTTCATCCCCTTGAATTTAAAGAGAAGTTTATCTCACTTTCATATTCTTTTTACAGAGAATGAAATTTATGTTTTCAAGTAACATAAAAATAATTTAAAATCATGGAAGAGCTATACTGAAACCTTCAGACACTTTCCTGCCAAGGTGCCTTTCAGCTGGTTGGCTCCCAGTGCTTACTCTTACACAAGGATGTTCTGTTCCTCATGCCAGACTTCATATTTGCAATTATTAAAATCTATGACGTTTGTACAGGATTTCAAAGTACCCAAATGTTGGATATGTTTCTATAATGTTTCTATAAGGACAAAAGTGGTTTTTGCTATCTGCAAGGACATATCCATGCCTTTTTTGTGTGTTCTAGTCCCATGCAATAGGATGAACAGACTTTCACTCATTGGAAATGTACAAAACCATATTTTTTGGGGGGGAAACAATTTTGGCTCTAAAACTATTTTAAAAATTCAAAATAGATTTCTTAAAAAAACCCAAAATAAACCCTGCACTAGAAACAGAAAATTAGAATTTCAGACCAAATGGTTTAAGATTGGTGGAGACAAATTTATTTTCTGTAATTATAATCTGCATTTAAAAATCTATAAACAACTATAATACCTGGTTCTAACAATCCCATATATATTGATTTGGTGAGAAACATAAAATTAAAAATGCCCCAAAAAGTAGAATATTGTTAGAGACTCATCATCCTTTCTAGTTCTTTATTACTATCTGCTTCACACAATTATCCTAAAGCCACACACATTGGCACTGGAGCTTCTTGGCTCTTAAGGCACTACACAGGTACTTTGATTTGCTAAGACAACACTTAGGAAGTAGTTGCTTAGAGCTATAGTAAAAATAAAACCATTAAGAAGTGACGTTTAAAACCAAATGCTGTGCATAATTTTCACTTCATTTGGAACCTTGAAAAGTGCCATTAGCACAGCTATTTATTTGTAAGTCCAGTATATACATCTAATAGAAATGAAATATTTTAGGACCATTTTTTGGCTTGTTTTCCATTTTCATTTGTAACAGTTAATGATGAAAGGAACACTAATAAAATCCACTGTGTATGCAGTGTGTTGTCCTTCAGCGATCTGAATTTTGTTTGCCACAATGAGTTTAAAAAAAAATGTTTGCATTGCTTCTGTGGAGTCTAATAAGCAGCTCCTGAGCTAGCAAACAAAAACTTACTGAGTGTCACTGAGTCCTGTAACCAGCATTCCTCAGGAGTGTCTTTTGCTTTGCTCATACATTCCAGCATTTGGTATTCATAATAAACAAGAAACCTAGGCAACCATGGCATTTCATAACAACATTAACAATATTGTTCTGTATTTAAAAAACACTACCATAAGACATGAAAACTGTTAGTATAAATTAAATGTTGCATTCAACAGGCCATTACTAAAAGACAGTATATTTTATATGCAACTGATTGACTTACCTGCTCTGAGATGCCCCACCACATCTGCCAAGCTACCTTTCTTCACTTTGGTAATGAAGGCACCGAGTCGTCCTAATTCTGTCATTTTTCCTCCAACAACCTAGTAAACCACAAATTTGTGAATCTCCAAGTCACAAATCAGATGTCACATAAAGCACAAATACATAGACTAATCAGTTTTCACATTATTTTTAAAATTATACCTGAAATGTTCACAGGCAAACCAATTGTCAAGTTGGGTTTTAGAGGGGCTTAAAGACAAAAAGAAGCAAAGCTGACACAGAATGAATAAAATTGCTATTCCTTTTACTGTTTTTGACTGATCAGTCTTATGCAATTTGCTAGGTACCTATGTTTGTTGCAGAAGGAACACTTCTAAATAAAAAAACAGGCAAATGCACTTCTTTCAAATAATTGTCTGTCATGTACTCAAATTTAAATTGCAAGTGCACATCATTTCAAGTGTATGAAATCCCAAAATGTAGTTGGTACACCAATTGAAAACGTAGCAAATACACTGCTATTAAATAGAGTTCACAAGACTGTTGATACTGCTAAAACATAGGCACTCTCATCCAACAACATGACAGGACAAATCAGCAATTTCTGGCTTTTGTTGAACAGAAGAGAAACTGAAACTGAAGAGATCTTTTTCTAAAGATGACTACAGGATAGAGAGACCAGGAACATTAGAATAAACCTAAGTGCCCTCAAGAGGCCAGATTTTAAATAAATTTAGGGAAAATGTAGTCTTTTTGACTTGCTATCTCTTTATCTTATGTTTTCCAGTCAGGTGAAGTGTTTGGGTTTGGTTTTCTTTTCTTTGTTAGGAATATCCCAGAAGAGTTTTATAATAAAATAAAACAGTAGAATGATACTTCATTAGGCATTAGTTCCCCATGTTGTAATCACAATAACTAGCAGGAACTTTAATATCAAAAAAATATCTAGATACCTATCTGCTAACAATATTGTCACACAATAGTGTGTAAAATTTACCAATGAGGCCCTTAGTTCATATTACATACAGCTGAAACTTGAAAAATCAAAGAGAAATTCTCCAATTCTACATTTCCTACTAGGACCAACCTTGTTTTCTCACATATTCAAACAGAGTTGTTTGCTGGCAACAAAGATCAACTTTGTGCTATAGACTACTAAACATTTAGTGGAGTGAAGCTGTTTTCATCTTTTGTCTTACAATGCCACACTATCTCACTTCAAAGTGGGAATATTTCAGATATTGCATTCTTTCTGTTGTTCTCAGTGGAGAGGGAAGGACACCCAAATTAAATTATATCAGTCATCTTTGTTGCTCCATAGATTTAAAAGTATACACAGAGAGAGAAATGCTTGAATTGGTTCACTGTATTTCCTGCTTGCTTCAGAAACAGCACTCTCTTTTAAGTGTTCTGGAAATTTAGACACATGAACCTAAAAATCTGCTAAAAATGTAAATTAGGGATTTAAATCAACTGGACAGTGTTGCCAATATTTCAATTTTGGGGTGCTAGATTAACTGGAATTACATTTAATATAACCTCTACTATGATTTAAGAGGATTGTTTGCAAAGTCTTGTGTAAATATTTGGTTTCTTTCTACAAAATTTCTGTTTTCAAATGGTTGTGTGGCTTTTTAAACACTGACCTTGTAAGCATTTGCATCCAGATGACATTTATGTATGGGATTATGAGTTACTTGACTAAACTGCAAACAGCTGAGCTAGAAAAGGCAGGACTCCATTAATGCATTGCATGTGTAGTATGAATCTCACAGACAGGAAGCTGAATAAACATATCCTTTTTAATCAAAACAGTTCAGCCCCTTTGTCATAGATGACTGAAGAATGTATAGAAGGAGTAAATGTCTTTATAGTGATAATTTATCTCTATAACTTTAAAAATTTAGTAAAAGCAAGGAAAACATTTTTTGTCAAAAGACCATATGATTGAAGAGTCCTCTGATTGAATGTGTTACACCTCCATGTCTAAGGTCAGTGGAACTTCCTTTCATTTAGCACATAAATCATGTAATACTCACTTTTAGGCCCAGTAATGCACCTGATTCTTTAGGCATGGTTGTTCTCTTGTTAAGAATAACACGCCCAATTAAGCGATCTCCCTCTTTGGAAGGCTGCCACGTTACGGGATGCTGTCAAAAAACAGGCAGTGGAATTCAAGAAGTGTGACCATCCTCCACTCTTCAGATGCACACGTGTAAACCAATAAAATTACTGTATCATCATGTCACAACAGACACAAACATCCTTCAGATGTGTCACATGTTGCACCTGAGTTTTCTGTGATTATTCTGTTGGACTCTGGCTATATTAGACATTTATGCCTCTTGTAAGAAAATCTCAGCATTAAGTCTACAGATAGAATTATAACCCATATCAAACTTCAATACAATTGAACATTTCAAACACACCTTAGTTAATCAAATTAAACATTTACTTTTAAATGACATGACAGAAAAGTGCATTCAGAAATTCTATTCTTTAGAATAATACGTTATGCAGGTCTAGCATATGAGGGTTCATTATATAATAAAAACAAAATTATACTTTCCAACGCCATGTGTTAAAAAAAAATCACTAATCTTTCCCAGAGTAGCATCACACTCACAACTACTTTTTTTGTGGTTCATAGTGAAATTAAGTGCCATGTCTATACAGGAAATAAAGTCAAGTTAAAATTCAGGCAATTTTACAAATATTCATTTTGATTAAACTTTTTTTCTGATTTACACTTCCTTGGTAGTCTAAAACAAATTTTCATACAATTTGTAGAATATTTTTTTACAGTCAAATATCTTTGCTGAACTGAAATAATTAGCAAACATTTAAACTCATACTTATGAACCTCTATTTTTCTGTTTCTTACCGAACTAATAGGGGACGTCTCCCTGCTGTGCCACGTGGCAGGATCCAGCCAGTAATAATCCAAGTCACCTGGAAGAATATGAATAAAAAGAAATGTGTAATCTCTCAAACAGAGAAAGATGTATGAATGACTACTTCTGCATGCATGAATTTTAAGGTGCAATCACTTGATGAAGCAAATACAAAACCTTGACTATGATTCAAATCAATATATCAATTTGAAAACAATATCGTGCATTAATATAATGCACTATAAATTAATGAAAAAGCAGAGGTCCAAATAAATGTATTATTTGGACCTCTGCTTTTTCATGGATTGCACCTTAGAACTGGTTGTGCACATTGTCTGTTTTTATCTTTGCTCAGTCCAAGAATGGACCCCAAAGCATCCCATTCACAGCCCTCGTCCTCCCCACCATCTCCAAAATAAAGACACAGGACTACAGCTAATGACAACATGGGAGGGAATACTCCACAAAATGGGCACTTAGCTATAGCTAAAGACAGAACAGTCAATCACGCTCCAGCATCTGCAAAGATCAATGCTGTGACAACAGGTACTGTACAGAGGGACAGGAGCTGGTTATAGACTACCAGAGAGAACAGCCACACAAATACAGCAAATAGTACCAACAGCAGGTACAAGGCTGCCATCTTCTCTTTCACTTGGGACAAACTTAGATCCTGTGTACATCAAGAAAAAGACCATGAATTGCAGTGGTCTGGAAGGCATCAGCCTATCAGGACAAGGAGGGCACTTGTGGCAGAATATCTTCAATATCTTACTTTATAAAACAGATCTCTGTAACACTATCGTTAGATGCCTGTGTTCTAGCAAAAGTAGTGATCTAATAGAAGCCCAAACAAAGCATGCAAAGGAAAAAATACCTTTACATGCAGAGATTTTTTTTAATTCCTTCTCTACAAATACTTAGATGCCAATTATGAAATACAAGTGGTAACATTCTCTATAACTCATAAAATCTTTAATAGCTTACCATGTACATGACCAGATGCCCAAGTTTATTTTTAAACAGCATATTACTATCATATGCATAACCACATGAGGCTATTTGTGGTTTCACTAGCTACTGCAGTTCTGCAGGTTTGGAAAACACATTAAGTAACATTAAAAATCTTTCAGTTTTATTTTTAGGATCCTTCGTTGTGCCTTTATAAATTTCAAATTTACAGCAAGAACAACAACAACAAAAACTACACTGACACCTGCAGTGGTGGCAGTAAGCTCAAATCTATGGTACAGAGCTCCCTAAGTTTCAGTAATGTACTCAACAGTAGCACCAAAAAATGAACTATCTCCTGTGTGAGCTGGCCTGCCATAGGCCAAACACAACACACTTTGTTTTCCTGTTTCAGAGTTATTTGCTCAACAATAGTAAATGTTCAAGAAAGAATAAATGTCAGCTCCAGCATGCAGATAAATGTATCCAAGTCCTCAAAAACATTTCTGCTCATCCCCATTGTTCCCTGCTTTCTTTTCCTGTCTTCCTTCCTAGATTCAGCTTCTTGCTCCCCGTTTCCTTGCTGGTCTTCCTCCTGGCTACTGCAGATCCATGACTATCTAATTCATGCACCTAGCATCTTTCTCCACCAAGTCCCTGGTGTAGCAAGATCCTCTCATACATCTTCTGTCTTGTGTAACCTGCTGATTTTCCTATTCTCACCATCTACCTACCCTTTGCTGCCTTTTCTCCCCTGCCTATTTTTTTTTCTGTCATCCATCCATCTGCTTCTGCTTCTGGCTTTTGTGTCCTTTCTTAAGGTACTGTATTTTAATCCCTCTTTAACCTCAAATCCTTTGATGCTAAGCTATATTCCTGCACCCACTTTACCACACCCAAACCTTTAGGTGTCTGTCCCTTTCCTCTCTTCTGTCTGTCCCATGCTTTGCTACATTCCAAGCCATCAGTTACATCCACAGCATCTGGCCACATCAGCAATTCTCCCACCTCTGCTCTCAAAAGCTGAGAGCAGGAACTGCACTGCAAACGCAGCTCTACTGGGCAGGAACATGAATGAGATGCTCAGAAGCTATAAAGGTAGCTATCAAATCAAGCATCATGACTGAAAGTCACTGAAAGTGGTAAGTCTACCTTTTGGTGAATACCTTAAAAGCTGAAAAAATACATGATTTGGGGAGAAAAAAGTACACATCCTTTAAAAATGACCTAATTTTAAAATTTCCTTTGAAATTCAGTATGATACAGACCCCTGGCACACAAACATCTGGGAGAATTTACAACTGTAAAAAAGATTATACAATGGAAAATGTCAGTTAATCTATTCATAAACACTCATCAAATAGAACATAAAAGTTAAGACACAAATGAAAAAACTCCCCAAATGGGCACTAAAAATATTTTACGCCAGCAACACTGATACTAGAGATGTCTGCAGTTCATTAAAAAACTCCCCAAATGGGCATTAAAAATATTTTATGCCAGCAACACTGATACTAGGGACATCTGCAGTTCAGACTTTGTTATATCTTTGAAAATCATTTCTTCTTGGTTTTCCTGTGCCATTGTTGCTTCTTTGCCTAATGCCTATTTATGCCATTCTTCAACTGCCATACTTCAGAACTCACTCTTCGTTTAATTGCACAAAATAACTTCACTGCATCAGCATTACAGAGATCTGGGAAGAGGTAAATGACATGCAAAAACTTACTAAGAGCATAGCTTCAAAATTTCAGGTTTCCTCAAAAAAACACCATTGGTAAAAGTCATTAAAATATTTAGCAAAATAAGAAAAATTTAAGACATTACAGAGAGGAAAAACTAGTTTCATAAGGAGCAAATAACAGTTTTATAGGCTTAAACTGCTTTTAAATACCTTTTAAACTATTCTTTAAAAACATGAACAACTTAAAAATAATACACCCCCATGAAAATAAACATATACTGTATCACTAGGGTTTGTACATTACTGATGTATTTCTAAAACGTATTATTAAAAATGCATTTGCAGTTTTAATCCTTAAGACCAACCCAGTAAAACAGAGTATGTATTTTTAAAACCTTATTTCCTAAGAAGATAATTCAAAAGTTGTATCCTAACAGCAAGGAAAGTTTTTTCTGTTAACATGGCCACTCAATTACTTTACTCTTGGATGCACGTGGATACAATAATAAATTAAAAAACACAAATGTGTTGAGCTTTTTCTGTAAGTCTTTTGCAGGCTTCTATCAAAATTCATGATGGGGAGTAAGACTCTTGATAAATTCACATCGTTTTTATATCTGCAATATGTGAGCTTTCAAAATAAAGGGAAAGCTAACTCATGCCACCAAAAACCCATTTTCTCAAAAATACTGTCTTCAGCAGCACTATCCATACCAAAAGCTAATGCTGGGGTACTGTGATTTCAAGATCCTGAAAAGCTGAGGAGTTCTGGAAAAAACAGCTTTGACCCTCTTGCAAAGCCAAAACAAGCATAAAATATGAGAGGGTCTGTTACTGTGCATGAACAGTCATGCTGATTTCCAAAGAGTCTTGAATACTGGGGATAAAATACTGCGAGATGTTTTCCCAAATCCACCCTGACCACATTCAGAGACTACTGATATTCAGTAAAGAATGTGCTTCAGCGATTTGCTCAAATCCATCTGCACTGGATTTGCAGGAGTTACTTAAGACAAGAAGCAGAATCCAATGTTAAGAGGCAGTCAGCCCATGATAGGCACTTAATTGACCATTAACAGCCTGTAGTTGCTAATTAATACAGCAGTTCTATCAGATAACTGAGAAATTTAGACAAATATTTTTCAGAGGCTACACCTAAAATTACTTTGCAAACTGAATAGTCAGACTATGTCTCTCTAGTTAATGCACAGAATCACAGAGTGACTTGGGTTGGAAAGGACCTTAAAGATCATTTAGTTCCAACCACATCTTCCACTAGACCAGGTTGTTCCTAGCCCCATCCAACCTGGCTTTGAACATGGCCATTTGCAAACATGGGGCATTTGCAACCTCTCTGGTAAACCTGTTCCAGCACCTCACCACATTCACAGTCAAGATCTCATCGAAATACACTCTTTTTCAGTTTAAAGCCATTCTCCTGTGTCCCATCACTACAACTATGAGTAAAAAGTCCTGCAGGTTTTTTGTAGTCCTCCTTTAGGTAGTGAAGAGCTACTAGAAGGTCTCGCCAGAGCCTCCTCTTCTTCAGGATGAACAACCCCACCTCTCTCAGCCTGTCTTCACAGGAGAGATGCTTCCATCCTCTGGCCATCTTCATAGCCTTATCTGGGCTCACTCCAGCAGGTCCAGATCCTTCATGTCAGGAGCCCAGACCTGGATGCAGCACTCCATGTGATATCTCACTACAGTGGAGCAGAGGGACAGAATCACCTCCCTCAACTTGTTGGCCACGTTGCTTTTGAGGCAGCCCAGGGTGTATTTGGCTTTCTGGGCTACAAGCTGGCAGCTCATGTTGAGCTTTTCCTCCACCAACACCCCAAGTCCTTCTCCTCAGGGCTGCTCTCAATCCAGTCTCCACCCAGTCCGTACTTAGGGTCTGTTGATCATATCCACATCTCTCCAGTTTAGAGGCAAGGATGCCATATATGGGACAGTGTCAAATTCCTTGCACAAGTCAAGGTACTGATATCACTCCTCCATTATGCTGTAACCTCATTGTAGAAGGCAACTAAATTGGTCACGCATTCTTTGCCTTTAATGAAGCCCTGCTGATGTCACCAATCACCTCCTTATTTTCCAGTCTCCTTAGCACAGTTTCCAGGATGATCTGCTTGCTCTATGATCTTGCTGGGTACAAAGGTCAGACTGACTGGCCTGTAGTTCCCAGTATCTCCCTTTTTAAAAATGAGGGTTATGTTTCCACTTTTCCAGGCACTGGGAGCCTCACCAGACTGCCACAACTTCACAAATATGATGGATAGCAGCTTAACCACTTCATCTACCAGTTTCTTCAGGACTGGCAGACACATCCCATCAGGCCCCAGAGACATGCTCACCTCCATGTTCCTTAGATGGTCTCAAACCTGATCTGCTACAGTGGGCACTTTCTTGATTTCCCAGTTCCTGTGGCAGCCTGGGCAGTGTGGCTGGAGCATTTCTCAGTGAAGACTGAAGGAAAAAGCAATTCAGTACCTCAGCCTTCTCCATATTCAAGGTAATCAGGCCTTCACTTTCCTTCTGGAGAGAGCCCACATTTTCCCTAGTTTTCATTTTATTACTGACACAGCTATAACACTTTCCTTGTTGCCCTTGATGTCCCCAGCCAGATTTAATTCTATCATGGCTTTAGCTTTCCTAAGCTGATCCCTGGCTGTTTGGACAATCACTCTGCTGAGCTGCTGTCACAGATGTGGTACATCTTATTGTTAAGCAGGAAAGGACTTCTACACCCATGAAAAAAACATTCTATCATTTTATCAGAAAAATAATTCAGTGTGTAAACAACATATGCTTAAAACATTCCAGTTCAAGCTGCTAACCAACTACAGAAGGAGAATATGAGAGTATCCTGGCTTGGCAAACAGCCCTCACATTCATGTGGCAAGAAGAGAACTCAAAAGCTACCTATTGCCTACTTATACAGAAAACTTCACAAAAATGTTCATTATCTTTTAGTCTCAAGCCAACCCACTTCAGATTAAGTCTACAGTTAAGAACTTAAATCCTTGCAGGACAAGATGTTTTACTATCTACACAGGACAGGCTGGCTCATGCAGTTTATGGGAAGAATCCATCCCAATCCTCTGAGATTTAGGTTTTCTTTTGTAGCAAATATATATAATTTAGTTTCCTGCTGGCAAATGTCCTAAGCACTGAATATTAAAATACTGTAAGACTCCAAACTTAAAATGAAGACTAGTACACCTTAGAAGTGACAATTTATATATATAATATTCCTATTTCAAATACAGGTGTCTCTAAAACTAGAACTAGCCTCTTAAATTTCTCCCTAAATTCAGTTTTTATTTAGGTATTTTCATTTAATGATAAGATATAAAATAAATTTTCTACATCTTAATTAAATTTCTGAGTAACAAAAAACCCTTGGAAAAGGGTCTACACAGCTTTATCAAGCTGACTTTCAGATACAGATAACTGGCAATCTGGGCTTATTCAATATAAACTGTAAATAAATTGTTATTCCTTACTCTTATGTTTAGAAGATGAAGACACTTCATACTCTTTCTCATAAAAAATGAACACTTTTTTATTTTGAAACAATTCCCTTTGTTTAAAAATCTTTTTTAAAGTGTTAGTTACATTGAGAAGAGAGTGATGCTGATTGATATTTGCAAACAAGATATACAGAAATAATTAGACAAGGAAGTAGCAAACCTATGAAATATTATCTAGATAGTTAAGGGCACTAATATTAAGCTAAAATCTAGTGAAAAGTAAAATTGATTTGAATTCTCCCCTAGTTACGATGGCAAAGTTGTTCTTCTACAAGAGTTTGCAAATTCATAATTATTTTTTATTTTGTAAAGGAATGATTTATCAGTTGCTGATAATGAAAGAGTCTTTCAGTGTATTCTTTTTATTTATCTGGGCTGAAGGATCGTTTTCTGTGGTCTGTTTAAAATATAGTATGAGTTTCTTAACCAGATATTTTTATATCCCAGACTGTGATTTGCTTTTAACTAGGTGTACAGGTTAGACATAAACTTTTTAATAATGAAGTATTTCACTTGTGGTGATTGATGAATGAAGGTTGCTCAAAAGACAGACTTGCAAAAGACCTTCCAACACAAAAACAGCTGGGCCCGTTTCTATGTTTCACAAAATGGACTTTCCTACCTGAATTATTTCAGTGTTGCTTTAAGGCTTTATAAATTACTGAAAGCAAGGGTTTCTTGCCAGTGGAAGCTTAAAGCAAAAAATCACAATCTGTATAGTCAACAAACTGAGAATTTTTGAATGTTTCTAAAATTTTTAACATGGACACAGGTGACAACAAGGAAGCTGTTGTAAATTTCTTGAATCTCTAGGGAATTTTCTCATGAACTCTCTGAGCCAAGATTCTTTAGAAATTTCACTCAAACACTCAGAGTCTTCAAAAGTTCATCAACCTCTTTCCAGCTAGATTCTTATTTTTACCTCAGAGACATCTAAACTGCTGTTCTGAGGATGTGTAAGTCTTATTGCAAGCATGTGAGTCCAAGATAATGTATGATTCACAGAGGGATGATGCTCAAAGGCATATTCTGTAGGGTCATGACAAAGTGTGACAGATTTAGAGATGTAAGATATTAAGCAAGATGCATGAATTTCCATTAATTTGAAAGTTACTTTACAAGCTTCATTAAAAATATTTTCCTGAGGATACCAGAAAAATGGTTAGCATCAGGAACTTAAAATCAACAGGCAAACATTTTGATACTGTGGTGTTTAAGGATTTAAGGAAAAAAATGCTGTCTAATTGTTGTCTCTGATTTTGCTGACTGGGATTGCTCTCTCAAGTGGAATCTAATTTTGTAGATGGATGGAAGGAGATGTCCTTCTGGAAATTTAGAGCTTCCCTGAATAAATTAATTATTTCTATTTAATTCAAATTCAATATTGACACTAACTTGTGTCAACAGTTTCACTGAGTTCCTGTTTCATATAATTAACACTTTCAGTTTTGATATGATTTCTTGATATTTTTGTTCAACGTATAATGAAATTCAAAAAATGTATAGCAAGTTATCTCAAAAAGTCCCATGGTCTCATAATTTTGGATACATATGTACACATAGCTACCTAGTACACTAAAGACCTGGCAAGTTCTTAATATTTTTTCTGCTGTTATGAAAGAATTCCCAGCACTTTAAATACACCATGCTGTTCTTCAGTATAACACTTTTTTTTTTTCCCTGTGGGTTGGTTTATGTTTCTTTCCCTATCTTCTGTGCACATTAAACCAATTGAGTAAGTGTTTATTGCAAAAAAAAAAAAAAAAGGTAATATTTCCATTTTGGTCTTTGTTTTTTTCCCTCTGAAAGTTTTGAAAATCCTGAGTTTTTGATTTTAGCACTTGTTAAAAAAGTGATTTATTAACAAATTATCATTGAAAATCAAAGCTGAAAATAAACTCTTCTCAAACCCTAGTCTGTTTCTATACTGCCAATAGCTAGAAATTTTAACAAGGAGGAAGAAAACAGAAAAAAAGTAAAGCTGTAGAGCAGCAGCCTACACCTTAGAAGTCCCATGGATACAAGGCCCAATGCCCTGGTAGAACACACTGCAAATAAGGTACCAGAGAAACTCATTTAAACACTCATCTTCTACCACTGTGTGGAAAGAAGAAAGGCACTTCTGCACACATACAGAAGAAAACACACAGTGTTTATAGATATGCTGATAGAAACAACAGCAAATGAAAGCAAAGCTGCTCATTATCCACAGGACCAGGGAAAGGGAAAAAGACAGTCAGCCTTGCTGTTGTCTAACATATACACATAGAGTCCATCATGCAAACCTGTAGAAGATACTTGAGAAAAACCAAGATTATATTTCATAATCTTGTTATTCATAATTTCATCTTCATGAAAACTAGGGGAGATAATAATGTAATGAAACAGAAAGTGTGAGAATGGGAAAAAAAGACTCTTGGCTGTTCTGAGCTTCAGGACTCACTCACTCGGAAGGAAATACAGCAGATGAAATTCTCTAATTAAAGAGAAAAGCACTTCAGCAGTACCATGATGGGATCATATTCTGGAAGACCAAATTAGGAAGATTAAGCCTTCTGATGTTGTTTTTGGTTTAGTTTTATGTTGATATGGTCTTATTTGTATTTTTGTTGTTGTTATTGCTACTGTTTGTTTTGAATTTTTAAAATATCATTCATGAGTATCCTCAATTATGCTGCATTAGAAGATAATGAGTGGTTTTGTTTCTCCAGTTCAGAGGGCAATACTGGAGGGAGAATCTTTAGAGTGCACTCTGAGGATCACTGACACCAGTGAAACAATGAGCAAAGGATCTTTGGAGCTTTGCTTCCCACCAGGAGAGAGGAAATAGTTAAGAACATGAGCATGAATAAACTTCATGATCTTCAAAAAGGGAATGAAGCTGAGCAGAAAATAGCTAAAAACCTTCCGACAAAAAAACAAAAAACAAACCAAAACAAAAAAAAATCGTATTGCTAAATAACCAAAGAAAAACACTTCAACCTTAGAGAAAATAAGGAAGCTGCCACAATAGCAAAAGGAGTCCAGAAATCATGGAAGCATTTAAGAAATAATACCAACAACAGAAGCAGAACCAGGCCAATTCAGAAGAGGGAGAAATGCAGGCAAAGATTGACCGACTAAATCATAAATGTTTCATTTTCTGGAAGAATCAATAGAAAGCTCCCTTTGAGTGTGTAATTTACAGTGATTGAGTACCAGGAAGCACACAAGACATAATTAGACACACAAAATATAATGCAAACAGCCATGTATGCAAAAAGAACTGAGATAATTCTGCAACTATTTAGTCCCTACTACTTAGTATCTAGTACCAAGTACTGCCAATCCAGAACACACTGTAAAGAATCTGCTATTATTTGGCTCTATCAGCAGATGTCAAATACATTCAGTTGAGCAGGAGTTTTGTTTATGAGCATGCCATATTAAGAGTCAAACCATGAAAAAGTGTCCAGCATAAAGTGAAAACCTATTTAGAAAATAATACTCTAAATACATTTTAATCTTATTCGACTAAAATTGGTAACAAATATCCCCCCCAAAGTATTCATTAAACAGGGTCTGTGGTGTTTGTCTGGAACACAGTAATTAGTACTAAACACTCACACTACTGTTCCATATAGTAAAATAGAAACATATTAGACTTGTAAGAGACTTGTCCCCAAGGACAAAGGAACGGCTATTTACAGGAGGCCGGAACCAGACTTCAAAGCTATCCTGACAAACTAGAAAAAAACAAACTGGAAATAGAGGATCAGGCTCAGAGTAGACAAGGAAATGGCTCCACACAGACCAGGATAAACAAGTGTAGGATAAACAAGTGTAGAAACAGGGAGAAATCCACCAGCTAAGAACTAACAGTGCAGAAGATGATGAGGTGGATATAATTGATCTCAAGGGTAACAGGAGAGGGTGGCATCCAAGCCTGGCTGCTGTTGGAAAACCACTATCCTTGCCCTTTGGGAGTTACAGGGTTGGCCACAGACCAAGATTTCAGCGCCTTTCCTACTTTTGCTACAAAAATACCTCCAAAGGTCAAACTGGTGAGGACCTTAAGGGTTTGCTGTTAGTTTTGGGGACTTTGCTTTGTTTTATTGTCCATCATGGTTTGTCTTTTGGGCAGCCTTGCACTTAACCAATACCCTGACATAAGTGCTGACCTTGATGACAGCTCATTCTCTCAGGTTCTGTCTTTGCAGCACACAGTTCAATTTTCAGAGAGGAATATTTAGGATGCTGAAGTGTCATTATGGGGGAGAGATGATATAATTTAATGGACAGAGAGCTATAGATAGGCTGGTTTAATAGTCCATTATATCTCTACAGTCAGGGGGTGTGGGGCTGAGTGTGATTTTAAAGCATCTTTTAGATCTCCCAGGTCCATGTTATTCCAGCTGGACACATGCTGCTGCTTGTGCACTGCGAACAGCACAGCTTTGAATCACTGCAAAACAGGATGTCACTGCTCTGTATTTCTCCATCCCAATGCTATTTCACCTTCTTCATTGACTTTTGCCAAGACGTGCAAGAGACCTCTGGAATGCAGTTTACAGCCATCTACATAGTGAACAGCTTGAAGAAGAAGCAGGGATTTCACTTGTTTATGTACCTATAAACAACTTACTAAGCACGAGACAGTGCAAGACTTTGACCTTAGCCAGAAGCGTTCTCCAGTCTGATCCTTTAAACTCCATGCAGAGCGAAGGCTGACCACTGTCTCTCCCAACCTCAGCATTTTTGTCTTCCTGACATTCCTGCTGCTGTTTCTGTTTCATCTCTGTTTTGACTGCTATTAAATCACATTTTCTCCAATACATCCCTTAACATTCTGCCCTCATTAAACTCTAATTCTCCTCTAAATTCTGTTGAAATTAAATCGATTTCTAACATATATGTTTAAAAACATAGTATCTAAAACATTATTTTTCAAGAGGATAAGACCTCTTCCATGACTTATTCTATCATACATCATCAAGAATAATTCTTCTAGTGAAAAATACTTTTCAAAATCAATTTTTATAGACAGTGTTATCAATTACTTAGATATAAGATTTTAAAGGTATTTGTTATTCTCAACACACTGCGTAATCCCCAAGGAACTTGCAGTGGTGAATCCTTCCTCTCACTTCCTTCTGTGGTCCTTCAGTGGTTTAGCTGAGGACCTCATTTCAAATACAAAAGGGAAAAGCTGATGTCCCTCCCTGAGCAGAAAGTGCACTGCATCAATATGATCATGCAGAAATAATGTACAATATAACCAGAACTGTATATTTATTATAACCCATAAAAATTTGTAGCCATAACTGCATCTTATGCTAAACAAACATACTTTTATTCTAGGTACATAAGTTTGATGATTTTTCTCCCTAAATAATATGCAAAAAGAAAAGTAATACAAACACATTTTATTCTGAACTTTTTAAAGCTCCTAAGAATAGAATAATTCAGGAGATTGAGGACTTGTCAATTGTCTTCTGCCAACAAGAAATAATACACAGGAATGTTCACGTGTTTCCTGCGGCAAATTTCTAAATTCTTTATCCTTGACTTCTTTAAGATGCAAAAGTCATAATGCAATAGGAATATTATTATTACTTTTCAGCATCACATTTATATTTTGACGTGCACTTTCAAAATACAGATTTTTGTTTAAATGCTCATTGCATATAGCATCACTACTGCCGAATTATATTTAACACATGAGATTTCAAAATATAAACATAACTGAAACACAGACTTAGAAGCAAAATGGTTCTTTATGCCCTCTTTGAGCTGAATGTATGCTACAATTAACACTTTAACATTCCAAGGATACAACATCTCCACTAAAACTGCACAGATAAATAAATCTGTTCATAAAAGGATACAATTTTGTTTTAAAATATGAAATATAAAAATACAATTAAAACCTTAGCACTAAATAGCTCCTTATTTACCTGTCCCTGAATGCAACGTATGGAGCAGAAACTGAAGAAGCCCAGCAAACATAGCAGCTTCAGCAAGAGAATGCCTAAAGCACAGCTGGCATCTAGTAGGGTGCTGAATCCAGCCTGCAACTGTAGCAACACCGGAATGCCAGCAAAAATCCACCTCAGTGTGAAGGAGACGATAGGAAAGGAGTCATGAGGTCCTTGCGTCCTGACTCTAAGCCAGATTACTCTGCAGTGCCAGGCGCTGACAGCGGTGACACCGAGCGGGGCTAAGGAGAGCTCCTGCCATGGGAACGGATCTCTGCAGTGAGGAGCGAGCATCGATTACTGCATTGGGTCGGACGCGGCCGCTGCAATGACAGCGAGCTGCAGGCTGCACAAGAGTTAAGGATTTTAGGAACCCACAATCAACAACAATCCTCGGGGAACGAGATGGGGGGGGAAGCTCCTTCCTCTCCGGATAGAACAAGAAAGAAGTTTCTTGGTGCTTTTAAGCCAACAAAGGCACCTAAGTAATCAATACAAACTGCTGCAGTTATTATTTATATTCAGCACTGGTGCACTGAACAAGTTTAATCAACTGCATAGACGAAGCAATTGTGTAAAGGAAATGTGGCTTTATTTAAATTTATGTAAAACATCCCAAGCTGCAGATTTACTTCTAGCACACTGAAAACACAAACGGCTCTTGAGAAAAACTTACCACTTTTTACAAATTAATAGGATAATTTCTTTTCATATATAACAGATGTTTACATGGAAACATAATTTTATGTAATAAAAATATAGTCCAAATAAAAAGACCCAGGAAATAACATTTTGTATTCCAAATTACATGTTCAAGATAAAACAGCAAAGCAGAACTTGCATTTGCAAAAGATAGATGACTGGAAAATTATAGCTAATAGAATTTACTAAAGTATTTAATCTTCTGTAATCATATCCAAATGATACAACAATAAAACTATTCCTGTGGCAGAGATAGCCTTCCTCTGCACAAACAGATGGTTTTCTGCAGCCTATCTACATACTGCAGGACTTCCAAAGTACAATTCAGGACATTCAAAATACAAAAATTGTGCTGTTTAGAAACTAAAATGTGAGAAAATAAAGCAAACAGAGAAAAGCTTAGAAGGAATAAAATAGAAATAGTAAAGCTAATGAGAGCTTACAGCTCTTTCATACTTAACAATATATGGATCTATTAGCAATAATGAAAATATACTTCTAATCAAGTTGTTTCCCTGTAATTCTGTATCAAACCCAAGGTACTGAACGCTCTCTCACACTCGCACATGTCAGTCAACAACAAAAGCCACAGAACATCCCTGGCCATTGCTGGCTTTAGGTGTCCCCAGTAGCACTGTATCAGCAGAAGGATCATAAAACTGTCTAACTCTGCTTTATTCACAGACATGCCCTTTTTAGGAGTTTTTGGAGAAGGACAGTGTCCAGTCTTCACATATTTCAAGAGACAGCAACCATCTGCTACTGACCAAGTAACATATACCCAGCTTTTTCCTAAAGCCAGAAACATTTCTTGCAAAAGAAACAAAAAACCGAGTATGCCAAATGCCTGTTGCTTCCACAGCACATCCACAGACCCTTCTCCATTACTCCTTGAAGGATGACCTCCTCTTCTGCCAGGGCAGGCACTGAGGGCTTTGCATCACTTTCAGAGCACAGCACACCTGGGTCCTGAACACTCACCTGACTACACATACTAAACAAGGCAGGGGATTTTATCACAACGAAAATCAACAGATTAATAACTCTTGCTTGCTACAACCTCAGAATTTGTAAATGAGACTGTACTATATGGGGCTTGTTTTCTGACTTATTTCAAGCGTTCCTGTCATTCCCATGGCACACATGTGTCTGTGAAAAAAATAATGAACTGTTTTCCCAAACACACTAGAAAGGTTGTTTGCGCCTCATGGTGTTGTTAAAGCTCTTGCTGTCTCCCACTGATAACCCTTCCCTGCTCCTCCAGCAGGCAATTCTCCATGTCCATTTTACCCATTTTACCCACTGCTGTCCCCAGCCATGAGCTCTGCCCAAGTCCTGCCTAAGTAAGCCCAGCCTAATGGCTTCAGATGGCAGAGGTGTCTGCAAGTATTTGCTGAAAGCAAGGGAACAGGTGAGCAACAGAAAAACGTTCTGAGGTCAGAAAGGGCATTTTGCAGAAAAGAACAGTACCACCAGCTCCAGCATCCGTTGCTCATCCCTAAGGGTGGATTTCCTTCCTCCCAGTCCCAGACACATCGAGTCTTTCTGGTTGCCCCAAAGGCTATAGAACAGCTTAAGAATAAAAAGTGCTACATTGGTCTGTTTACTTTTACATCCATTAGTATCAAGGTACTAGGAAACTAACTGTAAAACTGGACATCATTCCATTTTCCTAGTAAAAATACATAATTAAGTTATAACACATTTTCAAACTTTGCACAGGATAGCACTGCCTTCATAATCTCTGCAGGTTTTTTACCCTTGCAAATTATTTTGTTGCCACAGTCTTCTGAGGCATATTACACCACACATTGATAGTTAGATATTGACTACCATATTTTAGCCCTTCATAATCTTCCTGCTAATAGTCTAAATCTTAATCTGCATGTGATACTCCTGCAGTCATAAAAATTTCTAAGACCATTAGAAAAGCATGAGATTGTTCAATTTCACACAACTCTATCATTATTCAAGTTTTGGGAGAACAAATTCCAAGCAGTTATCATACTGTTCAGCTTTATGCCTGGGTGAAAATGCAACTGTCCTCTAAACCAAAAGTTCTACAACACTTTTTCGGAAAGAGTAAAGTCAGAGAATGGTCCCAAGCTTAATACTGCATCACAAAAAGAGCAAATCTAGTAAAGAAACCCCTATGCTTGAAGTTTGAATTTAAATTAGAAAATCAGAGAAACAACAAAAAAGATCTGCATTACAATCTCCAGACCTCAAAGCCAAGTTACAGTGGGGAAGATACTCTAATACAATTGCAGGAGTCTTAGATACAATATTAGGTATTGTATGTGACATTTTGCACTGTAGCCCTGCCTGATCTTCTTCAAAAGGTCCTGGCTATTGCGGGAGATGAGCAGTGACTAGACAAGCCACATACCCTACCTCTAAAAGCAGGGCAAGGAAAGGACCTGGGAACTACATACTTGGTTATGGAACAAATCCTTCTGGAATGCAGTCCTGAGCACGTGAAGGTCGAGATGGTGGCTGGGAGCCACCTGCATACTTCAAATCTTGCCTGATCACTATGGTTTCTGGATCTGCAGGCAACAGCAGCAGATATTAATGTAACTGTAGCACAGCTTCCAACCAAGACTCTCACAATATCCTTCCAGCCAAATCAGAGAGCTGTGCATCGACTGGTGAAGTGTGAAGTGAGTGGAAAACTGACCTAACCACTTGACTCAAGTGATGGACAAAGGACTGCAGTTTGACTGGTGATAAAATGTTACACATATAAAGAAAGACCAGAACAAAGATGCACAGGGAAGAAACAAGGCTTTCCTTTCCTCTGCTAGTAGCACTCCAGACCACAAAAAGCTCTACTGAGATCATAGAAAACTTGAAGTAGCCTTTGGCTTTGCATCCAGAATTAAACTCATTAGAAAAAAACATACTTGCTTTGGATAAGCTTCAGTGCAGTGTGTAGCTAAAACTGGGCTAATTAAAACACTTGGGGCATAAATACATCTTCTCAGTAAAGTATTGCCCAGTGAAGAGACTGAGAGTTTTTCGGTCTCTTTTTCGGATTCTTTGGTAAAATAATTACAACTTTTCAAAGAAAATATTTGACCATTTACCAGAGAAAGACTTCTATTTATAAATATACAAATACATATATTCACACACTTCTGAAAAAGCGGTTACAGATTGATATAGCACCAATTGTGACATTTTTTCATAACTATTGAAAAAACAAAAATGTTAAGCACCTCTGCTAAAAAAAAGACCTGTAGCTACTTAAATGAACATCTGCCTTTAAACACACAGCAAACTTGTTAGAGCTCATCAAAGTTCTTTCCCTTTCAGGCATGAGCATATTCTGTTTATATTCCTAGCCAGGTAACAAAAAAATTAAAAAAGCACCAAAGCAGAAATTAGGTTGTCACATCAAGAGAGTAATATGCTGAAGCTAGTAAGTTTAGTCTTTTATTTAGCTTGGGGTAAATCAATGTCAAGCTGTTGTTGCTCCACAGCTTTCAATTCAAACCTTGATCCATGCTAATCAATCCAAGTGAAATAACTTGGTGTCCATCTGAGTAACACCATGCACATTGGGAGCAGGCTGTGCTGTGCCTCCCACTGGCATCCCAGAGTAAGGGCTTGACCCCATTGTTTGCAAAGATCCTCTAAGGGAGTATTACAGAACATCACCCACCACTTTGCAGCAGACTGGAAGACAGAAGAGCATTTCTGCACAACCAAGAGATAGGAACCCCTCCAAGCACACAGGTCTGAAAGAGCTAGTAAAGAAACACCCTGCTGTTTATTGCTTTTGTAACCAGCATTCCAAGTTCCACTGTCAATTGTTCAGTACTGTGCTGCCACTGTTGTTTCATTTCCCCTTCCTCCACCCATGACTGACTAAATTGTTCTTGAGTCCTCTGAGGAAGACGATTGTGACAGTGAAACTGGAAAGAGACAAAATGAAACTCACCCCAGGAAATCTAAGCTGGGCCCTCAATTCCACAGGTGCAGTGGCTGAGATCTTTGCTATCCAACCTTAATGATTCAGTGATTTTGCAATGCATTTATCTTAGTTACCTTATCTATTAAAAAAAGTCAACAACTCCTCAGATAGATCATTTTTATTAACTGGCCTTGACTGAGGAGGATCTACTGACAATCAAGAGAGAACATCAGTGCAAATCAAACAGTGCAGCCACTGTCAGATTTACGGATTTCTGGACTGTCTCTGACATCACAGGATGATGATCTCTGTGTGTAGGGAGATTTTGTGGAGTATTTTTCTTCATGACAAGGGCAGTAATTAACATATAAACTTATAATAGCCACAAAAGTTCTGCTGGACAGAATTTTTTTAGAGCCAAAGGTTATCTTAAATGAACACTAATTCAAGCAATTTGCTCAGGTATCCAATTGCCAACCAAAGCCAGATGTTTCCAGCTAAATGGCGACCAATCTGCAGGCACTGACTTTTCAATTTACTGATCAATGGCATCAAAATTTTATTTTTGTTCCCAACTTTAACTGCTGTTTCTAGTTGTTGTGTTACTGTCTCCACAGAGCCAGATTTGCCCCAGCCCCCACACCCCACAGCACAATGGATGTGGAAGGCCCCTACTCAAAGTCCCCTCCCTGCCTGATGCAGCTAAGCTGGGTTGAAGGGTTGGTTTGCCAGCACCCCTCGGGATAGCCATGCTCAAGTACAGGCTTGAACTGACAGAAGCAAATTGCTGCAATCTGTTCAGCCTGCAAGAAGAGGCTGCAGGCATCCACCTGCACTTCAGTTTTCCTGCCAAAAGATAAGTCAAGTAAAACGCATTCCATTCAAACCTACAGCAGAGACAGGAGACTACAGCAAAGACAGGAGAATCAAGCTAAGGTGACAATGTCATTACAGCTTATTTAATTCAGCCACATAACCTTACTAAAGTTCCTTAAAACAGCATTTTTTCCCCCTTGAAAAACTCTTCCCTCCCATTACAAAGTAAAAACCAAAAGACTACACATATTCTGAACTAATTCCTGTATAGGCTGTGATTGAACGGTTATATAGCCATGGGTGATTGACATTTGTGTTACTATTTCGTGCTGTTTTTGTATTTCAGGATAATTTTGACAATTTAACCCACATTCTTCCCTTTCCTTTTCCCTAATATCTAAGTGCAGACATGGTTTAGTTTCTGAACCCTTCTACAATTCAGATTCTGCCCAGATCCTTTAATTCTAAAAAATGTCAGGATTAAACCGAGAAATTAAACAGCGGTGTCATACATACTGACCATTCCAAAAGGAACCTCTATTAAGGAGCATTTTCTATTACTTTAAAATGTTATATACCATCCACACAAACAAAAGAAAATAATTACTAAAATCACACATCTAAATTCAGGGTTTAACAGTGATCACGTCATTTAAACATTGTCAGAAAATTCACTCCTAATCCTTATAAAAATTTTCTAGGGCAAAGTAAGATTAGGTTCACCATAGCACAGATAACTGAGGTTATGGTGGCAACATGCCCAAAATTAGTATTTGTTGTTGCAGCTTTTTTTTAAAGGAAACAATGCTGATATATTGCAATTTTAAAGAATACATTTATAAAGTCAAAATGTAAATGGTATATTTCTTTAAAATATACCATTATATTAAAAAAAAACAAAAACAAAACAAACAAAAAAACCCCCAAAAAACTGCTCACCAGAAAAATTAATGTCTTCCTAAGTGTTTCAGTGGCTTGTAGGAATAATCATTCCCTAAGACTCTCTTAGCAGTAATATTAAAATTTGATAACAGGAACAGCTTAACCAACTTTTCAGAGCAACCTTTCTGTGGAAAAGATCCAGCAGCAGCACAACTGGATTTATTCCTAAACATTCAGTTCCAGTTCCATTCACAGGGGATTGTTTTGCCCTTCCCCAGACATTGCCTTCTTAAAAAGAGTGACAACTCCCCTGCTGCAAATCCATAATGCCTCTCCCATCAGAGATGACTGAACCTCCTGGATACACTGATAAGGTTCAGCATGTTACCCAAAAATTGGCAGAAACAGCAAATACCAGTAAGTTTTGAAAACCTACATCTATTTAAAATTGTATTTCTGAGTTCCTTTGCAAGGTCCTATTTTATCCGTAAGTGCAAGTCACTTTTACAATATTTTAAATAAAATCTGAGCCTGTAGAGAATACAGAATTCCTTGGCATACCACGTATTTTGATATAAACGTACACTAATTTGTTCTGGTAGCACCGTGGAGCATGACTGGCAAGAGCTGGCATTACACTTGTGAATGCCCCAGGAGTTTGCAGAGTTGAAGGGAACGTGGCTATCACTAGCCCTCAGCTCATGACACTGGTTAGTATTCACTGCCAGAGCAGCTGGTTTTGCTCATCTCCTAATGCAGTTGAGAACTGTATAAAGTGCACACAGGTTAAAGAGAGGCCCCTGGGGAGCACTGCTTTGCACAGCATGAGCATCCTGCTCTGCTAAGCTGTGTCACTCCTACCCAAAACTGACAGGATACCAGTGCCAGCATCTGAAATTCCCACCTCAGAGGTGGAGCAGAGCTGAGGCACTCCAAGGACTGCAGCCAGCTGCTCCAGAATGACATTTCCTCTCTTGGGACACCTGCTGACGATCTTTAATGCAGAACACTCTGACTTTCAGAGACATGACAAAGGCGAGCAATAAAACAAAGATCTGCAGGATTTTATAATGCATAGCTCCATTCCCCACCTCTGGGATAATGCCCTATTAACAACATATCATGATCCCTGAAGTATTTAACAGACTCACTGGAGTGCCTTCTAATAGAACACATACATTTTATTTCATATAAACATATATATTCACAAACTTGTACACGTCCCAGAAAAATCTTGTCTTAGTAATGCTTTGAAACTACAGTAAAACAAAGACTATAGAAACACTCTTTCTTATACATTGTGTATTTTCTTTTTGTTCTGAACCCACTTGACTGCAGCACTCCTGAAGCAGATAATGTGGTCTCATTAAACAACTGTTTCTTATGCATTACAAAATTAGGTTGGAAGGATATTTTGGGTAAGTATGGAGAGAATATGCAGCTTCACCAAGATTTCTTAAGAACAAACACAGAGAGTCATGTGTAATGTGTAACTCTGAACCTCCCAAATTTTGAAATTCTGGCTTGTGATCCTGAAACAAGAGTACCTTTTCTTGTTTTGTGGTTTTTTTTCCATGAGGATAGGACTCAATTCAAGAAATGAATAACTGCTTCCACAGAGCTAGCTGTGTCAATGTAATTTCCATATGCAGAATACGTCCCAAACATCATTTGTAACACTAAAGCTACAGGACAGGGTAAATCTGCCAATGGAAAAATGCACATGCAGGTAAGATCTGAAAAACGTTTTTAAACTACTGGTTCAAGTAGTCAAGTGTGCCTGCATTTTCAGACTCACTCTTTGCTGAGAGAGGAACTGTCTTGCACAGAGGCTAAAAAAAGTGAGATTTGGCTGCTCCATCTAGTGGCTCATTAAGCACAATTTTAATGGTTTAAGAACATGTGGCCTTATGGATTAAAAAGGGACATGTCTGGAGTTTTTGTTTTCTCTGAGCAACAGGGCAAAATAAATAAATCATTAGAATCTAATTATTTTAATAGCAAAGCATAAAAATGTAGACATTTTTACCTACTTTTACAATGTAACTTTGTAAACTTTGTATTAAATTTTGATGTAATTTTATTTTATATTTTTAGATTGTTTATATTTATTAGCTGATTTATGCCATTTAGTTAATAAACTTTATCAAAACCAGCAAATTTTTACAAACAGTTCTTTTGAATTTATAGTAAATTACATTTATATCTGAGTCTACATTTCCAGTGAAAAGGTACCTATGTTTTCACTAAAACAACAAAATTAATAACAAGCCAACCATTAAAACATATACAGAAGAAATTTACTACAGAAGAAAATCACTACAAGAAATAAATTTCAAAGCTCACATCTGATTCAGCAAGTGACTTCTACTCTGTGAATGACAACTCCTAAGCAGATCTAGAGCACCCATAGAATTTTAGAGGAAAAAAGAAGTGTGTGCCCTGAAGTCTACACAAACCCATTCCATGAAAATTCAAGAAAATACTGAGAACTTGGGCTCTTTAGAAAAGAAGGAAAATAACATGACAAGTTGCTTTATATAGAATTCTTTTTTCCAATAATAATTTTGAAGATAGCTAACTAGAATTGAAGCTCATACTGCAGAGGGAAGAATTCCAGAATTGAGGACTAGGTTACAAATACCAGAACTTTAAATTATAGAAATTAATGTGTACATGTTGCTGCATATCTGAAAACATTTTTTTTTGAATTACACATGCCTGAGAACTAAGGAATATAAAGGAATATAAAATAGAGGGAGAGTGACTTTTTACACAGGGAGATAATGGTAGAACAGGTAGGAATAGTTTCCAACTAGAAGAGAAGAGATTTAGATTAGATGTTAAAAAGAATCTCTTTACTCAGAGGGTAGTGAGGCACTGAACAGTTGGCCCAGAGAAGATGTGGATGCCCCAACCCTTGAGGTGTTCAAGGGCAGGTTGGATGGGATATTGAGCAACCTGGTCTAGTGGCTGGATCCCTGCTCATGGCAGATGATCTTTAAGGTCCCTTCCAACCCAAGCCATTCTATGAATATAAGCATTTTACTTATTCCTTTACTACACACAGTTCCCTCAACTAATATACATTAAGCTATGACCCAATATGCAGTCAAAACCTCTGTGTAATGGAATTTAAATACATCCTTAAATTCTCTGCAGATCTGCATTGAAAATTGCAAAATAATCCCATTCTAATTATGGCCCAAATGAAACATACAATACACATTTCTCAACTCGTTCAGTGGAGCAAGTTAGACTTGGTCAAATTTGCACATAAGGCACAGCAAAGACACAGGTCACAAAGTAAAGAGTACTGATGTTTTCTTTTTTAAAACAGAAAAGGTCATGTTTATAGACAGGAAGAAAATGTAGAAAGAATTTATTCCAAATAAAATGTTTTCTTAGAAGTTCCCTCATGGCTTAAAAGAATGTGTAATAAAATATTTGATATTGAGGGTCTAAATCAATACTGATATAAGCATACATTTACTGTATAGCATCACAGTATTTCCAAGACTTCCACTCTCTTAAAAAAAAAGGCTGAAGTTGTTTAACAATTAGAAAGATCTTCATATACAATTTTTGCAGTCAGTCAAGGGGTATGTGCTTAGGAACTCATGCATAAGAGAAAGGTATTTTTAAGATGATAGACATTTACAAATGCAGAGATTTAAAGTGCTGCAATACCTAAAAAAGTCACAAATTCAACTCTCAACATCTAGAGCAATTAGGTATCTACAGAGGGAGTGCTGAACTGACTAACAGCATGTTGGACCAGCAGCATGTAAATCCTGGCTGTCTACTATGTGCCTTAGCCAACCAAAAATCACTGCTGTGTTTTACACTTTTCTTGGACAGAAAACTAACATGATGAGTTTTCAGAATAATTACATTAAGGTCTTAAAAGTGGGGGGGGCAGGGGGGAGGTGTAAAAATTGAAAAGAGCAGAAATGTCCAATGCACACAAATATCACATTGTTGTATCTTCTAGTGGCTCCACCAGTAAAACAAACAAATAAACAAAGTCAGAACAAATCCCCACAATGCCACTGGAAAAAGGCCCACAAAACCAAAATAACCAAAAACAAAATGAAAAGACACAAACCCAAAGGATGAAAAAGGCTATGAGGTCTGAAAAAATGAAAGGAGTTTCACAATATTTATAAGCATGGAAATATACATAGTATAGATACAGGAATCACTTTGATACTTGATAAGAAAACCAGACAAATAAAAGGTTAATTTAGCTGATTAGCAGCAAATTAGTATGTAGTGAGAACAGGCATCTAGGCTCATGGAGGCAACCTGCAGCTATCCATGGGAGAATGCAAGCATATCAGAGGACACTAGAACACAACCTGAAATTCTGCTGGATGCTTATAAATGGACCAAAAAGGTACTTAGCAATAATATGTCCTTGCACTAAATAAGCAATCTAATTTATTATCTTTAAGGCAAGCTGGAGTCTAAGTCAGGTATTGAAATCCCACAAAATTAGGCAATGTACTATCAAAAAAGAAAATCTGGGCTCCACTGAGCTTGCAATTTAAATGCAAGGCAACAGAACAGCAGACAAATAAATAAGGAGCAAGTGACTATTACTTGTACCATTGTGTTAGCCAGTGCCAAATGGGTTGTCATTCATACTGTGCCTTTAGAGTAATCCCTGGAACAGTTGTGCCCTGGTCCAGCTAGCACTCTGTTTACTACTAGGCAGGACACAGGCCAAGAATAAACCCTAACAGACACTTTCCATACACCCTTCCCTTGAGGAGTTCAGGAATGTTCTATGATTCATTACTTGGCCAAAAAAGTCAAAGAATAGCCCTTTCATTTACTAGTCAGTAAACATCGCCAATGGGATGGGCATATTTGAAACCATAACACATTGAGATTGGCATTACAGAAGAAACAGAGATAAGAATTAGCTTAAGAGATTACAAAGTGTAGATCAGGAGTCTCTGATTTTGAAGCCCATGTGTTGTACAGGAGAAAGAAGGAAGAAAACCATCAGAGGAATACAAAAACATGAGCAAATATGGGAAAACAGTTTTCAGAGAGACATTCAAAATGGACAGGAACAGGATGAAACCATGTATATTTATTCAAAGGAAACAGGCATCTCATAATTATTAACCTTCTTTGTGACACAATCAAGTTTTTCCTAGAGCTATTTGTCAGTGTACTGATTTTAGAAAATTCATATAGACCAGTCTATCTACTCAAAGTGATGCTTAAAGAAAGAAACTGGAATGGTTCCTGTGTATTACAGCAATTGTGTTATTGTACGCTAAAAATACATATAGAAAAATATCAGAAAAATACTGGTACAAAGTAATAACCAATAATATTCAGTATTACCTTATGTATACCTTACAGTATAATCTTGTTTCACTTTAATAGGATAATCATAATGAATACACTAAGAAAAGGACACAGACTGAACACCTTCAGAAAGTAACAGAATAAAATGTTTTTTGTTCCTAGCTAACTCTATAATTAACTAAAATTATAATCAATAACAATGCACATATTATTCTAGAAGCCAGTAATTAATTTACCTTTTTCTTTGATAAGCTTTCATTTTTCACCCAAAGTGGGACAGATTTCCCATACAGGTGGGAAAATGCAAAGATTTAGATTTCAGTTCCAAGACCTGAACTCATCCTTCAATACACTGCACAGACCATCCAGTTATGCAGCTTTACCAAACTCAGTTTAGTTCATCTTTTACATTTCATCAATTTCTCTAAGTTCATAGATCAAAAGAGTAACAGTAAATGCTGTGTAGCAGTTCACATAACTTTTATGGTATACAAAAAATACACACATATGAAAAATACTGAATAGCAGAAGTGAAGGAAAGAATCAACCTCTGGCTATAACACCATGTCATGTATCAAGTTACTGAGTTTTACGTCCAGTTAACTCCTGTGCAGTACTTTGAAAAGTACTGCTCAGAAGCTAAAATTAGTGCAAGCTTTTCAAAAACTTTTTCCTGCTTCTTAGACCCTTAAAAAGTGCCCCATGGCCCAGAGGTCATGTTCACATTCTCATGCCTGCTACCTGCAATGGTTTCTGTTTGGAAAAAACTGACTGCTGAAAGTTCTTGAGAACTGATCTTTCATGGAGAAGCCTATAGAACTCCTGGCTTTCTCTACAAGTGCAAACACTCTCATAGCTCCTGAAAATAAAGGTATCCTGATGTCAAACATTAAGTGTTTTTGAACCTAAGACTTTGAACATAAGAACCCATGCTTCAGTATCTGCCCTTCTGTAATGAAAATAATCATCTTACTACTGGAAAAATTACTATCAGGATAAATTTGTTGCTTTTTCATGAATTAGATGTGCAGAAGAAAGGTAAGTGACAAAGAACAAACAACTAATAAAATTATGAACTTGTGAAAAATCAAGCAACCCAGAAGACAGGGCATATTATTGGAATGAAACATAAGGTATTGCCAACTGAGATAGATATGAAAGAAATCGAGACTTAACAGTTTGTGACATCATCTTGATAAGTCAAAAGCTGCATTTCTTTTTTCTTTTTCAAGAATCAGATTATTATTCAAATTTTTACTGGAAATGGCTTACAGGCTGACAAAAAAAGAATAAGGTACAGATATGGGTACTATGAATTAAGCCCCAGATGTTCCCAATTTAGCTCAGATCCTGCCACAGGAACAGCAGCAGCATTTCTAGCAGAGAGCAACGTCAGTGCAGGCTCTGAAGAAAATTATTTTTATTTTCAGGAATCCCCCATTTCAACTGAGTAAGAAATTATGATTACAGTTTTACTTAACTTTGCTAATCTGCCCTCAGGGTTACCATGGTTTCTGGCAGCAAGCTTCAACCTTCCTAGCAGTAACTCAATCTTCCAGGGGAAGAGGTGGAGCACTCACTCAACCTCTCTCCCTCTAGCTACTTCTGTTTTCTTTTTTCACCCTCACTTCTTTCCTAATCCATTCAACCACAATCCATCCCACCTTCCCTGATTTATCACATTTATACATCATGGTGATACTTTGCTTTTTCCTCTGAACTTCCTCCAGCATGCTCACAACCCTCTTAAGGCAAACTAGAAAAAGGGCTGTATTAGGATTTCAGAGGAAAATTCATCCAGCTATCTTCCATGACATTCTTCTCATTTATATGGTTACGTATTTCTCTGAAATGCAGGATATCTTGGAAACACTTTGACTTTTTTTCCCCCCATTCATGTTCAGCTCATCTCACTTGTACTTTAAATAATGTACTTTACACGTGTACTTTAAATAATGTAAACACATGTACTTTAAATAATTTCATATACACAAACTAGACTTTTTATTGTCCAACTCTAAATTAACAAGCACTTATTTACAGCTCCACAAGCACTGTAAATGATTTCAGCTGCTCAAAAACAATGAATACTGATAGGATTGAATGTTAGCAATAAACAAAACTCTGAAACTAGAGTAATTTTAAATTATATTTCCATTAAAATCTGAATCAGATGTAGGTCTAAATTACTCCACAAAGACTAGAAGATAATTTTGAATTAATTTCTAAAAGCAGAAAGCAGCAATCTTCCTAGGAAGGGTATTTTATTTTACACTAAGTTAAATCTCAGCTGCACTTTTAAACAAATTCTGCTCCAGTTTTAAACTCCATGCCCAACTCTCCACACAAACAGATGCTAGAATATGCTAGCAGATGTTACAGTACAATTTGACTTGCCCACACTCCAGACTGAAAATACCTCAGTCAAAAAGTTTAACTACAAACATTTCAAACCAGCCTCCTCTTCTCTACAGCCCTTTCCTGATGTTTTCCTTTGGTTCCTTTATAGGCCCTGCTGCACACTTCTCTCTTAGCCCCCAAGCCACCTTCCACATCAACAATGATTACAGAGCCTGGAACAAATCGTTGGGGCAAGGATATCCTTTATTCTCTCCTTCCTCTGGGAGTACCCCCAAGCACAAGTACCCAAGGGGACCCTGGAAACATCAGAAAAGGATGGAGGAAGGGACCAGGTCCTTTCCTCTTGGAGTTGAGATGGCATTGACACATTTGTCAGCAAACCACAGCATCCCTTCTGCTCCTGACCTCCACGTCCTCTCCTCCTGCTCACAACCCCCTGCTTCACACCTGCGAATAAACCGAGAAAACAGCAAGATCCCTGCCCATAACATTTTCTAACCAGAAATTAATGTCATAAGAATGAAATGAAATTAAATTGGGTTGCCCTGTTCCTCACAGTACCCCAAGAAAGGCATTATGAATGAAAAAAATCACATCTCTGAAAGAAAACAGAAAGCCATTTCAGGAGTTTGTTCTTCAAAGAAGGCATCAATTCTATCGTGCTCTCCTCACTCCCAAATAAATCCATTAGCAAGTATATAGAGTGAGTTTTACCTAGGTTTTCAACATTTTGCTACCAATTTGTGAATATTAGTAGTAATATCAAGTGTAAAGTATGTGAACAAAATACACATTTAGGCAAATATGAACAATAAGTATGTAAAATGTAAAATCATCAGCACATTTATGTACATAAAAGTACCGGAGCAGTACCTCCTCAACAGTGCTCCAGTTTCCAACAGTACTTTATCTTCCAGTTTCAAAGGTTGCATAACAAATTCTGGGGTATCTCTTGTATCCATCAATGGATGTATTAACTTTTATACAAACTCATCTGGACACAAATCTACTAGTTCTACAGAAATTCTTATTTTTCAACTTCAAAGAGAATACTTTTTTTCAAACTTAAGCCAAATACAGTTTGCATTCTTCACTGGATGGCAGTAGACAGAAACTGTTACTTTTAAAATGAGGTCTGGACTTAATTTTTAATAGTCTGGTTTATGTTATTCTAGCCTGTCTTTGAAGCAAGTATGAATGCAATTTATGCCTTCTACAAGGATTCCTTTCACCTTGCCAGGACTTCACTGGAAGCTCAGTCCACCTATTGTTCAACTATTAGAGATTTCAGAAAAAGGAGCCTCTGTTAATGATAGAAGGAAAATTATTATCAGCAATATGTAGCATCCTGTAAAGGGGGTAGATAATTTAATAAGAATTTGAGATGACATTCATCAATTTTTTTGGACACTGTAAAGAACTCCTTCTCTAGATTTACTCCAACATGGAAACAATTTTTCATAAATCTTTGGATCCTCCAGCAAAGAAGGAAAATCCTGATGAATTGCAAAAATATTATTTTTTGGAAAAAAACTATCTCCCAGTATTTGTACATAATTTTTTGAATAATTTCGAAGAAATACATATTAAATGGTTACAGTAAATACCAGGGGATGTACTAGCTAAATTAGATTGCTTTTTTTGAAGGCTTTTTTGTCTCAGAAGATAGAATAATAAAATACTACTCTGTTTCTAGGAAATGCAAATATTAAAACATAACACATGCACAGGACCTACTTTATGTGACATTTTTGGCTATTGATTTTCAATACAGTCTTATCTGCTCTACCTGTACTGCATCTTTCTCTGAGACATCATTTGCTTTTAAACATCTCTGTAAGCTGTTTCTCACAGAAATTTCTATTTTATTTGTTCAACATAGAACTGAAAATCTTTACTACTTAGTTGCAGATCACTGCATATTGTCAGTCACCAAATGCAAACATCAATTTTAAGATCTTGGGTTTTTTTTTATAGGGCCATTCAAAGTTTCTCGCTCCATCTATATTAGTTTGGCACCAGGTTTCTGACTGAGCTGACACTTAGATAAGAAAGGATGGATTCCAGACCCTCCTGGGCTTATAAAGTAAAGCACTATAACTTTGAACCTGTGCAGTCTCTCTCCCAAGTTACAAGCAAAGAACTGAATAAATTCTAGCGAAATTCTGTTTGTAACAATGCTGTTAAAATGCAAAGAATGGGATTAGACCGGGGATATAACAGCAGCATTTTAAAATTATTTATATATATATATATTTCTTTAAAGCTAAATCCTTTTATTACCGCAGCATATATTCTTTTGAAGTGCTGGGGGATTTCTGAAATATTTTCTTAGGTAATAAAATCTCTTGCTCTTCCATCTATTTTATGAAATACTCCAGAGTATTTCAAGTACTGATGAAAATGTAACTGTAAAAATAATTGGCTACTTTACTATCGAAAATGCTTCTGCTTTCTCATTTGTGTTCACATTTCCTATCTCTTCTTTCTGGGCTAAACATCCCCATCTTCAAAGACTTTGCATGTACAATCTTTGTTATGGAAAAGTCATATCAAAAATCAGGCAAAAAACATTAATGGCTAAATATCGTGGCTATTAAACTATACCTCTGTAATTAATGCATTAAGTACTCCTCCATACATACACACACACACACAGAGACATATATTTATGCTGACAATTAGATACAAAGTCCCAAGGAATGCTCAGCAATGTAAATCACATAGGAGGAGGTCAGTGGTCAGACAGGTCCCTACCATACTCCTATCAATAATTTTTCTTCAAATACAGTAATATAGCACTCTGACATGATACAAACCAAGGTCTCCACCCCTGTAAAGGGGAACCCTAAACATGTGTCTAGGAAGTAACGAAGAATTTGATTCAGTCATTGAGAACTTAAGCCTTTACCAACATCTGCAATTTTCTGGAATTCACAATACTAAAGGGAAAAAAAATCGACCCTTAATGTTTTAACAATACACTGGGAAATTAGTCAGAAGCTGAGCCTGAAAGCATGAGCCTGAAAGCAGCTACTGAAAGATTTTACTTATGAAGGACTACTATAACACAACATAATTATATCAGTATCAGTAGCTTTCAGCCTGGACTTGACTTACATCACAACAGCCTTTCCGTGAGTTCATGAGAATAAACTATACTGATTAAAGGAAGTTCTGTCTGCTTCATAAGCAACCTCGAACTGATAAACATAATGAAAGCAAAAGGCAAAGATGGAAAAGAAATGCTATAATACTGACTTTGACTACCAACAGAGTCAGGGGAAACTACACAAATCCAAGTGTCAGCTTAAAACATTGCCACAAAGTAAGGGAAAGATATGAGTTGTCTTAGAAAGACAGAACAGTTGAGACTGAAGGGGACCTCTGTGAATTCCCAGTTCAAACACCCTTCCTCAAAAGTTGTGTCAGCAGAGCAGACTGCTCAGGGCCTTCTCCACTTGGGTTTGGAACATGTCCAAGGATGGAGACTGTGCAAATCTCTGCTTGATACATTACAGTATTTGACAAAATTCAGTCAAATAAGTGAGATTTATTTTATGTTTGAGTGGAATCTGGAATAAAATTTCAGAGTATGATCACCATTCTTCCTTTAAAATGAGCAGAAAAGCAAGTTTCCATATTTAAAATGGAAAAGCTCCTGCTTAGAAAATTAAAACAAGCAGTTATTCAGATGAGATAGGAAAGAAATCTGCTATCTTTGCTATGTATTCCTGGAGCTTGAGGTGGTGCTAGGAGACCACAACATCAGATGAAGACAGACAGACAGGTTAGCATATACGAATCATAAACATGTCAGCAAACAGTGCCAGGAACTAGAAGGCAATGCAGACAAGCCTTTGGCATTTTCAGTATGAATACCAGAAAGAAATTTTCAAGGTACAAACACAGATAGTTAAACTAAGGAGCTAAAAGTTACTTCCAAAGACACAAAAAGCTTTCAGCTCACTGTACTGTCACCTAAAGACAAAGTAGGATTATAAGACTGTTGCTAAGTTCTGCCACAGTCTTTTCTGACAATGCTTATTTTATCTGTTCACCATTCCAAAATTGGATTAAATTCTTCAGCCAGAAGAAAAACTTTGTTTAAAAGCACACAGTGTACTACAACTTACTCCATGCTACTCAGTATTATCATCAACAGATGAATTAAACATCTTAGCTCAAGAGAAAATTCATCTAGACAACAACTTTGTCAATTCTCATTTCTTTTTTATACAACACTCCCTTTTCCCCATATCTACTTGCCCTTAGTAACAATGAACTGTGGCAGATTTTTGATATTTTATTAAATGTAGTAAAAAAAATTCATATCTTTTGATGCTTTATAATGGTCTCCTCTGATTGTTACAGAACACACTTTTCATTTCAATCCGTCCACAGAAAACTGTTCTGCATACAGACAAAAGAATGAAGTAATGACCAAAGAGTTCAGATATCATCAAGAGAGTAGACTAGAACCCTCAAATTCTGTCAGTTCCAGGTGAAAGAGGGAAGAGAATGAAAAGGAAACTCATCAGCTGATGCTACCTGTAACCACCTCATCTAAGAATGCAAAAGGAAACATTGTAAAGCAAATGTAATTAGGTATAAGACACCTCTCAGTTGGCAAAAAAAGAAAGGCAAGGGGAAAAAAGTGTATGATTAAAAAGAGGAGAAGAGAGAGAAAAAATACAGATTTTTTTTTCCCCAAATCATGGCCATGTGCATAATATACAGAAAAGTCCTTACCTTTTTCACTGACACTTTCACTTTCTATCTCCACATCTTCACAGCTAGTATATTCTGGTGTTGATGCCCCTTCTTCCTCTGAGCTACTAACTGACATCTGCCTTTTCTTTCCGCCTCTTTTTGCTCTATGAGGCTTTGGAGGGGATGGCCGCACTGATTCCGACTGGTCAGAGCTAAGGGAATCATTCCTTAGCATGGTCTCCATTTTCTCCCGCTTTGCTTTTCGCATGAGAATAGCAGAGCTAGGATCAAGGCGGCTCTGTTTTATAAAGGAATCGTGGTTCTTGTATTCTACGTGTTCTATAGGAACTGGACTATGCCTGGGAGTTGGTGGGCTATGATTAGTTAATTGTTTAGAAACAGAAATTCTTACATCACCTGTTCTGTCTATAGAGTACGACCTCTGAGTTTCCACAAGAGATTTTCTGTCCTGAGTTCCCTGTAATTGAGAGCGTTTTCCTAATTTATTCTCAGGTACCTCCGCTTCCTCCATTTCTGTGTGTGCCAAAGCTACATCACTGTGTCTTCTCTCGTGTCGCGCTTTAGAAACTTTGGCGTGCATGCGCATCTGCTGCTCCTCGGGGTGTGGTTTTACAGGATATCTTGCCAGATTGGGGTCACTCCTGTAACGGGTATGATATTCATCTTCCTTCCTTTGTTTTTCATCATCAGGCACTTTGCCTTCCTCAAGTTTCTCTGGCAAGTCTGGGTAATCCTGTGACTTGCCTTTCTCCAGCCTTCTACCTTCATGCCGCTCTTTACGCTCCCTGTCATCTGTTGGTCCTTCTTTTTGAAGTGAGGATTTTGGCACACGCTTACGCTCACTCTTTACACCTTTGCCATTCTGGTCAGAAACCAATACTGCCTTCTTCCTACAATGAAAAGGAGCACAGTAATATGAAGAACTGAATGGAAAATAGAAATACTTGCATACAGCTATGGATAACAAATTCAAAATCAGGATAAGCTATGGCAAAACAGAAAATACTGAATCCATTAACATGAATTAAATCTATTAATACTTCCATCTTAATTTCATTTTCGAATAGCAAAGAACTTCCAGAATCCACAAAATCATAAATTATGAATGGTCCAATAATGAGTAAAATTAAAAAAAATACATTGACATAGATAGAGCAAATTTACCCACATAAGTAGGAAGACCCAGAGTTGTCTTTGTAGTAACTGCAGCATTATGACAGAATACTGGAGTATGTCCTCCATTTTTTCTGGCAGTAGTCATGAGAGTTACAAGACTAACCACACAATTCACTTCAAGTGCCCTGACAGCAAAGATATAAATACCACCAAATGGAGTAGCCACCACAACAATATTACAGAAAGAAGTAATCAAAAAAGTGCAAAAGATAATATATCCAGAAATAATATTTGAACTAGTTTGATTTATCTTACTGAAACTCTAAAAAGAAGTGCCTATTTCATAAGCATGCAAAGGAAAGCAAATTGATTCCTTTAGATAAATTAATGGCATTCCTTTTTCCAGTAATAAAAGAGGATGAGAAATTTATTTCTCTATGCAGATGTAAGTACAAAACAATAAACAATGGGGCTGCATTAATTTTTTTTTCTCTTTCATATTCTGCTTTGCGAAAATAAGCAAGCCAAAGAATCATAAAATTCCCACATGCTGGGTATTTTTATTTCTCTCATCATTCCAGTTGCCCTTTCATTTAGCAGTTCACATATAAATCCACTGATTTTGAAGGATGAACACAGCTATATAGTGTACTTGAGAAGAATGCACACTGGGGCAAAGTCACTAGGGCTTTGTTTTGTGGCACTGAATCTTCCCTTCCACAACTGAAATATCTTTGGATTACATATCAAAGACCCTTACAAAGCACAAAGCCAGACATCATCCACATTAAGCTCCTGTTTCTTTCTTTTTTCTTTTTTTCTTTTTTTTCTTTTCTTTTCCCATCTCCTATTCCCTCCTGAGTTTTTGGCAATTAATGGGGCCTGAGCTTAGTACAGATGGTCTTCAACCAGAATGCTTGGAAATTCATTTGAAACTCCCAGTGACAAGTAAAGAACACTGATTTTACATAACTAATACAAACACCTCACTTTTGGGCAGCAAAGCAGAAATATAAAGTGGTTTTCTGCCCTGAAAGTTACAACTGCTCTGGGGGCCTTCCATTTGTTGGGGGACAAAAGTCAGCAGAATTAGGGGAGGGCATCATGTGTTCATTTACACAATACATATACATAAGTTGGAAAGATCATTGATGAAGAGATAAAAAGGTAAGGTTATCTGAGAGAATTCCACAGGGTGTGTTTTCTGATTGCTTAGGTGTGGATTTTTCAGGAGGGTGCTGCTTTAAAAATTCGAGAAAGCTAAAGTCTTGCTCTTTGTTTAATAACTTTAAAATACCAGTCAAATTTAAAATTTAAAAGTAACCTGTGATGGTTCTGGCAATTCTATCATAGAAGTGTACACCAAATGCCTTGAAGTATACACGTATATCTGTAAAATACATTTTTTCCCTCATTTTTGTTGCACAGACCAAAATAGACAATGTATTTGCTAGCAAAAATTTATCCTTCCCTGGTCAATAAATTAATTTGCTCTTTGTTTTTGCACAGTAGTAAACATACAGAAGGCCCACCTGAACTAGCATTTATAACTGCAGGCTCTATCTAGACAGAAAGCATTACCTCTCTTTTGGGGGTTCACTTCTAGACCTTGAAGCTTGCTTTTGGTCCGGGCCCATCGCCGGCTGCGACACCTCTGCTCCTTTCCTGCGGTCAGGCTGCACGCTGGAAGAAGAGGTTTCCTGTGACGAGGCAGCTGCTGTACTTAGGGGAGTCTGTGACCTGGAGCGCTCCTGCAGCCTTGCCTTCTTCTCTCTCGGAGCATCCGAGCTGGCGCCAGTGGCCGTGTCACTCAGCGTGCCGTCCTGACTGGGCGAGGGCTGCGGTCCGCTCCCGAAAAACCACGCTCCAGACTTGGTTAGGATCTCTTGTTGCTTTCGACATAAATTGCATACCCACATAACCTAGTTGAAGACAACAAGAAGAGTCAGTGCAGCCACCTCCCAGGGCCTGGAATGCATGCCCAGTACTGCAGAGCGGGGACGACCTCTGGCTCTCTGAACCAGTGAGCTGGTGCTCATGACAGGACCCAGAACATGCTTCTCCACTGGCTAGAGCCAAGCATCCTACAGGCACATGCTATGCAAGCTTCTCCAAAATGTGTTGTCAATATACATCCGTCCCACCTGTGGCAATCCTCCCTCAGCCCAGCCCCAGCTCTCCTCTGAACAGACACCGACTACACCCTCAGTGCTTGCTGGGGGGGGTTGATGCAGCGGGGGTGGGTTGGGTTTTTTCCACTGGTGTGGATCGCTGTCAGGACAGACAAGCCCACCAGACTGTAAACAGGACTTGGAAACTCAGGGGGTAGTGTCATGCCCAGCTAACTCCCAACTTCTGTGGTCACAGAAAATTGACAAGCTATTTTCTTGTGATTAAATTTTCTCACATTAAGTAACTCCACATTATCCTGCAAACAAATTCATTATGTAGCATGAATGACTTTAGCTATACCTACGGCAACTACTTAGACGTGTAAAATAAAACCTTAAGAAATCTACTAACAGAAAACTAAATACACCAATGAAAAGAATGCAAAAGTACCATATTCTGTACTACTAGCAAATTATCATCATCTCCTTGATTTATAGCTGCAAATAATAAATTAACAAATACGTGTCCCTGTAAATCACAATTAAGCTGAGTGCACAGACTGTGGTAGCTAGGAATTTTTTTTTTAAATTTGGGGGGTTTAACTCCTTACACACAGATACACAGGGACACACACATTAAAGCAAGACTCTGTTTGCAGCCTGCATATTGTAGAGACAGTCTTATGTACAGGAGCAACTCACCAGTGAAAAATAAATGGTTAATCAAGACTAAAATATGTGAAAATTTAAGAAAAAAAATGAGACAAAGAAAAAAGCAGTTTTCAGAAAGAAGAAAAACTAGGCAAAATGCATGAATAGAAGGATATGGAAGAAAGAGGATTTTTGTCAGAAATAAAAACACAGATGAGAGGAAATAAAGCTGATTATTATTAAGGAAAATGGTAAAGAACATCTCTTAATTTAATATGGAAAGTATATAGGAATGGGTAAAATTGCAATGAGGCTAAGAAGAATGACAAAAGTTGGAAGGAATAATGTTTGTCTTATTTTGTGTAAACACAGGAATGATGCAACAGTCACAAAATTATACAGCACTTAAATGTAAAAAGAGGAAAAAAACACTTCATGGAAGAAATTAAAACAGGACAAAGTTCTGTTACTGAGCTCTTTTAGTCTCCGGCCCATGAAGGTAGTGGCTTACCAGGCATGATGAAAACTTTAGGCATTTTACATATTTTAAACAATTAATATTTACTTAAAATACTCTAGAATAGACTATCTTTTTAGGTCTGAAAAATACATTAGAGCTTCCAAGTGCATTTCTGCACTGTTTGACCAAACCACACAGAGAAGACATCCAACTCTTTACCCTCCGTCAGGATCGTACCTTTATCAAAAGATAACTGTTATATTTCTTCTATTTAAGAAGGATAATAAAGTATCTACTAATATCTACTACATTAATTTAAAAAGACACCCCCTTAATCAAAAGCTACAGTTATTTTAGTAGGGGTATAAACACATATCATGATAAAACAAAAAACACTCAGTAGGATAATAGAAACAGCAACTTTGACAGAGATAAATGCTAGACCTTTTAAAACAAAAAAAAAAAAAACCCTTTGATTCCAAAACATCTATTTTATTCCATCTAGTACACCTTGAAAACCAACAATTCAGTTTATTAGACTACCTGCTCTACATAAAGTAGACTTTTAGTCTATCAGATTATTACTACAGGTACTCAAAAAAAACAGCAACACTAAAAGGAAAAGAAGCCACATTTTAAAATGCTTGTATAGATCTGCCATAGCTGTTAGCTCATTAGACAGCAAGAGTGTGCATGCAGATGTGTTTGTGTATAAAATCTATGTCAGTGCTATAAACCAAAGTCAGTAACAAAGAATGTCATTACCTGTATTTTATCAGTTTCCAAGAAATGTTGAAAAAAGTGTTAATAAAAAAAATAATCAACTAGAGTATATATAAAGGATAAGGAATACTAAAGTAAAAGTAAATTATCCTAATTGCATACATATCTATATATGCAAGCCCAGTAACATACTCCCTTTACAATTTAATGAATTCAATAATTTTAAATATGTATAAGTTATGTAATGAACTCCAATAAAATACTGTTAATTTACATAATCACCTTTGATACTGTAATTAACTTTATGCAAAATATTATGAGATACAAGCAAATAAGAATAGCTAACGCAGACTCTGAAAAATACAGAATACTAAAAGAAGAAATACTAGACAAGTAAATACAAATCCATTTTCTTACAGCTATTTTTAAACTCTCCATCTTGGACACAATACATACCAATCACCACAGATTACACACGTAGAAAATCTGTATTATACTCACATAGAAGCTATACTACCCATCCCTGTTTAGGATTCTCTTCAGGAATTAAAAAATGCTACAGTTGCTTTGAGATCTATCCGATCCAAAAGGAAAAAAAATAAAAGCTCTTCTATAAGAGGAAAAAAAAATCAAAAATCGAGGTGACAGAAGAGTTTCAGTGACAAAACTGTATATTGAAAAACATTTTTAGAGAAGTATGTGGAGCAAGCAGTTTAGCAGCATGCAGGACCTATATCCTGATTGAATATACTGGGATGTGGTCCAAACTAATCTAAACTAAAGCAGGTCTGTGTAATAACTTATCTTAACAATCCACAGATGTTAGGCAAGCAAACAAATGCTCTGATGAAGGATTACAGTTCTCTAATGTGGCTTCTGGACCTCCACGCGATGCATCAGTAAAATGAAGAATGTAAGACAATTTTACTCTGGTCTGTCACTTCAAAAATAGTTTCTGTTTACTCTCCTCTGGACAGTGAGCTCTGATGAAGTGCTACATTAAGTCATTCAAGACATCTAGAGTCTGGTTTTTGTTTCTGGGTTTGTTTCTGGTTTATTGCATCCTTGCACACGTCAAAGCAATTTCACACGTGAAGCTATTAAAGAGAACCAGTAAAAGGGTGCTCTTCATTCAAAGGGTTCATATGCATGGCTCTGGAAAAAGGTGCATTTTCACAGCATAGCAAAGGGTTCTGGGCTTTACTGCTACATAACAAAAAAGACCAGTGGCACACACAGGACTCAGCACAGGTGGGTCAACAGTTCCCACACAGATTCACGTGGAAACTTCACAGGCTGCGTGAAAACATGCTAGAAGGATCCCATGCTTGCCTTCATGTGGAATATAGAGTACTTCATTCACAGAAAAAATATTCCTCAAACTTACTCTTACAGGTACTGCTGAATGTGATCCGCAATGAGGAGGAACAGAATTCCTGTACTAACACAACATGAAATTCCAACTTGAAAGAGCCCATAGAAATAAATATATATATATATATAACTATACACACGGAAAAAGCATTTTCAGTTACAAAAATAAGAACAATTATACATAATTACGTATTTCAAACCTGCATTTTAGAATGCAGCAAAAAGGTGTTTTTTCAAATTCAAATCTGGAAACTTCCAAACATGCACTGGAAGACTAAAGCCACGTTGTGGGGGGGCACAAAAGTTATACTGAATTTATGTGACACATGCCAGGCAAAACTCAGACTGAGGTCAGAGCAAGCTCCACAAATCCTTCACCCAAGCCCGGATTCTGAGGAGGGTCCATAAGGAGCACACTCCTTTATGCTTACTGAGTTTAGAAATTGAAATCCCACAATTAGGATGACTTCCATGCATCCTGCTTCATCCCTACACAGAAAATTAGGTAACAGGTGTGCTAATACAGCCAGCCTCAAGTTGTTCTTTACTGAACCTTCATACTATCCTAACTATTTCCCTTCTGAAGGGAAATATACACATTTTTTCAGGTTATTGATTTAATTTACATTCTTTCTACACACTTTTGGAAGACACTAGTTATTTCAGACAGATCTAATTAGGCAGACCCTCTTCACTGCCTGAGGCACCATTAACTTCAGCAGAGCTCTGCCACCGCTCTACAAGTCATCTCTTGAAAGTCAAAGAGAGGAAAGGATAACAATTAGATCCTGCAAAATTTTCATTCACAAAATTAAGTTAGATTATGCATCACTTAATGTTTCTTAGATAACATAAAAACATGCAGCAAACCGTGAAATTATTATACAGCATTGCATTTATTTCTTCTGGTATACCAAAATGATTTCTGTAATAAAAACCTAGCTAAAATATCGTGATCGCTTCACTCCATTAAAATATAAATAAATAAAGCTGAAAATCTACTTCAATACTTACATTAGTCCAAAATCTTAACAAATAACCAACTCTGCCTTTCTAATGAAAGTGTGCTTGTGAGTCCAAGTTCCCATTAAATATATTTTTCAAAATGTACAAACAGCTGGGTGCACCCAATAGCTCCTGCTCAGCAAAAGGGAAGGTCTTTTCCCAAACTCCCTCCTCTCTTACTCTCCTTTCTTCCTATCAGGGGTTTGTTCTCTCTCTTTCTTGCTCACCGCAAGGTTCCCTGTGCCACATATTTACTTGTATACTGTTCCTTGACAGTCAGATTCTCCCAGGAGCCACTTGTACTTAAAAACATTGCAGAAACTTATCCATATTTTCTTAAATTGGTTTCATTCTCTGTCACATCTGTTTTTTTCATGGAGGGAACGATGAGTAGTGAAATCATGTGACCAGAAACAGAGGCAAATGGGGATAAAGATTTGTTTTGCCTACAACACTGTCTCAGCAGCTCCCATTAAATTACACCTTGAAATGACACCAATACTGGCACAGTAGAGTTACACAGAAAAATTTTTGAGAACTGAAACCAAATGACAGAAAATAATCAGTATTTGTGCTAGGATCTATGCTCTACTTCAAAGCAAGTAACTCCAAACAAGTTGCTTCCTGGAGATGCACCACAGAACACTCCAACGCCCCACCTCCCAGGAAAAGTTGATGAGAAAATGCTAAAGGCAGAAGACCAAGCGTGTGCCAAGTAGCCTTGTGTCAGTTTACTCACACTGATACTCTAAAACTGAGGAACAGCCCCAGATTACATTTAATTTATTAGTAAAGAAGTAGCCAAGAAGTCTAGGTTCTGATTTTTCTAAAGCCTCTCCTCTAGACTGAAGGGTTCAACAGGACCATGCAGTTCTCTGCTGCCCACCTCTCCAATCAGGGAGAGGACCCATTTTGCCCATGCTGATGGTCATCAGACATACAGAGCTCAGCCATTTCAGGACAGTGACAATAAAGCCATTTTAATTTAGTACTCTCTGTTCTTCCATTCCTATGGAATCTGCTTCCTGAGCAGATTTTCTTCAGAACTTAGGTTTTCAGCTAGATATTTTCATGCCAGTTTGGCAAGAAAAGGAAAATTTTGCAGACATTTGATTGTGTTCTTCCCTATTTTCTGCCTGCACCCTACAAAAATGTGCAACCTCACTGGACAAATGCAATCAAATTTTGCGTAGGCATGGAAGTTTCCGGGTGATCATATCCTTAACAGTTACATAAAACATACAGTTCTAGAAAAGCCCTGTAAATATTTCATTAGTGCAATCTTTTTTGCTTCACAGAATCAACATGGCAATTCAACCACAAGACATGTTCACAGCAAATGAGGCTGCTCACGGAACTACCTGTTGCCTTAAAGCCTGTGGTGCCACTTGCAAGCTTGACTGGGAGCTTCCAGGAGGGATGTTTAGAAGTCTGCCTTACCAGAATTTTCCACTTGCACAAGAAACTGTACCTCCTACTCTTCTTCTGCTTGCCTGAGATGTTACATTTTCAAAAGAGATTCTAAGTGTACAAATAAGGATTCCAGTTAGATAACCAAATTGTTTCTGTCTACACTGAAATGACTACAGGCATGGCAGATATCTCCAGTCAGAGAGAGTCCACTCACTTTCACGTACAAACAGGGAAATAAAATAAATCCTGTGTCTAATGATAGCCTAGTGCCTTTAGCAGTGAGTCAGCACACCCCACCTCGCTGCCACAGAAATCAGGTCCCACATGCCAGCCACATGTGTCTTATGTACATAGGGCATGAGAAATGGCATTGGGTGCCTACTTTTGGGCAACTGAGCATACAGTTCACATGCTGGTCCTAATCATGTTCCTGGCCTAGGTTCTTAAATCCACACCTAAAAAAATGCCAACAGGAGGGGGGAAAGATGCAGTGGAGCAGTGGTTCAGAAAGTTAACATCAAAGGGGCATTTCATGCTGGTTTTGTTGCCACTGCTGTTAGCAACAGTGTTACTAGTCATTTGAAGATTAAAAAAGGGAAAGAAAAAACACCTGACTTTCTTCACATGCCCTTCTGCCAAAATCTCTCAGCTACTGCTGCCAATCATTCAGAAAGTTGCCAACAACTTACACAAAAATTTAAACATTATCTAGAGTAATCCTGCAGCAAACTGGGTTTTGGAACTCAGACACTTAGGCAACTCTAAAGTAACAATGTGAAATATCATCTCTAAAACAGCACACAGCCATGTTCCAGACACATGTTCTTCTCTGAAAATATCTTGTAGTTCAAGAAAGCAAAAAAAAGTGGTGAAGGCAGTAGTGTCTAAAAATTCACAACAGCATATTTACATACAGTAATTTAAATATTCTTCTCCTGCAAGTTCTTTTCTAAATCTGCTACACAAAGAAATTAGTTAACACATGGTAATAAAAAATACTATAAAAACTGTATTATCATAGTTACAGCTGTGATCTTTTAAAGCAAAATAATAGGTTTGGTCTCTTTCATCACAGATTAGATTCTTTTTCAGCTTTACTTCTCTTGCCTGAATTTCCTTCCATTTCTTCTGATAACATAGTGGCCATAAATTGCTAGTCACATTTTCTGTAACATCAGTCTCCATTCTTCATAGACCATTAAGTTAGCCTAGGAATTATTATCTCACAGATAATTTCTGTGTGTTCTTCTAACCTTCTTCAAAAAAACCCTAAAAAGTCTGGTATATCTTTTTGAACGTTTGGCTGTCTTGATGAGCCACAGAAGCTGTACTCCTCTTAATCACTCCATGGTTCCCATAGTTATAGATACATATAGAACACAATTTTATTTTTTTTTTACATTACAGTAATCTGACAAAATAAGGTAAATGGCATGAAACAGCTTTACAGTCAGGACTGGCATAAAGTTTTAGTTGCTATTCATAAAGCAGAGACAACTCTGATTATCCACTTATATATTTACAAACAGCAGTAAAAATATAGAAATGCTCAGAACCATGGATGGGTTTGATCTTGTCTACCTAAAACATGTATTTGAGGTTCCCAACCTGTACAATGCCTATCATTGTTGAGTTAATGAGAGGAACATACTGGCCTTGACAGCCACCAGGAGCATGGGGTCACCAAAAGATCTGTTCTGGGCACCTCTGTCTGCAGAGGCAATTTCAGGGGAAAGAAAAGTGGGCAGAGGAAATAAAAAAAAAGCTTACAGACACTGCTTGGATCCATAGGAAGAGACAATGGAGCTGAGACTAACAGAGCACTATGAAGCATGATGCAGAAACTCAGGGGCTGTGAGGAAGAGGAGGATTATCACTGGCTGTGTAAATAGGGATAAAGGCAACAGATAATGCCTGGCACTTAGGAATACTCCTAGTGGGAATGGACTGAATGTACAGCAGAGTGACAATCATGTTAAGACAAAGATTTTTATGGATGATGTAACAAGCTGCCAATGGAACATAAGGGAGCATGTGCAGTACACTTGGATCTGTCAGTTATAACAAATGCCCAAAATTCTGTTTGGATGAACAAAATGTTTGGGAGAAAAAAACCCATACTTTTGACATATTGCAGGATCATCTCATTGCAGTGATCTCTGCCATGCAGCTTGGCAGAAATCTTCTCTGATCACTTGGACTGATCATCTTTCAACACACAGAGAATCACGATTTATGAACATGAACTCCACTTGGACAGAATTTTCCTCTGTTCCCCACCAACTCCTATGATGAAAAATTCTGGCTACTGATTTTGCTTAGAGCTCCCACACTCCCAAGTACACACAAAACCTAGAATAAGGCTGTCAGAGCCTTGCAACCAGATTGTGAAATTAGGCACCTAATTTGTGAGTGATAAGTGGGAAGAGAGTGGCACCAAGCATATGCTTCCTCCAATGCCTGGGCAGCTCCACGCACAGCCCTGGCTCACCACCACTGTCTGGGACAGTCCTCCTGAGGCTGAGCACAAAGATGTGAAATGGTTTCTGATCTGTTTTAAACAGGGTTTTTTACATCACATACAGATAACAGCACTAAACAGAATCCAGATAAACCTGGAAATGTAGGCTTAAACAAAATCATTACAAACCTCCACCAGATTGATCCTGCATGTTTCAACTTTTCTTAAGAAAACAAAACTCTTAGCGAAAGAAAATAAATTCTCAGTGAAAGAGCAAAATTCACAAATTAATATTTCTGAAATATTTAACTTTCAGAATTTAAAACAAAAAGCACCATGGTGTAAATTTAGCTGGACAGAACTTTTCATATTTGGGGAGTGTTAAGCACCATATAGTAACAATCAGTACTTCCCAGTAAGGGTTTTGACAAAGCACCAAATAATAGGATTATGCCCTACACATGTTATATATATTCAGGTTTCATCATCTATCCTAGATTGTCCTTAAGTTTATTGTTTTCTTCACATAATTAGAAATACTTAAGCCTAACTTTTTGTTATGTATGTAAATGCATGGAATCCTTATAGTTACGGAAAGCAGATTCTTCCCACTGATACCATCACAGCAACTTCTTATATGTTTAAAACGAACACACATTATATTTGCACAACATTATACCTTACACGGACCAGCAACCTGACCTCCTCATATAAAAAAGCTACCAGAGTATCCTGAGGAAACACAACAACTGTAAGAGTTGGCTCAAACCCTGATTTGCATTTACTCCCTTACCAAAAGGACGACATAGGTTTTTTTGGCTTTTTGTTGTTTTGGTTTTTAAAATTTTCATCTTTGTTGATCCTACCTTCTGAGATGTCCATGGTCCTTTCTTTTAATTCTCCCACCTTTCGCTCCAGGTGCAGAGTCTGAAGCTAAGTTGATTAAGTCTGTGCTATCTGTGCTATCAAGCTCGAGCACAAAGGGATCTCAGTAAATCTGGGATGGAAGATTTGAGGAAGGGGAAGAGAGAATATCAGTGTTCTACAACAAATTTGAGTGGATATTTCAGATTTATTTTTTAAAAAATGGGGAAAACAATGTTTTTGGTAAGGAAAAGTGCAGATTTTTGGGAAAGCAAAGACTGTGGGAGACTGAGAAAGGGTTAAACAACTGTGGGTCTGAATATGGAAGATTCAAAAGATAAGGAAAAGGAAAATGGGGCAGGAAAATGCACTAGGAATTTTGTGCCAGTGTAAGAATATTGCAATTTTTAACTGATCTAAACAGCACATTGTTGACAGCCAATTTACAGACTATACCCAGTATTAATATCAGAGGTTTACTGTTCTGAATTTGCAATACTATTGGCAGACACCACAGGGAAAGAGGGAAGTTTCAATAAGGTAAGATGACATAAAGTAGTGCAGAACACTTAGAAAAATCAAACAGTAATGACATTTCATTATCTGATGGAGCTACTGTTACAAAAACAGGTTAAAATTTGAGATCAGAACTTCGCTAGATGAGGAGAACCATTCTGATCTTCTGCACTTACCTGTATCCTCTCAGATATCTAATGAGGCTTTGTAGTTCCTAAACAAATAAAAGGCATATAGTGCAGTGACAACTTAGGGCTATTTGGGGAAGAGGCAACAGTTAAGGATATTTTGCCTCTTTATTATCTGAAACAGAGGGGTGCCTAGTCCATGGTGGTTCAAATAGAGGGACCATGAGCTGGACTTTGGCTCACAGGCCTGTTCAACAGAAGCAAGTAATCTTTTTCATCAGGTAAAGGATTTATGTGTTGCAGGTTTTTCTGTGTGTGTCAGGAGCTAAATTTAATGACCAGCTAGATCCCTTATATAAAAGAAAGAGAACCATGTCAGCAACTAAGGAAAGAACTTTCTTATTCCCTGCTTGGTAGAAGGTAACTTTGCCATAGCAATAGCTTCCAGAGCTGGTGAGGTTGCCTAAACTTGGATCACCTTTCCTGCATACTAATTTTTGCTCAATATTCATATTTGAAGTAGCTGAACACTAAACACAAAAAAAGCAGTTTGCAGGAAGCAGGAGTCCATCTGATCACACTGTGTATCAAAAAAAACCTTTCAGCTCCATCAGCCTTCTGCTGGGTTCAAAGACTGTGCCCATTTTGTGAACTGCAAAGGTAATTTTGACCACGCTGTGTGATGAACATTCTATGCTCAGTTACTATTCCTCTTTGATTTTTTGATTTAATCCTTTCATGTTCTTCTGACTCCATCTTTGAGCTTTTTAAATTCAGATTATGTAACACAGCCAGCAGAATGATCTCAGCCAAACAAATCAACTTCAGTTATTTAAATCCAAAACAGACATAATAGACAAATCATACAATTCCATCCTCATCCACAGTCATGGGGAGAGGTTTTCTAGAATATTTTATTTCAGTAGTATCCACTCTTTATAGAATCTGAGTTTAATCATTGTTTTGTATTTCTCTCTAGTTTATAATTAATTTTAACTTCACACTGAAATCAGGTCAGTAGACTACATGTTTATAAGGTTAGTACTGTTTTATTCTCGTTGTCTCTGTAAGTTTTAGGTGATTATACTAAAACCAGTGGTTTATCCCAGCTTAAATACAACTGGTTTACTGGAGGTCAGGCTCTTCTGTCCCTGTTGTCTTTAATAACTTTCCCTTAACTACTTCAGTTCTTTAGATGAAAGAATACAGGGGAAAAGGGAAGACTTGTGAGATGAGGTGGCCAAGAAGAATGAATGTCCAGGAGGACATGGACAAACACATAAAAAGGTTCAAAGGGTGAAGAGAAAAGATAGAGAGGCAAGAAGTTGAGGAAAAAAATTGAGAGACAGACAATAGGGAGAAAGTAGGACAAATTTCAGGGATTATGGGGAAATTAGTGTGCTGGAAAAGCAACAAAATTGTTTTTTTGTTGTTACACAGCAGAAGTTACTGCATTTGGAACAGAGATGATACACGGACAAATAAAACTTACTTCAGAGAAAACTCAACTTCCTTTCCTTGGTTTGAGTTTTTTTTCTTTGAGCTTAGGGTTTTTTCTTCAGAAAAGAAAGAAGGCATTTGGGAATTCAGGGTTGTCTTTCTCTTTTAAGAGAAATGCTTTTAGGTGAGCATTACATCTCTTCAGACATAATTAGCATAAGACATTACCAAGCCTACACTCACATGCACTATGACAAACCACCTCATAAATGAGCTTACCAGCCTTTCAGTGCACAGCAGAAAACAGCAGCAGATTGGTTGGGAGGCACTAAAGCTCTAAATGCAAACAAAGCACATCCAGCAGCTTTTGTAATCATCATGTGGCACTGCAGTCTTTTATTTGCAAATCCTTCACTTTTTTCCCCCCTATTTATTTTAAAGGAACAACCTATTCTGAAGCTTAACATTCAACCACTAGAAGAGGCCTTTGTTGTTTGGTTTTTTTTTGCCCTGAGCACAAGTGATGAGAGTATTGCTACCCTTGTAGGAATTTGCTGCTTGCAGACTATGACAGAACTGAAAGGTTTAAGATCTGTGCTGAATGTCATGCTCTGTGGAGGTCAGGCTATAGCACCAAGTCCTCTGTATGATTTTAATGGATGTCTTTCAAATTCAATCAAAGCAGAAGTGACTCTTCATTTTATAAATCTACATATGTTTATTTCTCCTCCTCTCTACTATATAATTAGGTTCAAGCATTTTGTTTGAAAGAGTTGCTGAGACTAGACTATACCATGTCACTTGCTGTGCAAGCACAAGGAGCTTTTCCTTTTGAAACGTTTATGGTATTTGCTAAACTTAGCCATCATGAAATGTTTATTATACAGAAGCCTAAGAATTGCTGTATATTACATTAATCTTGAACAATGCTCTCATTTCCTTGCTGTTTGAAGTACAGAAATCTAAGTTCTTTGCACTCATTTAATACAATACTATGTGACGTTTAAATCAAAAAATAAAATTACTGGGCAGCTAAGTCTGCCATCCAGAAAGCTATCAGAAATAAAGAAGAAAAAAAGATTCTCTGAGAGAGTACATACCTTTCAGTAAGATGAACTGCTAAGAAATAGTAATTACTGTTAAAATATATGCTGGAGAGGTTATATACTTAAAAGGACAGAAAAACAAAACTAAAACAGCAAGGAGGAAAAGGTGATTTTCTTAGCCAAGAAGCATTGTGGTAGCTACATTCATAACATAAATATGGCAAAAATAGAGATTTCAGCTGCAAAGATCATCTAAGAAAACAGTAAAATGCAGATTCCTACCAAATAAACTCAAGGCCTTAACAGAGTGAAAGGGCACGGAGCACCCTGTGTCAGATGAGTTTTGAGAATGCAGCCAACTTACAAGTAATATAAGGTGTTGTACATCAAGAACCTCTTCTAGTCATAATTTAGCACTTCCAAAAGAGTGGCTTTTAAAAGCAAACGTTAACATAGTGAAACCCCAAATGTGATCCTTCTGGGGCTAAAATAGAAAGACAGCCATTTTATGTTGTAGTTTACAGTTCTGTGATCATCATTTAACTCATTTTCATCCACATGGTGTATACAAAGTTGCTTTTGTATGATTCTAATTTATTACACAATGTATAATGTTACAGTGGGATGCTAAGTGCAGCATTATTATCTACTAAATATTTAATTATATATTAGCTTATAATGGAAATAAAGCCAGTAACACTGCCTCAAAACTTGCCGTGATATGGTTTCAGAATTTTATCATAATCAGAAAAATTACAGGAGCACAGTTTCTGAGAAACATACTCTAGGTTAGCATAAGACTGACTGCCAAACCTGTCTGAAACTTGTGTAGCTTGAGGCATTAGGCTTGCTCCTTGACTTGGCTGCATGGTTAACTGCACCTACCTTTTGTATCCAATCATCTGCCTGTCACTTTCTTTTTACAAAAAGAAGCAGTTTCTCCTAAGTCAACTAGACCAACTAAGTTTTTCTCCAATCACCATCTTACCCTCAAGAAGGCTAAAACGTTGGATCCTTGATTAAGGCTTTTTATTCCCTTAGCTGACTTGATCTTTATGAAGCTGAGTACTCAGCTAAGCTCTACCATTCTCATTATCTGCAGACTGTGTATAGTATATTTTCAACAAGAGTTTATGACTGTCTCATTCCACGTTCAGAAAGTTAAATAAAGATTTTGGTCTCCACAGGCCTATGAATTATACTCAAAAAATGGAAAAGAATTTGCCAACATGAATAAGCATATCCTAAATAAAATACTGAATATTTATGTGTGGGTTAGTACAATTTTCAGTAACATACATTTTCTTGTCAGTGACTGTCTGTAATATAGGGGAAAAAAACCAAATTCCCCAGCGGAATATATTCACAGTTTTCCACATATCACAGACTGCATAAGAACATATACCCTTTTTTAAGGAGGTCAATTCATGTAGGAGACAAAAGGCTTAAAAACAGCTTGAGCATGAATCGTCAGGTTGCCTGTTGAGGAAAGAACATGTAGGTTTGCACAGAAGATTCAGACTGAGTGTGTAGAGTTTTGTTTGAAACAAGACTAAGTATATGTTTCTAAATGTGTCTAGAGGCCATTGCTGCTTTATGATTTCCTACTGTAACTGATAAAAATCTGTTGTAGGATTCAGCTGCCTCAACACTGGCATTCATTTCTACCTTCAATGCCCTCACAATTCCAAACTATGAGCCTGGAGCTGTAAGATTCGACACGGGTATTACCTGAGAGCTGCCCTGGGCAGCTGCTGGGAGCTACAGTAAACTCTACAGTACCTTGTAGGACACTTCATGACTTGGGGCTCTATCTGGCTAAATAGCAGCCATAGTTGAGAAAGATTCAGAGCCGATTTAGTCTAGTTCAGAGCAAGCTGAAGCACCCTGGGGCATACTGATCTCCCCCCATAAGTATTATGAAAACATAAACCCAGCTCATATATAATGTAGGAGTTCTCATCTGGAACTGACACTTCACCAGTCTCCTTTTTCTTAGTCTCTGCAGGTGACCAAGGGATTGAGCTCCTCTAATAGGAACAATAGGCTCTACTAAACCCTCACTGGTTGACTAGGAGAACATCAGGTGTATGGAGGGAAGGGATATAACCTGCAACACAGGACATTCATAAGAGTGCCTTCATATCTATGCTGAAACCTTAGGGAAAAAAACAAAACAAAACAAACAAAACAAAAAAAACCACCCACATAAATTAGAATAAATCTTCCTCAGTTTAATTCCCTTGTTACTTTTTCTGCTGCATTAAATTTAGATGGGCTGGCAGTTGCCTCTGTGGTCTCTTGACCCATCCACAAAGGCAGTGAGATGAGTCCCTGAAATAGTCTAGAAAAGCAGGTTTCTTTACAGCTAAAAGGACTGATCCAAATAATCTTGAGGGGTAAAGCTGCCAGGCTGACAAATGTCTTAAAAGCAGTTTGCTGATGAATTTTCAACTGCTCTCTCCCTTTGTAGAAGCTATTTGGTCAGAGAAGAAAAATTAGAGAGGAAGATTAATTTTGCTGATGCATGCACAAGTATGAGTTTTGATCACTTATCACAGGATGCAGAGGAAAAGTTATACTACCAGTATTAAAATCCCAGCAATATATAAAAATTTCCTCCAGTCATGACAACACAACCATCATTCCAATGTTCATCTGTTTATAGAGTCTCAGCAACATCTGCTCATCTCTGTGATTAATCTGCCATTCTCAGTAATACTCAACTTCTTAGAATGCAATATCCCAAATAACTTTCCCAAAACTCATCACTACAAACTGTTTTGCTATGGGAGCCTGATTTTATGGATAACAAATATAATAGATTATTGAGAAATTAACATTTAATTCCAAAGATTCCATAAACCTGTTGCATGTAAGTTAGTTGACAGGTGTTTAGCTGGAATACTGAAATTGCACAATACGATCAAACTTCAACCTAAATAGCACAGAGCTTTTTGGAAACTTCAATCTGGATTAAAAAAAATTAGGTTTTATCTGCTCTTTAAAGAAATTCAGATTAAATTTTGTCTAGATTTTCACTTAATCTCTGACCAGTCATTAAACAACTGGTAACAGATATGCACATCATTTTATAATCACAGTTTTGGAGGGAGATTTAACTTATCTCCATAGAAAGGCTGACTTAGAGATGGATCTTTATATTAAAGGAATTAAAAAAAAATTACAGAAATTTTGTCTATAGATTTCCTTGCTTGAAATATACACTTCTATCTTCAATTATACTTAATAAAATCAAGTACCTTAGGTATATGTATGACAAATTATCCTATGTCCTCTCTAATTAAAGCACTGGAGATGTATAGACAGAAGTATCCATCCCTTTAGTAAAATTACAACATGATCCAGAATGCAAAATATATAAAAACATAGATGTAAGTATCTTTTATCTAGGACATTACATGGCTAAAAATACACTGAATTTTAATCCTGGATGAGGATTAAGGTTATTTATGATAAAAAAGAGAAACAGCAAGAGAGCACAGATTACATGTAGCTCTCATAATTACTTTGTTCTCTTGAATTTTTTTCAGCTACTTGTCCATTTCTTATACTGCATAACAGGTCAAAAATCTTATCAAATCTCTCTTTGCTGTAAGATCTCTTTTTGGCTAAAATGCCTCTGGTTTTGTGGTGCCAGAATAGCCCAGGAATTCAGTTTACTAAATTTAGTTCCATTTAGCATTCCTATTGTGTAAACTACTAAAACCAAACAATGATCAAGTGAAAATGATCAAGTGAAGAATTTTTTTGGGCTTAAGGGGCACACACTGTGCTGTCAAATCAGCCTGAGCTTAAATGAGTGCACTCTCATGTGCCTGGGAGCTGGCAGCTGGTTTTTGTGTGACCACACGGAAAAAACATATTCAGAGGCTGAACAATGGGATTCAGTTAGTTTTTCCACAAGCTCAAGTGTTTTAGGGAAGGATGATGCATGATTAGAAGATAGCTTCCATTTTATGGGATCCTTTTACAAGAAGACTTTACACAGTTGCCAGAGCTGGGCACAGTTTGAAATAAGGGACATGATGCAAGATTGATTGTCTTCTAGCAATAAAATATACCCAAGTATTTCTAGGAAACAGATCACTGCTGGAAAACCTGAAGGCGCATTGCTCAGATAAAAACAATTCCCGTCAGGTGCTGCCACAGGACCACAAGTTCTGCCTGAGCTCTGCTTGGACATCAGTCAGGTCTGCTGGTGCACTATATTCTCTCAGGCATCCCACAGAAGAACACACTTCTTCAAGTCTCCTGAGCCTAAACACATCCCTGGACATCTGCATGTTTGCTACTCTGTTCTCCTTCAATGTTTTTGAGGGAAAGGGAAAAGAAAAACTGAGAAGAAAAAGTCCCTGCCATCTCTATACCTAAGCTTTTATTGGAGTATCAATCAGAAGAAATATCAAGTTATCTTTCTTCTGGGTGAATTAGATGAAAGTTCAGATGGTGTGAAATATTTGCCTGCCTGGTACGTCTTTGCCAAGTAATCCTTTCTCTTTAGCCCTCCACAGCAAGGAGGGCTTCCTGATAATATTTTTCTACACTTCCAGATTATGTTTTTGCATCACAATTGAAACTGCAAATGACAAAACATAAACCCACCTCCCTTGGTTTGCCAATAGATTGCACATTTTATGTGGCTCTCCATCCACAAACAGATGTGTTAATTTTGGATGCATTTACCTGAAGCATTCAAGAAATAGCTCAAAATTATGACATTCAGGGTTCTGTCTGACAGATGCCTCTTTCCCTGACAGGCCACCTCTCACATGAAACAATACTGGGTGAGTATATTAACCACCTGATTCTACACAAGGACACACCTTATATGTTTGTCAACAGTAATAATGGCATTTGTACTTAATTTCTACCTTCACTGCACTCCACACTACAAATTCATTTCCAGTGGTCAGACTTGCCATACAGAAGCACATTGGAAAAGTGAGTTATATCCAGTTATATCCAGCCCACTCTTAGATGGACCTCCCAGGCTTCCCCCTCGTCCTCCACTAACATTGCAGATCACCAGTTTCAATGAGCTCTAAATCTACCCAATTAAATGAACTTGTTCCCTAACATGTTGATATAATAAATACACGCAGAGAAACTAGGCATGTACAAATTAAATTCACCTATACCAGTCCCATTCTCTGGATTAGTCACTTAGTTATTCCAAACTTATGTTTTAATAATGCAAGATGACTTCTTTATAAACTGTTAGTTTGTAGCATAACTAAGGCAGCTAAATATTACACAAAAACCACATTCCTAAAATTTAAATTTTTAAGACAATGGAGATACTTTTTCTATATCTTCATTATTGAGATAGTGTATTTGCTTATCAGTTCTCTATTCCATTGCAAAAAAATAATAGTATGTTTATTATATGTGGTATATAATGGTTTAGAGATCTCTAATCTCTTCTATGATTTCTGCAGTGCCAACAAGTAATAAATTATTCCATTAGAGAAATGAAGATAACAGAAATATAGTAAATACACAATACCTTGGAAAGAAATTTTTTTGGCTTAATCTGAAATGCAATAGGGCAAACTTAATTCAGAAATAACAATCACAAATTTGATGTGGCAATGAAAATGCCAGTGGAGTTTGGGATTTTAAGACACCATAAAGGCAGTAGTCCAATATTGATAGTACTGAGATTGGATTTGATTTGTTAGTAAGAGGTAACAATAACTTCGAAGCAATTCATATAATGAATTAAAGGACTTAGAAAAATAGCACATTGTGGAAAATTAACACAATTAAATGTGCATAATATATTGAAAGGATGCAAGAACAGTTCCAAATAGGTATAATGTTCTCACAGCTGAAACTGCAGCCTGCTGTCTACAATTTTTGCAGGGATTTAAGGCTGAGTTTGCTTTCTACTGATTGCAACATTACTGGAAACATGTTGAAATAAAGAAGAACTGAAGGACTCATAAACAGATTCCTGGAATGACTTTGCTTTGAAAATGATCATCTACACAGACTAATCTAAATGGACATCCTGTCAGTAGCTAACCAAACTTATTCCCAAAAATCTGGAAAAAGAGATAAACCTGAAATATTTACTCTCTCATCCTTAAACATTTATAAGACTTAGTATTTATGAGAATGTTAATAATGATCCAGCAATAATGATTTTTTCATAAGAATAAAAGGTTCCTCTTACAAAAAAAAGCCCTCATTAAAGAAGAAATGCTCCATTCAAAATTAGGAGTTTAATTGTATGTATCACTATTTTTACAGCCATCTACATTATTGATGGCACAATTGCAAGCAAGAAGTGATCAAATACTATTAATGTATTTCCGATCTATCAGAAATAATAACTATAAGCAGTAAGATGTACAAAGAAAATTTTATTTCATGCATATAAAGATAAAATTTTAGCAATTTTTGATTGGTTGATTTTTTTCCTCCTGATTTTATAAAATTGTATATATATTCTAAACAGTCAGAGATGACCAAAATTGTGTCTGGTTTAAAATGTTTGTTTTTTCCTTTTACCTTGCACCAGACATGCATACATTACCATATCAAATCTATGAGGTCATACCTGTTCATTTTCAACACGGTATTTACTGTTTAGACAAGGATCAGAATCTACTACAAAGCTACATTCTACAGGATCGTATTAATTATATTAAAGCATATGAACACATCAAACAGAAACCAGGCCTTTTTCTTGAACATTTTACTGTTGTGTTGCACCACTAGTATTTTCTTTCATTGTCCTCTTTCTTCTTAAGGTGTACTGCATAAAAAAAATTCTCAGATTTCTATTGTTATAACCTGCTTAATTTACTAGTCTTTTCAATATATATCTGCAGTTGAAACAAATTAACTAAAATTATCTTCCTTTACTAAGACCCCGAATCCTATCTCTTTACTTACAGATACTTAGGGCAAAGATGAATCATATTTGACAAAAAGTGAATAAAAATATTTTTATGTTGTTATATTTTCTGAACCCAATACTTATTAGAAAAGGGCAATAAAATCATTTCACAAGCCAAGATCCAAACACTAACTCAAAGTATAGTTCTGGAAAAAAACAAAAAAGGAAAAATACTTTCAAAATTTTGTACTTTATCTTTGTAGAGAGACTGACCCAAGTCAGGGAGGAAGATGTTCTTCTTCGGTTCTGACAGCACTGTATCCCATCTGGAAAAGCAGCTTTTATCTCAGTGGAGTTCAACAGTGATCTCCCACACCTCAGTTTGTAACTGAGCCGGTAGGACACACAATATTTTGGGGAAAACCATTGGTAGGCTCTCTGCTCTTGCTCCTCAGCTTTATATTGTCAACTAAATTGGACCAAACTGAATGTGAGATTATGAGTGTTAAAGTTATAAGAATACTACTTTGAAAAAAAATAAAGAGCTTTAAGTTGATTTGGTAGTTTTGGCTTTTCTTTCTCTCTGAATGATGAGCTGAAAAAACATCATAGTGTTAGTGCTCTTCCTAAAAGATTCTGTAAAATTTGGAAATTAATTTCTCCAAAGCTGTACTTCATAGAAGTATTCCCTAATAGAACTTAAGGACATTTCGTTTAAGCCAACAATGTCTACAGTTACAATAAGCAAACAAGTTACAAAAATGACATGAAGTATCTTTGAATTTTTCATTGTTCACCCTACAAATCAAAAGACACATGAATATGCCAAGCTGTAAGGACCAAGTTCCCTTAGGTAGCCCTGCCTGAGCAGGGGGGATTGGATCAGATGACCTCTGAAGGCTCTCTCCAACCTCAGTCCTTCTGAGGTTTTGTGACTGCTAGGGCATAACTTCTCTTTCTGTCCATGAGATAAATGGGCTCATAAATAATAACTCCTCAGGTCATTTAAATACCTTGAATTGTTAACAGATTTCAAAAGTTAAAAAAACTGGATTGTCCTGTACTTCCTGTATTAGATTGTGTAGTAGGATGCATGTATATGGTATATACATACAGATACTATATCTATATCTATATATATACACATACACATGACATGAGGCAAGAGGAGGTGAAATAAAGCTTCTCCTGAAATGCCCAATTGACCTTTGCAATCCTTTTTTTTTGTTTTAATGCAAGTTTTTACAGTGAAAGGAGTTGTTACACTCAAAGGTATTGCTTTGCATTAAAAATATTTCTCGTAGTCGCAAATCAGTTAAATTGAAACAACAATACGGAAAATAATACAAGACTAAAAATAGGATAACATGGCAAGAAATAACACTGCAGTGGATTAAAAGTTTGGGGGTTCCAGGCCCCATTATACTACATGGAATTTCCAATATTTTTTATGTTAGGTATCCACAGATTACTGTTACCCAGCTTGCATAATAGCAAGAACAGACGTTTCAGAAGAAGGATTCAGGAGTCCTTTATCACAGGTTAAGAGAGAAGGTTGCAGTAGCAATATATTTTCTCGGTCATGAGGTGTAGAATCCCATGACAAGTCACAGTTTAAAAGTTTGGCAAAAAGGTAAACTAACTCTGGGTAAATCACAGAGCTGAATCAAGTGGTTACTGATTTAGTGATGATATAAGGTAACGGTGGAAGAAAAGCCCAGCTGTCTAGTGACCCTTCTACAGTCTCATTATTAAATGAAGAAACTCTGATCTGGTTAACTTCAGAGCATTAGCATCATCTGCCTATATACAGATCATTTTTTTTTTATATAAGAAGGAAGCGATCATTTTTGCTAGCTAGACCCTATAAAAATTGTATTTCAAGGCAAACATGTTTCCTCAGAAAATTTGGTGAAGAGCAAGGTAATTCCTTAAATATTTTATACAATCGCACTTGTTTGAAAGCAAACTAACTTCCCAGAAGCAGAGGCCAGTGATCCCCACCTAACTTGAAACAGAATTTCTCAGTTTCTTGCTGGCCTTTTTTATTTTTTGGTTTTTTTCTCTGCTAAAAACAGCAGTTCTAGGGAGGCATTCCTGAAAAGCATTGATTCTTTCATGATGCATATAAACCCCATATCTTTTGGGAAACAAATTAAGTTGAAGGCTACAGAGAGAAAATGTATCTGCTATCAATTTGCAATTTGCTATGTAATTTACATCCTTCAGTTGGATTTTTTTTTGTTCTACAGCTGTGTTAGTCAGAGCATGCAGAAATTAGCCTTTTAATGGACAATTTGACCTAAGAGTTCTGTTCAAGAGATATAAAAAAAAATCCTAATAATCCAGACATTTTGTTCTGACAATATTACCAACTTCTGTTAAAGCATTAGTACACAGCTGAATTGCACTCAAGTTGGTAAGGCTTAAATTAGCAAGCCATTATGTAAGCAAATTTTAAGCATAATTTAAAGGAACTAAATGACAAACTCCCTGAAAAAAAACCTGACATACAATTAAGGAAATGTTTCCAAGTTGTCTTTCTTTCCAAGTATAAATTACTGACATTATACTAAAATGAAAACAATATCAGTGAAAGCCAGATCAGAAACAGGACTCTGCTGCACTGATTACCAACAATATTTTCTGCAGCCACATACTACTAAGTTCAGTGAAATAAATTCTCATATATTTATAATGTGTTTTACATCTGGATTTCCTACCAGTTGTCCTTTACATATGTAAATAGAAAAAAGAGAAAGCAAACTCTGTTCTGCAAAATACATGAAAATTGTGGCAAAATTCACTTTTATCATATGCGCCAATTTTTTTTCAGTTGAAATTTGATAAAAAATAGTAATCCTAATGAAACCTGTACAATGGTAGATTGATTGCTATGGATAATTATATGGCCTCATCTGGAACGTGGATCTTCCACCTAATTCTGTCAATGTCATACAAATTTCACTTAGTTCAATATAACCACAGCACCTCAGGAAATACTTGAATTTTGACCCAAAGAAACTACATTTGTTCATTCATTTTTGTACTCTAAAATGTATCAACCTTTCTATAAGGAGAAAGAAACGTGTATCAGGTGACCAAAAAGGAAATACATATTTTTGCATTATCTAACCAAATACTTTGGAAAATTTTACAGGAATGAGGAAAGAAAGGAAGTTGTCTTTTCAGTCATTTTTCTGCTTTACTAGGTTGTGGTACCATGGCAGGGAAGAACAGAGAATGTAGTGGCAGCCAGGCCATCAGGAGGACTGAGGCTGAGCCCTTCCCATCCTTTACCAAACCTTGGGCAACAACTAGTTGGACATTTTGCTGACTTCTCCACTGCCCTAAAAAACAGAATATTTCACAACATGGGATGACACTAAATTTCAGGTTACAGGTATGCTAGTATTTAAATGGGGGCATAATACCATATCACAAGCATAACTCAACAAAGAACACATCAAAAACCACCCTGGATTATAATTAATTTACACTTGCTGCAGCTGAGGTGCCAGAAAAGCTAGCAATTCCTACACTTAACTCTCCAATTAAAAATCTGGACTACCACCTTTTCTAGAACTGTCCCAGAAGAGGTGGTAAATGCACGTGCACTGTTCTGCTCAAGCACTGCCACCCCTGATGCCATGCCCAGGGTGCAGAGATGGACAGGGAACTGCCCTCACCTATTTGGGACAAGGCACAGGCAGTACTGGTGAATATGCCTGTACTTGATACTAAAAGTTCTGCAGATTTTTGAAATTATAACTATGCATTCAAAAAGGATTCACTCCACCTTGCTCGCTATACTTCTGTCCATTTTGTTTGCCTATATATATTATTCAAAATGTCAATCAAAAAGCTAATTTTACAAGAACTCCCTGAATTTCTGCTTCAGCCAGAAATGAAACACAGCAAACCATGTAAAACAATGTAAAATTACAATTAAAAGACTAAATTAGATTTCCTGAAGCTGATGGAAGGACCTTGCATGCAAAAAGTCAAAACTGTTAACTAAAAACGTATTTATGAAATAAAATTTTATTACAGTTTATATGCTCCTCTATTTTTTAGCCTAGAAATAATTCTCAGTTCTTATTTTCTTTTACTGTTATAATTTTGACAACAGTCTTGGGTTTCCTTGTTGAGCTGTCTTTAAGGCCTATGTTCAGCTGAGGGATATGTAGGGCCTGGGTGTCAGGATTCCTGTTTCAACCCCCCTTCCCTTGTGGATAATTATGAAATTTCAGTTCAGTTTTTAATATGAATATATATCCCAGTTAACTAACAACATTATAATAATAAATTATAAAAAACATGGATTCTAACCACTTTGTCCTCCTTTGGGAAAGCATCCAAGGAAGCAGAATAAAAAGAGAAAAGAAAAAAAGAAGTGATAAAGGATAAAATAGGCAAGTTAATAGACAGATTTCAAAGAAATGCAATTCTAATAACTATCTACAAAGAGACAAAAACACAAAATTAAGGGAAAAAAGAGCTTTAAATAAAAAGATGACATTACTGCATATGTTGAAAATGTTTCCCCACCCACAGAAGCATAGACAACATAAGAAACAAAATGCAAGTTACAAATGAGATTACACTCTTCCATTTCAGTGGCTTGAAACAGTGGGTGAAAAATGATTAAAATATATGCTTATTTTTTTCTGAATACAGTTAAGCTGTATCACATGCACTCATTAACAGAATAATGTAATATATCAAAGTAAACTATATTTTCGGAGACTTGCTCTAATAACACCACCTACAGGTGATACAATGCAATGTATCTATTTTTTCTAATATATTGTAAAATATACTAATATTATACTAATATATTAATATATGCAAATTTTAATTCAATTCACCCTTATAGTTTTCTTCAAAATGTGAATTTAATTTAATGGATTTGCAAGTACATCGAGGCTATGGAAAACTTCTCAAATAACCATGAAATGCATCTTTTTGAGGGGTTAGTTTTGGTTGATGTGAAATTTCAGATGGCCTATTCAGCTGATGGCCATCTTAGAGAGAGTGAAAAGGTCACAAACTAGTTCTCTTGTGAACACAATTATCTGCTATAAAATCTGTGTTCACTTTTAAGTGAATTTGTTTTGATACCAAGAGCACCTATAAATTTACCCTTCAAAAACTGGCATCTTAAAGCCATATGAGAAAGTTGCCTCACCTCATGACAGAAAACAAAACTATTCATGCCATAAAAAAGAGATGTGTAAAATGTTTTATAACACACCATAGTCCTTGATGACCAGCCAAAAATAATCACTGGACAACAGTATTCCGAATTTAGATCCTACTGTTCATGTACAGGAGAGTAGTCAGAGGCTTGGAAGGGGCTGACTGACCAGAGGGTGCTCTTGGATATCTTTTGGTTTTGTGGAAAGCTACTGCTGCTAAATCATGAGGATCAGTTCACCTGCCTGAAAGTAGGATGCTTAATCCAGACTAATCTGAAGTTATATTCTTTAAGTAAATTTTAAATAAATTGGCATAATCCCTGCTCTGTGCTGAAAAAGTAGTGATTTTTAAAATTATTTTTAACAAAAAATTTACTTATTTCATGTAAAAGAAATCTGTAAATGTTTATGAAAATCTCTATTAAAATTAAAAATGTAATATTAGATAAGGCTTCAATAAAAATTTATTATTGTGGAATTGTACCTGAACAAAAGGGTTTCTTCTTTTATTCTATGAAAAAAGTGTATTTTCTACAAGCTGGCACTCCATAGAACTAGACACTATCATACTTCTGCTTTAATAAACTCTGTGATTCCCAAGTACCTTGGCAATCATTAAATACATTTGTTTTACTTGCATGATTTTACCTGTATGATACACACCTCATAATGAAGCAACGAATGCAACACTTAAGTAAAATGAAGTATGAAATGCCAAACGTAAGGTGAGCAATTCACAGCATGACAATGTCAAGGAGGCTTTTTCTTAAGAGTACATGTCAGAAGACTTACATTGTTTGATCGCAGAGAGACACGACCTCCACATCGAGCACAGAACTTGGTCCGGCAATAAGAGCATAAATGGCCACAACCATCTGCAAACTTTGTTTTATGACAGATTCCACATGTTGGAGCATCATCCTTGTGCTCTCCCTGGTAACGGCGGGCTTCTTCCCCTATCTTTCTTACTTGCTCTTTATAGCTTTCAAATTGTTGATGCAACCTCCTGCACAGATGAGAAAAAAGTTTATATAGCACGAATAGGAGGAAAGACTACTGCTCTGTATTTCTTTCAGTCTGCAGCTCTGCCTCACATTCTGTGCCTGTTCACAGTACTACATATGTCTCGTATCAAATACACACTGCGCACAGAAGACTGCATAGGGCAATCTAAAGGAAAAATAATAATAGACATCTTTATTCTTGACGGTTTACTTCAAAGATTACAAGCAAATCATTTCACTTGGCGAGAAATTGATCCAAATACAGATACTAAACAAAACTGCCTACCATGTACTGAATAAAAGAATTAATTGTATGATCAAATTTACATCTTACTAATCAGCTTAATTTATACATCAGGTGTAACCAAAATATGTAAACCAATCTCCAGTTTCAGTGCTTTCAAAATCTAGATTACTAACACATGTAACAAATAGTTCAAAACATGGTCTACAATCACACTGACCTTACAAGAATATGAGGACATTTTTTTATTTCAAATTTATATATGAACAATCTGTTTTATTTTCTCTTGTTAAGTGTGAGAGACTACTTAAGGTTTGCTATCCCTCATTACAGATATTTCTTCCAGATTAGCTGTAGGAGTAGATAGAAGCATTAGCAGGTACAGAGGTTCCTACAGTGAAGACTGGTGTTCAAAGAAGCAGCACTTCTCCTCCAGCTGACCCCAAAAACAAACACACTGACCCCATGCCCACCATCTGGCTAAGAATGCTGCTACACAACAGACCCACCTCCTAATCACAGCTCAGGGAGGAGAACACAGCCCTCTGGCCTTCACTCCCCCTTCTATAACTCAGGAGGAATAATAATAATAATAATAATAATAATAATAATAATAATAATAATAATAATAATTAGTGAAAAAATCTTTCTTTTAATTATTATATTTTCCCTGAGGAAAAGAACTGTTCTCCTGTTTGTTTCTATGAAACCTTTCTTGCAAAGATGGCATTTCAGAGGGAAACCATCTAAAGGTCTGGGCATTTCCAAAAGAGGCTATACAGACCTCTCCCAATCCTGGCTGCATACTGCGACTGCTTCTTAGGCACCAATTTCAATGTCCACCAGATCCCTCACAGTGGCCTAATCCAGGAACCTGAATCTGAATTAACAGAAAACTAATTCTCCTCCAAAAAGAAAAAAACAATATTTTCCCATCAGTTTGCTTCTGGAGACCTGAGAGGAATGTAGGACATGAGCTCCCAAAGCCAGAAATTAAAGGGATCAGTAAAGTGCTGGATCATCCTACTTAAAGCAGCACCAACCTCAGCTGCCAAGGAGCTTCATTTACTCCACCCTGAAGCTTTATTTAAAACAATCGTATTTTAGCTGTTACCTATCTTACTAGTCATCAAATCATGCAAAAAAGAAATATTTTTGTAGGTGCATCAGGACAGCACCGCAATTCCTGAACTTTATTATCATGAGCTTGGGCAAAGACCTCGGACAGCCTAAGAAGGAGGGTTCAGAAGGGAAAACCTTGGATCTTTGCACCGTGCTATGCAGAATCCAGGCCCTTCCAGATGTTGCTTCAAACCTACATCCCCATGGGTAACGTTTGAAAATCATGAGCAGCTACACAGATTATGAACAGAAACAGGGAATCTTGAGTTTAATAAATGGAAACAGTAGGTGTGTTGTCTACAGAGGTCTTGGTGATAACCTTTATCTCTGCTCCCTGCTTTGAGCTACCCACTTCCTTAATTAGCACTGAGACTCACACCATTTAACCAGTGTATTTTTAGTGACACAGTTTTCATGTTTCTGTGGACTTGTGTGTGTGCGCATCTGTACGGTGAACTTGTCTGGAGGTTTAACATGTAAGTAATCCATGTTCTTTGTATGAAAAACTTCTTTGGCAGAGTGGGTATTTTTACTTTAACATGATATTTAAGCTGAAAAAATGACAATTCAACTTAACTCACAGGAATTGTGGTAAAATACACTTAATTCAGCTGGACAGGAATATTATTGCTTGTAAATACATATGTCAACCAGCACTCACACTAAAATCAGTAACTTCACATTCTAGTGAGAACGCAGCTACAGCAAAAGCTAAGCAGCCAAATAATCATTCTCCCTAACTACAAACATGATGCATTACACTTAATGCTTTATGCAAATAAAAAGCTTGGCAGGAGCAGCAAGAGGGTTTGTTTTGTTTTATTTTTTTACTAACCTGATTAAAAACCTTTGCAGTATTGAGTAAGATGAGAAAAGTAGGTCAAAAAATTAGGCAAAATCCTGAAGAAAAATACTTAATACTTTTGGCCATATAACTGGATTACACATATGAATTACCTTACACAGCTGCTCACTTATAGTGCATAAAAACAACTGAACACATTCAGGAATTTTTATCATAACCAGCTTAAAGAATGCAATTAAATAATGAAGAGGTTTTAGGTAAATTTCTTATTATATCAAATCTTCTATTAAAAAATGAAACCATGGAAATGAAATTCAGTTCTCCTCCACTAAAATAAAACTCCTGGCTATTCACTATTTTGGAAAGGGAAGATAGCAGCAAGCACTGCCCCTCTTCCTGTTCTTTTCCAATTAGAGCATCTCGATTCAAACTTCTTCTGTCACAAATGAAGCTTAGGAAGAGTATGAACACAATTACATTTTGTCCTTCTGTGTGCACCAAGGGGTAGATGAACATGCTACTGACTGGGCAAAACTTAAGGGAGATGAGATTAATTTCTTTATAAATAAGTATCACTTGTTTATAGATCTGTTAATTTCTGCACCCACCAAAAAAGACATTTTACGACGAGGGGTTTGAAACCTTTATCTTGCATATCATACAAGGCACTACTGAGGAAATGCTGACATTTTATCTAGAGCAAGAATGGAATTAAAGAAAATGACTGCACATTTCACAGAGGAGAAAGAATCTTATCCAGCTCACAGCAGGTCCTGTTCAATTGGCTCTTTTTTTAACCACCTTTCCTGCCTTTTTGAGGAAAAAGCTGGATCTCTGTATCTCTGGCTACTCTATAATGGTGGCAGCAGATCTCTCTCAATAGATTTGCCATATATAGAAGTATATTAAGTATTAAGCAAGACCTAAAATACAGACAGGTAGGTTTTGATTTGCTCCTTAACCTCCAGGCTACTGAGCACATTTTCATCAGATGCAAGGAAAATTTAAATCTATTAAATATTTCTTAAAGTAGATAAGCATCTAAAGGTTAGACCAAAGCCATAATAACAGCATATGATATCTGTCAGCTTGGCAGACCTTTGAGGCAGACACCAATTAAATCCCCTCCAACAGGAAGAGGAACCAGACTCCTGTATGCATATACCTGTATGATTCTTCATCATGCACCCAAACATTTATCTGGTTCTGCTGATGAAGTGAAGGGCACTTGCAGGATTAGCCTGCTCTGAGATATTATTGCAGTACTTGTGCAGACCTCCCACCTCTCTGAACAAAGAAGCTGCACCCGCACGAGCTGACGTGTCTGGGGAGGGTGCTGCTGTTTCACACTCACACGCATGGCACATATGCCTGATCAAAAAAAGCTCCCACTATGGGAGAATCTTTGGGCACATCACATCTCCTATAACTAAACCACACTCTTCTGCTGCTAAAATACGGGAAGAGGCTGAGCCACTTGGAGAGGGACATCAGCCTCAGGACTTCACAGCACCTATGAGGGGTCAGCATCACCGCCCACAGTCTACAAAAACCAATACACACTTTGCATGTCTGCAGAGAAGGCCTTGGCCCTTTTACAATATACATATAACTCAACATATGTTTAGGTTGCTACTGTTTTTTTCTCCAAGAAAACATGATGGCTTCCTCCTCCCTTTTTTAAAAGGCATTTCACAAAAAACCCTGCTTCAGCTGTGTTATGCATGTACCATATTTTCATTTGAATATTCATTCTTTCACTTTGACAGTGTAAACTAGTAAAAAGATTACCGATACGCAATTCTTCAAAGCTTTACTCATATCTTCATACACTTAGCAAAAACTGTAAGCCTTGGAGAACACTTGTGATAAATACCTTACATAACCTAAACCTTTCAGACAGTTCACTGATATAATTGGGAGGACAAAAATGAACATTGAGGCCATTCATAACAATGACCAATCAAAGAGTGTTACATCAAGCCACAGAGAAATTATCATTTATGTTGTTGGGTTCTTTGGAGTTGGACCAAGATGTATATTTATAGTCTTGTTACTGAATTTCTTATTATTTTAGTTGCTGAAATTAAAATTCAAGGCTGTAATTTTTTTAACAGAGGATATTATTGCTTCTTTTGCTGTTTTAAATTCATGTGTTAAATTCCATCTTGCTGTTTTAGATACCTATCTAAAATATCTGCACATATATGCTAAAGAGTAGAAAGCTTCAAAATAGTGCATTTTCTATGTCTTCACAGATTTTACAAAAATTGTACAAAGATTTCTTTCACGCAGAGTTACATTTTAAATTACTTTGAATGTATTAAATTATATTGTGTACTTCCTTACAAGTCCAGTAGATGGCAATGCAGATTGCATTTTCACTCTGTCAGTTCAACTCAAATGGTTCAGTCTTTAAATTAAACACTTGATGTAATGTTATAAAAATATTATGCCCTGTCATGAGTTCATGTTAGTAGAAAAAGTGCCGCCTTCTATGTGACATAGCCTTAAGTAACCATCCACCAGCAGCTACTGCATGTCTGAAAAAAGCTTAGTAAAATGCAGTATTTTGTCCTGTTCACCCACGCCACACAAACGCATCATCACACAGAGCTGAGACAAGTTTCTCCATAAGGCAAGCAGGCGTTTTACCAAGCTCTGTTCTTGGATTTTTTTTTTTTTTAATGATAAATAAATAATTTAAAATGCAAACGGCAACACTGTGCATGCCCATGAAGGCAACAGCTAGAGCTAAAAACCTGTTGGTGCTGAAGCATCCACGTTGAAGCTGTGACCTGAAAAACGTTGTTCAGCTGCTCTGTAAAGCTGGAATTCCCTCAGTCACACTGGATGCCTTGCTGGTCTGCCAGCACTGCAGGCACCCATCTCACAGAGGTGCTTCCAGGGAGGCTGGCTGTGGCCACAGCCCCACCAGCACCACAGCTGGGAACAGCTCTCAACTTGTCATGGGATTTGGGAACATTTAAACATGGAAGTCAAGACAGCCTATTTTAGCAAGTTGCTGTAGACAGTTTTGTCTGAATAAAGAGAAATGAAGGGTTTATGGGAAATCCAGCATGTGGTGACTAGAAAAGCTACTGAAGTTACTGGAGAACTCTATAGATATATTTTCTGGTTACTTCATTAATCATCCCATGACATATAAATCCATTATCAACATTTATACCCTCTGTACAGGTAGGACAAATTAAGGTTGAATAGTAAGCAACATATCTAACTCTTCAAGCTCCCAAGTTCTTGATGTAGTAATGCCACTGTGTTGGACTATTTGAAGTCCAAGATATTTTTAAATGTTTGGGGGTGTGCTGCTTTTTTTAGCATGGGCAATATTTGGTTTGGTTCTTTTGTAAAGATGAAATAACTGTGAGATGTACTCATATTGCAAAATATTGGACTTCTGTGAATTTGGATATTAATATTTCTATATTAATGCTGTTATTGTACTTTTTTATGCATTGTGAACTACTGTTTTAAGAACTAAAGGCAAACAAGACATGGGTTCCATAAGCTGTGAAACAGGTGGCAATATGATTAATCAACTAATCTTTGGAGGGGAAAAAAAGGCCACGTTTCTGTAAAAGAAATACAAGCATTAATCGAAGGACTTCAAATGGTAGAGTTAGTGGCTTCCATCTTTCCTCCTGCACATATGACTGCTTCTAGTCCCTTTGGTGTTTCCTACTGTCCAACTTGTCACTTTTCTGTGACTTTATTTACCACCCATTTGACCTTCCCCTAATCACATTTTCTGTAGGTTTTGTCTCTCACTCTTACGCATTTTTAATAAATATATCAAAATAGTTACTATAGACAACATATACTATGTTCTATATCCTATAATAAAAACAGTGAATAATCCTCAAAATTTCAGACTTTACCTGGCCTGAAGCTTTCTTCAATCTCCTCTGTTCACTCAACACACAACTATGGATCTACTCAATTTTCTCTCAACTTGGTGTTCACCTGCCATCCATGACATTTTTCACCTCACCAGAAATCACCTTAATCCCACTGGGCATCAGCCCCTCCTTCTCCACACACCAAGATCTCTTCTACCTCCCTGTTTTATTGGTGCAAACACAAATCCCACCATGCTTGTAACTCACAGGTCTTTACCACACATTTGTCTTCCTCTCCCCAAAGTGAAGTGTTTGGCATAGATACTGACTCCTGTCAAGGGTGACCTGTACACTAAACTTCATAAATTGAAATTTCCTTCTACCTCCAGCACAACTTACCACCCTCTCCATTCTGTTTTGCACTCGGAATCAATAACCACTGTGCTACACACTGGACTCAGACCTACGTAGACCTTCACCTGAAGTGTTGTATAAGGTGTGGGGGCTGATTTTGAAAATTAATACCAAACCAAAACCAAAACAAAACTCCGAACAAACAAACAAATAAACAAGCAACCTCTGAAGTTTAGCTCATTTCATATCTTTACAGCTTAAACATTCAGTTACCACCAGCTCATCCCTCAATTTTTTTTCCTTCCAGTGCAAGCCTGTCAGTCTGATAGTATAATCACAGTTTTGCAACAAATATAATTTAATTTATTTTACCTCTCTCTTTGTATTCCCCCAATGAATCTGCTTTTCTACTGCATAAAACATAAATGGCTTATCTTCACCTTCAAAATCTTTGACAGCCTATTTCCATCCTGCCTATGATTATTCAGTACTGAGATGCTTCTGCTCAAGTTGCTTTCAAGCAAGAATCACAGAATGTTTTGGGTTGGAAGGGACCTTAAAGATCACCCAGTTCCAAGTCCCCTGCCATGGGCAGGGACACTTTCACTAGAACAGGGTGCTGAAAGTCCCATCCAATCTGATCTTTCAGGACTTCCCTTTGTTGCCTCTAGCATGGGAGTACTAGGAACACCACCATTATCACATGATCCTCCTTAAAACTCTCCTTCACCTCGATGCCTGCAAAGATCTGGACATAAATTAGGTATGTCAAAAGTATGTTAAAACTTTTACTTAACAGGCCTGGCAATACAGACTCTCCTGTCAGTTCCTATTATTCTACTATTTGCCTAATACTTATAGTGCAGGCAAAGATCATCTTTTTTCCTACATGTGAGAAAACCCCCACTCAGTCCATGACAAGTGATTCCAGGCAAAATGGTAACATCAATCTCCCAACATGGTTCAAAAATACACAAAGTTTTGTTGTTTTTTTTTTCCTTTTCATCATGTTATGACTCTAGTAATTTACTTTTTGCTTTCCAGCCCTCAGGAAATATACTTCATTTCCCCATGTCCATGAGGGACAATGCATTTTTAATTACTGTTAGTATTTTCCTACAGGTCCATGACACCAGTCCAGGAAAAGCAAAACCACAAAACATTTTATTATGAGAATCATGATAAAATTCAGACTTGGCCAAGATAAAGGTTTTACTTGTGTTATAGTGAAAGACCTCACACAGGAACTTAGACTTGGCCATCACCACTGGAAAGTTGTTCACATGCAGCAGATACTTCTGCCCTCTATACAAGTTGTCTTAATTCCAGTTCCTTCCTGTAATCTATTATCAAGCACATACTACCTGACAGCATCCTCACAAGCCTGTATAGGCTGTTGCAAAAAAGTCCCACACCTTGTCTAGAAAGTGTCCCTGCTCATCACATCAGAAAAGAGACACACCAGCAAAGAGGTGTGGGCTGCAGTTTATTCCCAGGGCTCTTATCTGGTGCCTTTTCAGGAACAGTAATTTTCAAGTTAACATTTTACTTAGGGCAGGTTTTCTGCAAGCATATAAATGAGCTCATTAAATAACTTGTATAAAATGCAATTTTTCATCTTCTTGGAAGATTTCTTAATGTAGATTATTGGAAAACTTTATTTTCATATACTTCTATTTGTTGGTGTTTTTTTAAATAACTACAGCCCACAAGCAGACTTCTTCCTTATACAACTGAAGAACTGTGAGTCAAAAATGTGCAATATCTACAATAAGGAATTTACATTCCAGCTTCCCACAGTTCCTCCCAAATGACCGATATCCTTTCTGAGGTAAAAATGAGAAACCAGAGAATGAAGCAAGCAACACATAATAGTACTAAAAAAGGCACAGCTGAGAAATTCAGAAAGAAACTGTGCGTGTCTTGTTTTAAAAAGCATTTACATGGTGAGATATATTTAGTACTGAAGGAATCAGTGCCTTCTGCTCAAACTCAACTGATGAAGTGCCAGTTTGACTGGAGCCAGCAGAAGGGTGGAGACAACACCCCACAAGGGGTCAATGCCTCTTCCTTAACCAGGGTGGCCACTCTTACACACCTCTTACTTCTGTGGGCAACCTCACCAGTATCAGTTATCCCATGTAACCATGGCAGCTCTGCTGCATTTTCCTGCTTAATTTCTTCACCACTCAGCTCTCCTCACACAGTGCAGCAGGAGAGCAGCTGGTTTGCTCTGAGGAGTTGTCACCAATTCCACGTGAGAAAGTTCTAAAAGTTTCATGAGTTCATACACACAGAGCTGTTAGTAGTCTGAACTTTACCAAATTCAACATCTAAAAAGTTACAGAAATGTCACTATGTTACAGTCCCACTCTTATTGCAGCATTAAAACACACATTCAGGCCAAGCATTGTCTACCTAATAAACACAGAACCTATAAGCATATTAAGCTTTTTAAAAATTGCTAGAAGTACTCATGCAACAAAACTGCAGAGGTAAATGGCTGTATTGTTTCACTTGTATTATTCACACAATACTTTTGCAGAAAAAAACAGCCATAATGACCCAGGGACAGCAATATCCATGCAACCACAGAGTCAGTCAGTCAGTCAGTCAGTCAGTCCGTCCAGGAAACTCAATGGGGTTAGACATGACCGAAAGAAAGAAAATCTGACCTCACACAGTTGCATTAATGTTACGGGGGCAAAAAAAGGAAAAAAAAGACAAAAAAAGAAAAAGGAAAAAAGAAAAAAAAAAAAAAAAGAAAAAAAGAAATGGGCTGCAGCAGAATCAGAAACTGAGGAAAAGAATTTGACTGCAGCAGAAGTGTGAGCTTGAGCCTCTCTTGCAATTGTACTGTCAGACCTGGGCATTTTAAGAAATAAAGCTCTAGGATAGTCCAAGGTGCTAATATTGCTTGTAGTTGACTTCATTAGGAACATGTGTCTCTTAGAAAAAAAGGCTTTTCTTACTCAAAATGAAAATAACATTATTTGCTACAAAGATTGTTTTAAAGCTGAATTTGATTTTCTACAGACATTGCTTTAAAAATGAATTTCACTTCCCAAAAATTTGTCAGCTTAATATTCTCCATAAGATCCACTGTAAAAATGGTGTGAGAAATTTTCTCCTGCCTACCCACATTATCAGACCACAATAAGGAGACCAGGATCTCTTCAATTCACAACACTCTTACAATTTAAACCCTACTAAACTGGAAAGTAAGATCAAGATTCCTCTCTTCTCAGCTATTTCAAAGATCTATTCACCAATAAATTTTAAATATATACATACATATATATGTATATATATATGTATGTATATATATGTGATTCTTTTGTTTGATTTTTTAAAATAAATAATTTTATGCAAGGCTTACTTAAATTATGAAATCAGGGCTTACTCTGACACAAAGAGAACACAGATAAAAATACTAAAGTCAGTTAGTTAAAGATAGTTTGCCTTTGTTCTTTCAGTGAAATGTGTTTTCTTTATCTAGCATAACAGAAGAACTGTTTTGGTGCAGGTGTATGGCAGAAAACAAAGATCCCAGAGACACCTAGGCATGCCAGTACCATTCGTGACTTTACAGGGCATATCCTCTAATTACTGCATTTGCAGATAAAAATAATTTTCATACACGGTTGCTTATTTAAAAAAACAAGCCTTTAAGTATTTTAGACACAAGCTTCTCTCATACAAACTTCTAAAAAGACTGCTACAAATTCCCTTAAATTTTTTTCCTTATCAACTGACCAAGTGAGGTCTTCATTTTCCTCATTCATTTAAATATTACTGATCACCTAAATATTACTGAATTTAATCCCTCACCCACTCTCTTCCCCATGTTGTATAACAGAGACACTGAACTTGTCTCCTGAATGAGCTGACCTGTGTCAGCCTGCGGTGGCATAACAATGCTTTAATGCCACAGACTGGTCCTTTAAGTAGGAGTCTCTGAGCTCCATAGGAAATTTGTGCAGTAAAATACTATTTTGTGAAGTAGCTCTGGCAGCAATGTCCCTTAAAATACATTAAATATATGAGTAAAGAATGACTTGATTTATTTTCTCTTCAGAAACATCAGTTCCATTTTATTATGGAACACAAATATCATTTATTTAAGCCAAACTTCACCACAATCAAATTTTTGTGAACAGACAAAATCTAATCTGTTTTCAGACTGAAGTGAAAGAGGATTAAATAGTGTTCTCTTCAATTTATTGAATTAATTTATTAAATCACATAATATGCTACTTGCAGCCACAATTTTTTTCTAAGGATGGTCATCATATCCCAACCAACCAGCCATAAAACTCAGAATATTAAGAAAGGAGCAGGGCAGGAGGAAGAGGATGGGGGTGGGGAGGCAGGGTGCTACAGTAGGAAAGCTCAATTTAAGGATAAGAGAATGAGGAAAAAAGATTAATGAAAATCTTAAGGAAAACTTTTAAAAAGTGAGGCACAGATTTGCACCTACACAAAATCACACACACAAGTATTTAGCTCTCTTGTTCTGAATACAGAATTATTAACCAGTAGGCATATTAATGAAGCAACACATGAGAAAGAAAATGAAAGAGAAGCCCATTTATCCAACTGAACCAATTTAAAAAACAGCTCCTTAATGCAACCCTATCTAAATTGCAATCAGCAAGCAGAGTAAGAATAGACCCTGCTATACTCTGACAATATTGGTTTTGCTACAGTCACACAGTGGGAAAAGATGTTTAAACACCCTATCATCTGCTACAAACAGTGCAATGCACATAAGGTAAAAAAAAAAAATCCTCAGTACTGGAATATATCCCTTCAGTCAGCTGGCACCTGGTAAAAACTTTGGAAAGTTGAGAGGTATAGGTCTTGGTTCAACATTAACAGGAAATTACTTGGGAGCAATGCTTATCAAAACAGCATTCTGAAACAGCCTTTCTCATACATGCATTTGAAAAAAAAAAGAAATCTGAGTATTTTTGGCATCCAATGTGTTAAACAGATGATAGGTATCAGATGGCAATACAGGGTGAGTAGCAAAAGTATGACAAAGCACAGTGGTCTGTAAACAGAGCAAAGCTACTGAAATTCTAACTACCATATGGTGGTAACAAACAGGACACGTGCAAAACAGGAAAAGATCTCACAGTGAGGGGTGTGATAGGAGCCAGCAAGATGCAGAACTGAAAAAAAATACAATAGGACTGCAAGCACAACAATGATAAGGTTTCAAATTAATTATATTCAGCTGAGGCTCAGTGTGTACAGTATGTCTTCTAGCTGAAAATAATTTAACAGCCTTGCTGAGAGGATCTCCAATTTATCATCCTGTTCACCTTCCTTTATAATTTCCATATTACAAGGAACAAAAAAGGCTCACACATCTATTTTAAATATACCATGAAAGTGCTTGAACACAAGATAATGATTAAGCTTGTCTCCAGCATTACTTAATTCTCTTCATTCTTCTGGATGCCAAAGTAAACACAAATGAAAAGCATATGGCATCTTAGTGAATTAAAAAATTAGAAAAGGAGAACATTAACTGGTTTATTTTATGCTTTAATCATAGCACATGGTAAAATTAAAAATGTCAAGGCTCTTTATATTTATGATTTATTTTAATTTCTTCTTTTAATGTACTCTCTACTGAAGTTAAATGTTCTCAAGAAGACTATTTGTGAAAGAAAACCAATAGCTTTTTCTCTACATTTTTAATGCCTAATTTTTCTCCAGAACATCACTGTTTATAACTGTTTTAAGAAAATTGTCTTGAGTTTGAAGTTACTCTCAGCAGAAAAATGGAGCATCCTTGCTTCTTGATGTTTACTGAGACTGTAAAGCTAAAAAATAAACCCTTGTTATCAAAAAAATTTTCAGCAAAACTGTCTCACCTGATGAAGCTGTTGAGTAGAAAGTGTAAGTCCAAAATTAGTGTAAATTGTTTTTTTTTCTTTGATCTAAATTTCCACAGCAAGGTCTACAGAAAGACATGACATTCAATGTCATGTTTTCTTCTCCTTTCCTTCCTCTATCTATCTATCAACATTTTGATTGATTCCCAAGCTGATTATTTATGTCCAAACTCTTACGAAAAGACATTCCCATAAAAAAATTTAGTCCACACTGTTCAGTATCACTAATATTTCAAAATAAGGATTTTATTTCCATAATAATTCATATTGGAAAAATGCCATTTGGACAACATAGCAGAAGGACATCAAGAGGGATTCTTCAATAACCACGTGCTCATTCATCACATCCAGCAGACCCACTGCAGTTCTCCCCTGAGGAGTCATACTCATCCCAGGCATGATTTTAAGAGAAGAAAAGCTTCTGCCAACCTGTTTAAGTCCTAGCAGAAAACCTCTAAGGCTCATTTTAAACCAATAATGTCTTAAATAACAGGAGTGAGTGTCCCTTGGGAAACACTGCGCAAAGTCTACTAACCTGTTTTATGATTCTGCCTGCTACTCTGAAGTACCCACATATTTGGCAGAGAGATATTTCTCCAAAGGTTTTCCTTGGTTAGTATTTTTCTGCTGTTCCATAATGGTTCTCACAACAGCTCACTAAGCAGTGTGCAGTCACAGAGATTCAGGCTCCCTGATCATTTTGGACCACCACAGGGGTCCACAAGCTGGTGAGCCATAAGCTCAGCATGTCGTAAGCTCAGGCGTTCAGAAAATTTGGTTCAGTCCCACAGAAGGCTCCAGGTACAAATCTGATACCCCAGTGCAACTGCGTCCATAGTCAAAGCACTGAAAATTCTCAAGTGACCAAGTCAGAAATTGTTCCAGAGCACATGGATCTAACCATACCATCAGTGTCCGACTTACTCTCTAGTAGGAATAGGTATTTCATTCCCCTTGGCTAACCCTTTCCAGAGCCAAATGCTGTAAAGATTTAGTTCCTGTCACATCTCAGTATTTTCTTAACCTATAAATGGATTTCCAGATGGAGCTAGACGTAAAGGAAGAATATCAGTCTTTTACATCAGGCTTTCTTATTGCTTGAGCCAGCAGCGAGTTTGTGTCGTTTCGATGACACTGACTTGCCCTTCTGCCAAATTCACAGGCTTTTCACAACAACATGGACGAGTCACAGAATGTGACCATTATTTTGCAGTCTTGTTCTGTGCCATGTTTTAAAAGGCACTCCCTCTCTTTACATGGGGTACGTAATTTAAAATCCAAAGCTGTGTGTCAAGAGTGCTCAAGTGACATTTTTATCCAGCACATTGTGCCATATTCTCTAAAAGCTGAACAGAATGATGAAGAGTGAAGCTGTATGGATATCTAGAGTGAGATGCTTCAAAATGGATGATGATTTCTTATCAGCTCTCTCCACCCAAGTGGAACAACTAAAAATTTATTTCTGTCAGCTGTAATCTGAACAGCCACAGTGCATTTCTGAAGTAGAAGTGAAAATCTGGAGGCTTCAAGAAAATTCCTGGAGCTGGCCAACAGCACAAATACTGAGTTTTTCCATGTTTCAAAGAAAATCACCTACCAAGCCATCTGTGCATTGCACCACGCTTTGGTGTACCGCCAAGACAGCCAAGAGGTGAGCTGGACCCAGAACACTGACATCATCCAACCACGTCACTGATGTGGCCTCCTATGTGCCAGCTTCACAAAAAAAATACAGGTTTCCAGAAAAAAATTGTTCTATTTAATGATGGGGCAAAAAATCTGACTTGGCTGATGAAAGGCACTAATTTTCCTCCCTGAAAACACACAAGGAGTAGGTATCTCTGAGTAGCAGCAACTCTCACCTTTTTTTTTTTTTTTNTTTTGTCTAAGTATATTGCCGAGATTATCAAAATAATATCCTTGTATGTGTATATCCAACATATTCAATAATGCTAGGACTGCACCATGTGAAATGCCATTTCTAGCCCTTTAGGAAGAGGTGGCTCTAGGATATGGTGCACTGAAGGACAGACAGGATCTATTTTCCTGTGATAAGGACTGAGATGTATGAGATTTTTGCGTGTACTAGATTTTCTGCCTGTGCTCACTGCCACTGCTATTGTAATTCAGTTATGTCACAGGTCATTAGAAGGCCAGAGTATATGTGTGAGGAAAACTGGAAGAAGGCAGAGCATTAGGAATTTAATGATAATATCACTAGATAAGAAGTTTGAACCAAAATCCACTAAGTACCCTATTCTATGTAATTTTGTTAGATCTAGTCACCTGGGGGATCAGTTGGTATTTGACATGAATTCCTCAGCCAAACCATTACACTGTCAGGAGCCTGAAAGGATTACCACTTTACCTGGGGGAGTGTGGACATGTGGCTTTACACACTTCGCATCATTACCTAGTTGATTACCAGGGAGTTGTGATTGGTGGTGTGACTGATGGCTGAGAAATAGTGGAGTGGTTGCACCCATTGTATTGGAAGTATTAACATCACCTACAATTAGATATATTAAAGCTTTAAGTTTGGGTAAGTTGTCTTTACTAGACCATAAAACATCAATAAGTGCCTTTAGGAAACCTGTTCCTGAGTTAGGATGATGTACAACATGAGCTCATTAACATTTTTGCAACATAGTGACGTCAAAAGCTTTAGTTTTACCTTATGTAATGAGCCCCTTTTGTCTCTTCTAGGGGAATTAAAAATAATAATTAAAAAATTTAAATAAAAGAAAAAATAAAACTAAAACCAATAAATTATCTAAGCCCTGGAGTTCAGGAAGTGTGTAACTGTATTGATGGGATCTGAAGATGTAATCATTAACTTGAAAATAAGAAGAAAGTCTTGTTCAGAGACTACTGAGAGATCAACACCTACTAGGTGAAACACACTCACCTTTACACTCACCTTTACACTCACCTTTACTCACACATACATTAAAAATGTATGTCCTGCTTGCAAGGACAGTCACTTCCACTCGCAGCCCCTAGTGCTCATTCTGCCTTTCTCCACTAGATTAAAAAGCTTTTACTGGTGAATACCATGCATGTATGAAAGTGTTTACACTTTATAATTAAGTCACCTTTTGATCTCCTGTGGGATCAACTAAAGAGATTGAAATCTCTAAATCCTCCACTGCAAAGGCATTTCTCCAGCATCTAAAACATTATTGTAGCTCTTAACTGGACCTTTTGTGACCTTTCAAAAAGCTTTAAAAATATAATGCCCTAAGAATTGTGTCCTTCCTTTATCCTTTCCCCAAATGCTGTATTACAAATGCCAAGGGTCAATGTCTAGCTTAATCGTCCAACAGCCTCCATGGTTATCCAAGTGCCTCTTTTGAATATTGCCTCTGTTAGGAGCCTAATAAATTTACAGAATTTTCCTAATTCCCAAAATTTAACAAAGGAAAACAGATCATCAGTCAGCCAGAGACTTCTGCAGCCAAGTTTTCAGTCTTCTTGTACACAAATAATTCAGGTATATTTATTTTAAAATATTTATCAGAGGCAAGTGATGTCTCAAGTTTTGTCTATTACTGTCAAAGTCAGAAATTACTTCTTGTCTCGCAGGGTGTAAAAACATTTTCCATTTTTCCCTATAAACAAAAAGAAAAATTTAGCACATTTTTACATCTGAAAAAGGGCCAGCATCTTCCTTAAGGTACTATCTGTCTGAAAAGATTCCAAAATTACTTATTTGCTATCTCTTACCAACTCCCTGTATTTTGTACTTATCATTTTAAATAGTTTCTGTTTATAAGGAACAAAGACAAATAAAGATGAATAAAGGCAGTTGGTGCTGCATCATTCCTAAGGTAGATATCAGTTACTCAGTTAAAATATCACATTCCCTACAAGATATTCCATAATCAACTTGACACTATACTGTTGAATGCAAGCAAATGAAAGTTTCAGTCTTACATCAGTATTTTCATCTCTGAAAAAAAACAAAAATATTGCCCTATTTTCTTCTTTGTAGTGTCTACAAAGAATTGCATGAAATCTTTTCTTCTCATAAAATCTTTCCTATTCCCAGTAAGCACATTTGAAACTTTTCAAACCACACAACTTAACTTTCATTTTTATGATGCGCAGGATCTACAGAGGAAAAGTCCTACATAAGTATTTCATGGAAATTAAAATAAAAATGAAAAATGCAAAATGAAAAGTGGCAATAATTTCTTATGGAAAAAAACCACCATAATTTTCTTGGCCAGTCAAGTGTATGCTGTTCCGGTGATCATTTGTACTACTAAAAGGATTTCAAAGTCAGAAAAAATAGCTTCTTTTCATGAAAAAATCAACTGTCTCTCCTTAAGAAAGAAGTCTCACTCCTCTAATGTAACTATTCTACCACCCCTCATCAAAAACTCTAGATAATGTGAATCAAGTAGAATTTAAACAACTAAGACTTATCTTACTTTCATCAAAAAAATACATCTACTAATTGCAGCAAAATGCTTCATTGTATTCTATCCTTATTTTCTTCTACTAATGTTCCTCAGCTAAATCCCAAAGTCTTCAGCTTGGTAATTCCTTAGAAAGAATTCTGAAATCCTTCCTTCACCCAGCTTTCTATTTTTAGCTTTCAGATGCTGGCAGGTAGAAAAGTCGATTGCTTGCAAATCCTGAATTTCAGCAGAGTTCCTTTGATTTCCTTCTTCGAGGTTGCAACAGACAATTAGTATGTCCCCGCTGTCAGAAAAGTTCTTAATTAAGTTCATGAAAAGGCTTTTGAATTCTTGACTGAAGTGGAACACTCTTGTTTATTGCTGGTGGTGTCATCGCTGCCAGGCTATGAATAGCTCTTCCGCTTCCCCTCGCGCGCTCTCCAGCAGTGGAGAGGCTGCGGCCGCTCCTCAGCTCTGCTGTCACGGTCGGCACCGCGGGCAAACCTTCCATGTGCCTGGCAGACATCACCGTGCCACTGCTGGAGGCCTTCTCCAGCAGGCTTGGTCCTTCATCTGAACTCACACGCATCCAACTCCCACAAAACCCAACGCTACCGTAAAGAAAAAAACCCCTGAGTATCTGTCGTTCAATTATTCTGGCCACCTTCAATGAACTGAAGCAACTGCTACAAAAAAATCTAAAAGGCCTGCTTCATAAAAAGGATATTTTTATGAGCCGAAACTCTGACTTTTCTATAAAGCTTTAGACCTCCAAACAATAATGTGGCATTATGAGATTTTCTTTAAGTGAATATCAGTTTTAACTTTAAAATATTTATTGTGATTTTACGTAGATATGTATTTAGCTCTGTCAAGGATATGATTTGCATTTTATTTGTAAAGAGAGCAAATACGGATTCACACAAAAAGAGAGACTTAGAGTGACAAGAATTGAAATAGAAAAAAATAAATTTCAAGATTCAATCTTTGCAGATGCTGAAAACAAAAAGGGAGTAGATGACAATACAAATACTGCTCTAGGAAAAAAGCTAGAAAGGTAAAGTGCAGTGTCAGACAGTTTTTGTCACTTATTAATTTTTAGTACTTTCAGAATCTTGTAAATATACTGCTCTGCTGTTCAGTTTTCTTCTTTCCCATCTGGAAAATACTAGCTGCACTAGCAGGCTTCCATTATGGCAAGCCAATATCGCTCCATTTGTTTTCCTTTCTTCCTTATTCATTAGCTTCAATAATAAAGTCAAGAAGACTGATAAGTAAGAAATTTTCTGTTTCTAGATCTGACAGTGCAGCAAAGTCCATAATGTACTAGATTCTTCAGAGACAGTAATTTAAAATAGTTTTTTTAGAGACTGGCAACTGCATAAACAAACTAAACAATAGCTGCTTCATTCTGCACCTTAAAACCATAAGCCCCTTCAAAGGCCCAGATGTTCCCCCAAAAACATTCCAAACAGCATCTCAAATGGATGAAACTACATTCCCACAGTCAGGTGGCTGAACCCTGCCCCCAGTGGAGTATATAGTGTAGTTGTTTCACACTAAAGCAGAAATCTGCTTTTGATTGCCCTGGCCCTGCCTGAGCTGCTATAATTTTAGTTCCGAAAACAACTGTCAAAATAACAAGACAAAGCAGAAGCCTATTACACTCTTTCAGAAAGTCACTTTTTCTGCAAAAAAAAAAAACCAAACACTTGTCCCACACACATATAGACTTAACTCCTTCTTTCTCCCCTCCTCAGAAAAACCAAAAAACTCAAACAAAGCAAAAACAAGCAAACAACAAAAACCAAAACAACAAAAATAAAACAATACATCCTTTTTTGAAAAGGAAGGGCATAGCAGGATGTTTAATTCAGACAATTAAATTGTATCAGCACTTTTTAAAAAATCTCGTCCACACTTCAGAAATGAAGAACCACAGTAACAGCATTTGTGCAACTCTGACCTAAACAGTGTCTGTTACCAAATTTGTTATTATTCTGAAATACTCTAAATGCACGTTTACAAGGCACAAATCCAAACTCAGTCTAAATATTATCTTTCTGCTTGTGCTTTAATAACAATCATATATCATGCCATCCTTCAAAGTTGATAGTAACGCTTAATAGTAAAGGACTGTGGTTTACCCACACTGAAATAATTCTTCTGTTTAATATGTTTCATACATGGAGTTAATGAAATAAAATGATGTCTGCCGCTTTCTACATTATAAATTCCATGTGCTGACAGTGTCTCTTGGGATGTTGTATGTGAAAATTCATGCAACATATGTACAGAACATCTGTAGGTCCAACGCTGTTCAAGCACCTGATCATATAAATGAGTAAAACCTTTCCAATCAGATACGGTGTATCAGTACAAACCAGACAATTACACATTCCATTCTTGCTGAAAGGCTTTATTATTCCCTCATTTGAGGTCTTACATATATGTACATCCTCAATTTGCAGACGAAAAAAGTTTCTTCTCGGGATACCAGAAAAGTAAAAGTAAGCGAAGACATCAAAACTAATAAAACACCTGATTCAGATGAGAAGAAAACAGGGCTCTCACAATTTCCTGTATTACAAATGCACATGAATTTTTTTCTTCAAGACCTTTCATCCCATGCATTCTCACTGTGGTAACATATGTAGGGATTTGAAATTACCATAGTTTCCTCATGTTCACAAAGGATCCAAAGCAGAACCCAAGAATGTTACTTGAGAATGGATGGTCTTATCACGACTCTTACTTATTTCTCCAGCACAACTAGATGAAGGAATCCACAGCCTAGCACACAGCCAGGATCTTCGTGCTTACACATACAGCTAAGTATATTAAAAGCTGGGGGTGAAGAGGTGGCAGGTCTGCTCATAGTCAAGGGGAGGATGGTAAGAATAGCAGGTTTTTGGTTTGCTGCTGAGTCACACTAGTACAAATTGTGTCTTGTAGGTACAAGAAGAACAAGAAGTACCTACAAAACTGACTGTTGCACTGGATGGAGTGGGAGGTGAAAAAGGTGGACACAAGAGAGTTGATGAGTGAGGTTTTATTCCTTAGACCTAAGCTTGCAGTGAAAAATTTTTTACTGTTTTAAAGGTAAAAGGGACTGACCCAAATAGAAATGCATGTAGGAGACTCATCTAAGATGAGGTAAGAGACTGTACATGATCAACTAGTTAGAGCTTGAAAGTAGGAGAGTGGACCAGAAAAATGCAGTAAGCAAGGTACCAAAACTCCAAAACATAAGGAGGGAGGGTTTTTTATGTGCTGCATTAATCACTTAAACACAGTTCAATCTGTGATTTTTATGAAGTCACTAATTTTCTTCTGATTTTTAAAAATATTGTGTTCTTGCTTTCTACTTGGAGATTGACAATGCCTAGATTTCTCTCAGAATCTTTCAACTAAATGCAATTTCATTTCTTTTACTATACAAGAATATATAAACCTAAAAATGCCTACCTTCCTTAACAGTTAATTAAAAGAGGAAGGTATCAGTCAGAGTAGGTCATTTTCTGAAATTCTCTTCTCCATCTTTTATATGAGGAATTAGATGGATATATCACGTATACTAATATAAGTGGAACTCCAAGATCAAGCGCCTAGAATTTTGGTGAAGCAATAGCTACTTAGTAGAAGCTGACCTAAGGAATCTGAACACTTTATTGGTCTTTGCTGCATGTTTGTTATGCATGCATTTATCTTCTTTCTTTGTGGATCCTACTGCTTTAGTAGTCTTTTATTTCTCATCTTCATACAAGATCAGAGTCCAGAGTCCTACAAAGTCATCCAGAGCCATAAAAATCACCAGGATGAGACCAACGCAGACGCAACCAACCAGACGCAAATCCTCTGCCTGTCCCAAACTTCCATTCTGTAATATGTTTAATTAATAAACTTAAAATTAACTAAGCTTAAAAGAGCCATACTTGGATTTTTTTCATTCTCTCACAGAGCTTTTTAACACCTTTTTTTAAAAAAAATATCTCTTCTTAATATTATTGTTTAAAATTATAGCTTGAAAACAGATATTTTATCCTTTCTCTTGCTTTTCTCTATTGTGAGTATTCAGAGAGGACTTTTTCTGCTATTCAATACTGTGTAGTATGTGCTATTTTTGAACTGAAATTCCATTCCAAACATACCACAGGATTGCAACATTACAAGTTTCTACCAAGAACCATAAAGTCAGAAACCAAAAAGATGCCATTACCCACACACAGTCCATACCCTGAGAGAACCTATAGCTGAGAATTTATGATTTCTACAGCAAAAAACACTGTGGCAAGTGGTTTGAAGAATACCATTTAGAGAAAGGAAGATGAAACCAGATTTGCTTGAAAACATAATGGATTAAATGAGGGGCATGTGTTTTATTCAACTCTTTTCCCAGTCCTGTGCTTCTGTTCATGAAGAGAAAACACTACAGGTAGTCCACAAGCGCCATTTACAGCTTCCATTGAAGTTGTATCAGGTTTGCATGGCCACGTTTTGGTAGCTTGAGGAGGGGAGAGGCTACAGGGGTGGCTTTAGTGAGAAGCTGCTAGAAGCTTCCTACATGTCTGGCAGAGCCAATTCTAGCTGGATCTAAGACAGATGTGCTGCTGGCCAAGGTTGGGCCAATGAGAAATGGTGGTAACACCTCTGTGATAACATACTTAAGAAAAAAAAATATTACACAGTTGTAATTGCAGACAGAGAAGAGTAGGGTGAGAACTTGTGAAAACTCTGCAGACACCAAGCTCAGGGGAGGAGGAGCAGGAGGTGCCCCAGGCACTGGAGCTGGGATTCCCCTGCAGCCCATGGTGAGGCAGCTGAACCCCTGCAACCCATGGAGGGTCAGGGGATGCAGAGATCCACCTGCAGCCTGGGGAGGAGCCACACTGGAGCAGGTGGGTGCCTGAGAGGAGGCTGTAAACCCATGGGAGGCCCATGCTGGAGCAGGCTCTTGCACACCTACGGAGAGAGGAGCCCACACTGGAGCAGGTTTCCTGCTAGGACTTTTTCTGGTCTAGGACCTTTTCCTGCTAGGACCCCACGAGAAAAGCACGAGCTGGCTGTGCCTGAAGGACTGAACCTGTGGAAGAGTGGAGTACACACACTGGATTAGTCTGTAGAGAAATGTCTCCCATGGTAGGGAGAAGGGGAAGGACTCCTCTGCCTGAGCAGCAGCAGGAACAACCTGTGGTGAACTGACCAAAACTCCTATTCCCAGTCTCCCTGCACTGCTAAGGGAAGGAGGTAGAGATGAAAAGGAGGGATGGGGAAAAGGTGTTTTTAAGGTCTTGTTTTACTTGTCATTATCCTGTTCTGATTTTGTTAATAAATTCAATTAATATCTCCAATTAGAACCTGTTTTCCCCATGATGGTACTTGGTGAATGATTTCTTCAAGTATTTATCTCAACCCATAAACCCTTCGTTATATTTTCCCTCCAATGTCCAGATGCAGAAGGGAGTGATAGGAAGGCTTTGGTGGGTGTCTGACTCACAGAGAAGGTCAACTCACTACAAAAACATAAAATAAAGAATCATATTTCTTCAAATAAAATCATATTTCTATGATTGCTAAAGAATATCATAAATATTCCCCTATTTCAGATTTTCTTTCAATTCTTATTACACCACAATAAAGTCTGCAGAGGCTTCCCACTGCAAATTAATACAGAGAAAGGTATGAGGAAACAAACTCATACCTTCCATCATGAAAACTGAGGACGTCATCTCTAACACGTTCTCTCAATTCGACTCTGGGGTTTGAAATGTATTCCCACACACTTCTCTTTGACAGATTAATGCACTGAATATGGTAGCTCATTAAAACATTTTAAAATAAAGTATGGTTTGGGGATTTCTAATATGAATATGATTTCTAGAATTACCTCAACATGGAATTTCTCCATTGCAGTATTTCCCCAGACATCATTGCAAGTACAGAAAAGCAAAGCACCAAAGCACACTTTCCATTTTAATTTGTAATTGCTCAGCACCATAAAGCTGCATAGGGAAGGCTGCTGGTGAATAATTGTTTGGTGCACATATTCAATGACTCCTCACTACAAGCAAATGAAAACAACAGTTTCTATTAATGGACAGAATATCAGCAGTAAATGACGAGCTGAATGTCCCTGTTGCTGCACAATACAGAACAAAGAAATGGAAAATGCATGAGGATGTCTCAGCAATGACGGACAGAGCCACTCTGTAAGTTACTGCCTGCCATCTCTATACTTCTTCATAACCACAGTTAACAGTATTATGCCTTCCTGACCAAAAGACCAAAAACATATGGTCTTTAACAGAAAGAAGAGTCTGTGAATAGCTGTCCATCATCTCTAGAGTCTTGGTGGAGGAAACTGATTTCCTTCCACTTTTTCATACCAGAGAAAGGGATAGAGTGGAAAATACTCATGAAGTGTAGGAAAAGGTGGACTATGTAAAACAGTAGATGAGCAAGGAAATTATGTTTCCAGCTATTCTGTGATGGCCACAAAACTGCTTCCAGCAGGCAATGATTTCAAGAATCTCCAGAAGTTAAACCTCATCTAATAAGAGCAGAACCATGGTTAGGTTACTAGAACACACTCTTTTAGATTCATTTTGCCAAAACTGGACCTTTATGTCAAAGAAATTGCCCATACAACAACTGGGAGAGTAAACGTCCCTGCAGCCACTTCCCCACACTTACCAGTGAGCGGATGCATTTAATACTACAGGCTATTTGTACATATGCAGGTAAGAACAAAATAAAATGATACATTCAGGGCTTTGGAAAATTAACTGCCTGGTAGAAGAGGTTCAGGACCAACATTTGCTCTAATTATTCTTCCAGTAAGCAGGAAAAAAAAATGACTGCCATACCTTCGGCCTAAAAATCTAGAAGCAGAGTCTCTCCCCCTCTCATGCCCTCCTTAATTTATTCCCCTTTCCACTCACCCGCTCCCCCTCCTTCTTTGTTCTATTTCCACCTTCATTACCACCTCCTCCTCACCTCTCACATTCTCCCTTTTGTCTCCCTCACTCTCCTTCTCACTTTCTCTCCCCCTTTTCTACTCCTCATCCCACACAACCTCCTCTGTTAGCTTCACTATATGAGAAGTTAAGAGGAAAAGAAGAAAGAGAAAAGACAGAAGGATTTACGGAGGTGGAGAACTACAAATAAAGACGGAGAGACAAAAAAAGAAAGATGTGCTAAGCCATCCTATTTGTGTCAGTGAAAGCAAGGATATGAACCCAGAGCCCCTGATCCGGCAGACAGATGCTAACTAGCAGGAAGCAGTTCTGCCAGCAGGGACACCATTTAAGAATTCAATCAATAGCAAATCTCTGGTGAAAACAAATAAGCATGCAATATTCAAATGTAGATAAAAACCGTTAAAATCACACTGGGTTTTAGTGGCAGAGTTGGAATTACAAACCGTAGTACAAATGAAGTGACTCCCTACCCAGAAAAACAAAAATGGCTGCACAGTCATCTTTCCCCAAAAATACCTGCAGCTGCTTATTGATGTATGGACTATCACATGCACATCTACTTATTCACATAAATTATCTGGAAAGCATATTTTTAATATTGAGATTTCACTGAAAACATTCCTGATTACCAGTCCAGTTTACTCTTATATATTCTCCATCCAGGATTCATGATGTGTCAGAGTCTGCAGCAGGGATCCTCCAGAGCTGCTAAGCCTGCCCAGCTTTCACTGTTGCATGGCTTTAGAATCAATTAGGCAGTATAGGGAGTGATGATTGTTGGTTGTTTTTTTTTTTTTTTAATTAGCTCATATCAGGATTATAATTAGAACTGTGTAGGAGCAGAATTAAGGTAAGAGCAAAATGCAGAATGATTCTACACTGGCTGGCATGGCTAGTACCAGCTATAAGCATCTGATCATTTTTCCTTGCCACACCTGCTTTCGTTTCCAGCGCAAGCCAGTGGAGCCAGCTCCAGGAGGAGCGAGCAGAGGGTGCTGCCCCAGTCCCCCAGCTGCAGAGCTAGCAGGGTGCAAAGGTGTCACAGTCACTTCCACTCTGAGTATTCCTGGCTTCCAGGAGCAACCACAGACTTACTGTGCCATGCACAAATGATGTGGGGGAAACACATTTGGTATTGGGGGAAACACCTACTTGGTTGCGGGCACCTTTTCTCCGAGCTGCTTCAAGGGAGACCAAGGTGTTGGAAGCAGGCTACACAGCACACACTCTTTTTCACTCTCTCCCACTGTGAAGCACAGTTAACAGCTGAACAGAAACACACTGAGCCTCCCCTGTTGGCAGCTAATCCCTCGGGGCAGCCGCACAAACATCACCCCATCACAAGGTGTAAGACACTTATGGCAAACCTTACTTGTTCCTCTGCCACGCCAGGAGACAGGTGTTGTGGAAATGAAGCTCTACCGAGACAAGCAGCAATCATGAGAGAGATGCCTGCTCACCACCGTTTTCAGACCATTGTCCTTGCAGCTCTGGCAGAGTGGGAGGCTGTCCCTTCAGAACTCTAGGCATCTCCGTTTAAATCTAAGGAAGAGACCCAGCCATCTGCTCTCTGTATACATCTCATTATGAGAGAAAGTAGAATGAAGCTCACCTGGTTCATTTTATCTCAGTAAATGACTGCCTGATAATCTGTATCTATTTTAACAAAAAATAACTAAATACCAACACCTAAGGCCTCACAAAGCAGTCAATATGATTTAAAGCAATGTGACTACTGTAAGAAAGGCAAGCTGGAGCACAACCACATTTCACAGAATAAAGAAATCACATAGGCTATAAGGGCTCTAGGCTTAATCCAATCCAACATCCTGCTCAGAACAGCATGGTTTTTGAAGATGCACTCTGCAAGCAGCAGGAGTACCTGTGCAAAGCAAGGGGAGCCAGACATTGAGCAAGACAACCAGGCAGGTGGATGCAGTGCCTCGGTGACAAGGCAGACACACCCTGAGCCCAAATGTGGAGATCCAGACAGGTCTGGTGATGGTAGCCAAGCTCAGCTGAGGCCAGTGATTGCCAGGTAAGTCTGTGGTAATGACTGATGTCCCATCAAACAGCATTGCTCCCCACCATCAGCTCCTGAGGGCTAGCACTAGTAGCCAGTTGTCAATTGTGTCTTGGATGTGGACCATCAGCCTTGGAATCCAAGCAATCCAACCAGCACTCACCAGTCCTCAAGTTGTTTACTGGGATACTACTGAAGACTTCTGGAGAACTTGCTAAAGGACATTTGAAACAACATTCAATGCACTTCTATGGTTTACAGAGTCAGTCATTTGTAGGAGGCAATTATGTCAAGCATGATTTGTCATTAGTAAAGCCATGCTAGCTATTCTCAACACTTTCCTGTCTCTCAATGTGCTCAGAAATTAATTCTAGAGTAATTTGTTCCATAATCTTCCCTGATACTGTGGAGAGATCAACAAGCCTATAGGTGTTCTTCTACACAGGTGCAACACTTATATTTTTCCAGTCATCAGGGATCCCTCCTGATTGACAGATGACAAAAAGCCATCTTGTTACATTTACAGGCTTCTTTCACAACCTTAGCTGCATCTGTACCAAGATTTGTAATAACCACGGCAAAAAAATCCTTACCTGATTTCTAAAATATGTTCTATATCTAGCAAAATTTCAGATCAATTCCATACTTTGCACAGGTTTTAATATGACCGGGGGTCCAGAAACTCACATTTTCACATGCCACTAGTGACTTCAAAATCCTATTGACAAAATTAGCATACAGATTAACATTTCATCAACCAACAGCATTTGAAAAGCCCACTGGACCAAGGAAAAGGATTGTCCCTCTCATCTAAACAAGATCCCTTTCTGTCTGATGGATTACATTTGTTGTCTAACAAGTTTTCTCCAATGCCAAAGCCATCCCTGTGAAGTTGGATAAGCTGGCTTTAAAGATATTTTCTTTTACTGCATAGCAGCAAGACATCTTCCAGTGGCTCAGATGTGGTTAATCCATGTCTGTGTGTGCAGAATGCACTTTATCCATTACATGCATCTTCTGGCTAACTTAGCCACTTGCACTTTTCTACATTCAGGAATGCTCCATGCCCAGTCTCTCCACTATGATCAAGTTTCTATGTACTTTCATGTAATGGAATTCCAGTAAGATACGGTACTTTTCTCAGATAATCAGTTAATTCCATCCCATAATTTTTCCCATTTTACTGAAACCAGGATACAGGCATTCTCTCCATTCTGTGCAGAACTGGCTGCACTTTTCTGATTCTGTTCTGCCTTCACTACAAAGGGAATTACATTAGACTGGCAGCAACAGTCTCATGGCTTATTAGTATTTTCTTTGCTGATCTTTGAAAGGTTGCACCCAGAAAGGAAGCATTTAGCAGCTAAGAAATGAGCCAAAGAAACACAATACTTGAAGACAGTTCTCTCTTTCCCAAACTAAAGTATATTTTTACTAGACTGACTAAAAGCAGTATACACTCTATAAAATTAATTTAAGAAATCAAAACTTATCCAAAAGATCAAGAGAATATTCATGAGATTGTTCCAGAAAGTCCATTTCCTGAAGTGACCTATAAAATTTCTGTCATTTCCCTACATCCCATTTTTCCCATATCACCCTCCTGAATCAGAACTATGGACTCAATCTTAGAAGAAACTAAGAAACATATAATATTCCCATATAATATAACCAAGAAACATATAATATTCCCATATAATGTATAAGAATATATAATATAACATACTTTGTGCCAAGATTCCCACTTACTTTTCAGCAGATGCTCTTGTTTTCACATTAATGAACCAAAATCCAACTCAAGTAACATGATTATGATTATTAAAGAAGGCATACTTTTTTTCCCCTTACCCATTGTTGTCAAAATACTTAGTTTAATTCATACTACCCAATTTTTACAATTTCAAACAACTGTATAATTTATACATTATTTGAGAATCACATAACTTTTATTTAGCTTAAATTCAGATTCACAACAGTCACTAACAACTAAGTGGAGTTTATCGTCATCTGATCCCACTGCCTACAATTTGTCTGGAAAGAGAAAGGAAGAAGCAGAAACCCTGCAGGTGTCTTCTGGACAGAAACCCTGGAGAAATGTGGGGTGGGGGGTGATGGCAGTTCACCTGCTGTTGTTTCACACCTCTGTGTCAGAGACCATCACTACACCAGGAGAGCTGGGGTTTGGGTCACTGCAACAGTTCTCCTGAACTAGGATTTTATTAACTCATAATCAGTTGCTGAGACACACCTAAGGGGCATCTTTATTAGACTGACATTTCCTCCTCACTACACCATGCAGGAATTTCAAAGAAAGCACCTTTTTCATGAATTGTTTTGGGAAGTCACAAAATGAGTACCTTGAATGTCTGGCAGATGCAGATCTTCAACTAAAAATGACATTCAGGCTGGTATGTATCAATCAAAAAAACTAAAGATTTTAAGTTGTGACAACTGAAAACATCTGCTGCTATTAAAAACTGAGTGGGAGGAGGAAGAGAAGAGAACACAGAGAAAATGGGCTGAACCATGAACGAAGAGACCAGTACTGCTGGAAAACCTTTAAGTCTGACTGTAACTTTCCTCACATTTAGGAAGAGCTTCCAAATATCCTAATGTAGGCAGTTCTCACAGTATGTCCATTTTCACCATTTTCCTCTAACATGCTGAAGAGAGAGGTTCTGTTCTGGATTTTATGTACCTAACCCTTGACACCAAGACCATAGTTCAGAACGATAATTACATGCCCTCATTATACAGAACAAGTTAGTCTAAGATCATCAAGGCAATACACATCAACTACAGAATACTAAATAAATTTCAATGCATTTGATCTGCCTAATGATCAATAAGGATTTAAAAGGTTTTCTCAACCCCATGATGAAAAAGACTGGAGAAGCATGTGGGCAGTGCTTCCATGTCCTAGGTTACAATGTAAGATGTGCCCAAAGTATGTATTCTATCACCATCTTCAGGAGCTGTTGGAACCAGGTGGGGCAGTGTTTCCCTTGTCCCCTCCCTCTGCTCTATCTTCTGTTAATGGGCCACCAAGGCCTTGCCCCATGACTCACAGGAAACTCCCTCTGGGAGCTCTCTCTGTTTAATGGGCAATCAAGGACCCACTGCAGGACTCATAGAATGATATCAGCCCATTGTGAGATGCTCTGCCCAGGGAGAGGAGCCAAGCATTCCCACCTGGATATAATCTGGGATTTGGGACAGCACAGGAGGCATTACCCACTGTATTCCCAGAGGACAAGAGGATCTATAGGATCACTGCTTCAACAAGACTGCTTCATCTGAACTGCTACCGTCACCCTTACTAACAGGGTGTCAGGTTGTGTTCTGACTCTGTCAGTGGTCTTTTGTGCTATTGCTTTTATTTAATTTCTTTTTTTCCTCTGTCTCCTATTAAATTGTATTTCTGACTTGGAGTCTCTCACTGGTTTTGCTTTCAAACCAGCACACTGCACCATCTGTGGGACAGCAGTAGTAAAAAAAGAAGCTTAACACAAAGATGTAACGATATTGTTAGAGATAAGACAAGCCTTAAATCCTCGGTTTCTTCACTAGGCTGAGTAGCTGCTACCCAAATAAAAGGAGTCAATATCAGACATGCTCTGAAGATATTGTGTCAGATTAGTCAGTGATACTATCACATCTTATAAAAACCAATACCAAAAACCACTGATTTGAAGTGGTGGTTGATCAAAACCCTCCTTTGAACAATCTCTGTAAGCTAGCATGCACATGGTCTTAGTAAAAAGCAGGAAGACTGAAGTCCCAGGGTGTAAACTTGTGTCCTATTTTGGTTAATACAAGGGAAACCTTTAAACATTTTATTAGAAAATAAAGTCAGCAGGATGTTTTACAACTTAGAATGTTCTGATTTCCAGTGTTCTCTAAAAAAAACTTCTCAGCACGCTCCTGTAAACTGGGTCCTCTGCTAAATGGCATCAATAAAATAGCAGCTCCCATGGAGAAAATTTAAACTAAAGAAACAATCCCTTTTTAAGCTTAAAAACATAATGCAGAAAATTCACACTTTAATTTTACACATACATCCCAGAAAGATCAGAACTTCAGAGGTGCTTTAATGGCACTTGCTAATCCAGAACTCTATGATCCTTAGTCCTGTATTTAGACCATTCTCCGGGACTGGTCATAAACACAGAAACCAAAGAAAAGGGAAACTATTTGCAGATTCATGTGAGAGAAGTTCACATTAATACTGACTTTGTGATTTTTTTGATAAAAACTGTTATCAAATGTGTGATCTGGGTTCTGCCAGAAAGAGGAAAAAAGTATTAAAATAAAGGCAGCTGAGATTTCACCAAAATGAGCGTCCAGCCTCCAGAGCTCAGCTCTGATAACAACAGATAAGTCTCCACAGCAGTATCAGCAAGATGGATCATTTAGGCAGTAAGTACAGTCCTCATTTATACAGACCATTAACTAGCTATATATACACACACACACACAGAGAAAACAAATGGAAACTTTCTTTTGGCTAAGGTTTTATTTTACAATGAACTTGGAGAGAGATGGGGTTTCGTATGAAGTTGCAGAAAAAGTCCTTAAAAAACATTTTGAAATGAATGTCAGAACATCTTCCATTACAGCTTAATTTTGATGAGTAATGATTTTTTACTTCCTCCAAAATCTATTTTAAAAAGTTTTGCCTAATACAAGCTACTTCTAAATGACAACACACAATTCCCTCTTTATGCAGACCATGCATTTCAGAGGTCACTGTGAAGGAGGAGCAGGGAGCTGCGCTGTCTTTAGGCTAGCAGAATAACACCTCCTGCAGTCAGCCCAGAGAAATCCTGGCACTGGCCATCGTAGGGCTGCCTGCACCCTGATGCCAGGAGAGCCTCCTGGGCTGCAGGACATGCCCTCCTCCTGCCACTGAGTGACCACACACCCCAAGGAGCTGCCATGCTGTGCCCCAGTTTAGGATAAGCCAGCCCGGCCTCAGGCACAGCGACAACACCCATTGCCGACAGCTAATCAAACAGCTTTATATTAATACATAATTGATTCTTTTTAAAAAAAAGAGAAACTTTCAAAACATCAAACCATCTTTCTCGGTCATTAATTCAACCCTCTGAATATTTTATATCTCCAGACACTTCTACTTATGCATACTTATTTTAAGAGCACTTCATCACAGCACTGATGCTACTTGTATACATTCATTGCTTCTTAATTTCATTGTGTACACAAACACAAATAGAAATGCCTGGAGTTTGATGTCATTACACTACCCAAACCATCCTGGAAAGAAGTGGAGCCAGCTTAACTAGCAATGGTGAAATTTAAAAACCAAAAATTTGTCTGATTCCATACACATAAAAGCTAGGCCTACTTACATAAGACTATTTCTGGCAAACAGAACCTTTTATTATTTATAAAAGAGTAGCAACTCCTCTTTCCTCTGAAAAGAACAAAATTTTCCCTTGTGTGAACATCTTATTTTGACATAACTTTCTTCATATTTTTTTAATTCACAGCATACATCTCCTGTTTTCAAACACTAAATATCTACATTATTAATTCGATCCAGAATAATTTATGTGGGATGATGGATAAAAAAACAGCCTGCAAGACAAGAGCTTCTTTGGGGTTTTATTTCCCAAGTGTTATAGGATTGATAATTTTATGAAAACTGAATAGTCAATACCATAGACATAATCAAACTACCAACTTCATCTCCTGTATGATCTTCCTGGCCTGTAAACCAAATTCCCAAGGAGCAAAGCACCATCCACCCACTTCCACTCATCACACATTTCCAGCTTCAGATTTTCTACAGATTAATGGGTCAGAGATGGGGCTCATGTTACTGTCTCGATCAACTATCTGCAAAAAAATGGTTTTTTTGGTAATCAAGAAACTACATCATAAACAGAACACCCTGCTGAATTCACCTGCTAGCTTTTCCTCCAACTCATCAATTCAATTGCTTGCAACTGCTATCCCACCTTCAATCATCTAACTTAAGGCTCAGTAAGCAAGAGGAGTAGATATAATGAACATGTCCCCCAGTGGCTGCTTTTTAAAAGACTTCTTAGAAGTGTAATTTTAAAAGCAGGATGGGAAGAGAGGAAAAAATGACAGAGGAGTAGTGGTGAGGAGTGGGGAAATAATTTGTATTCTTTTCCTGTAAAATGAGTTCTATGAGACCTATTTCCAAAATTAGAAGCAATGCTAGCGGAAATAAATATTATACCATTTATGCTCTGCTCTTCTTGAGCATCTTGTCTCTTAAGGCATCAAAATGTTTTCAGTATTAATATCAGCTAAAAATTAAGTTTTTCACCAATTTCTGATTTTTCTAAGCTCTGCACAGAAAAATTTAGTGCCATAGTATGGATCACACAGTGCATCATCATCAACTGACAATGAGAAAATACATGATGATGAGATAAACTCTTGATGGAAAATACATGTGGATGCCAAAAGCGGCACTACATCATACCAGACTTGGTATGAGGCTAAATTCTCATCAAGAATTTAAATGTTTTCCCATTAACAAAGATCTACCTCAGATCACTGAGAAAACCCCATGGAACCTATAAAAATATTAATGACCTTAGTACACATATAACATAGTTTGGAAATTTGTCACATCTAAAACCAAGAAAAATAAAAGGAATAATCTCATTTCAAATTAACATCAATACATATTTCTTCACATTGATCCACATATGCATGATCAATTATTAAGAATCTTTCGAAGGAAAAAGTGCACTGAATTTACATGTGGTTCCTCTGGGAGAAACAACATTACTCTTGAACCAGGAAACTTTATGTACTAAAGAGTTAAACTCCAGCCCTTTGCTATTAAGACTGTTAAAAACAGAAAACTTAAATGAGAGGCTTACAAACTTGATTTATTTATTTTATTATATAAAAGGCCAGTTTCATCACCTCACTGGTTTCTCCCCACGGAAAATCAGCATGTTCCAGCACCCTGGTGGAAGAGAATGCTGTAGCACAAATAAATTACTAAAAAAGAACCTATGAATGACTATTATTTTTTCAGGTAATATGCACACCTAGATCACACATTCAAAGCTGACTAATCTTTGTCAATTGAGATAAATCAGGAAACTTTGCCACTATTTTTAATTCCTTTTTCAAAATCTAACAGACTTCCATGACACCTTCTAAAATGTTTGGAGTGGCAATTTCTTTCGGAAAATGTCTGCAAGGAGGAACTGCAATCACATAACTGGCACATAACTGAGCAGTTTGCAACATGATTCCCTCACAGACAGAGATGGCAGGTGCTTTTCTGCAGCTCTTTCCCACACTGTACCCAACTACGGCCATCCATTAATTATCCCTTTGATTTTTCATTGCGCCATTTCTTCCCTTTTGCTTATTCTGCTATGCTTTTCCACTTTCTATTTAATTTATTTACTTTCCTTACTGCATTGTTTTGGTTTTTTTTAATCATGATCTTAAGATTCCCTGCCTATTCTTGGTAGGGCTGTAGGATACACCTACACTCTTAAAAGTAGGATACACTCTTAAAAAACTATTGCAAAGTCTGAGAGAAAATCCGCATAACATTACATACACCAATGTTATGCAAATACAAACATCCCACAGCTCTACCTTGCTACATCTTCCCTAAGTCTACAGACTAACCTAAAATGTCTCCCTCTTGTGTATTCCACTAACAAATTCTCCTAATTTCATTTCCCCTTCTTCTAAGTCCATCTGTATTTCCATCACTGTGTCCCAGTCTCACTTTCATTGAGCTTCTCTCCATCACCCCAAAGATACCTTCTTTAAGTTCTGACAGGTCTCCCATCACAAAGTGGGAAAAAAGTCAGGACCAGAAGGCAAAAAATATTTGACCTGGAAGGTCGGGACAGAATCACTGTCCCTTCCAATTTATTACAGAAACTTTGTTTAGCTGTTTAGAATTAAAAATGATGCAAAACAAATAAATAAACAGGATCTAGAAGCTCTCATCAAAATCCAAAGGCCAAGCAAGTCTGATATCATCAGATGAGAAGAAATCACCTGTCAAAGAAAAGCTGATGCTTAGGTCAGGAGAAAGGATGGCTGAACCAGCAGTGCCAAGAAACCCATGGCCAGAGAAAGTACAAGTGAGCCCAGCAAAAGATTCAAAAGATTCTAGGAGTGAGTGGGAGGAAAGAAAGTCATCTTCAAAACTTCCATTGTACCAAATGGGAAATTTAAAATGTTTATGAAGATAAAATCTCCAAAATCTGCCTTTCATTTTCTGTTACTTCTCTGTCTCTTGAATGTATCACTTCAACAACATGTGTAGTAAGTCTTGGTTCTCTTGCAGAATCATTTCGGCTGGTAGGGACATCTTGAGATCTTCTTGTTCAACCTTGCTGCTCAAGCAGGGTCAGTTAGTGCAGGTTTCCAAGGATGAAGTGTTCAGGTCCTCTTCTGGAAGACTGTTTTCTAGATGTTCATTCCCTAGCCTTTACCAGTGCTTAGAGTTATTACTCTCCAGATGCAAGACTGTATATTCCTTCGTTGAACTTCCTAAGTTTTCTGTCTGCCCAGTTCTCCAGCCTGTCCAGATTCTTCTGAACAGCAACGCACTCATCTCATGCTATTCCTTGCAGTTCTGTGTTATCTGTGAGCATGCTACAGGTTCATTTTGTCTTGCAGTTCAACTCATTAAAGAAGAGGTTAAACAGTACTGGACCCAGCACCCAGTGTACTAAAAGACAGCACTGAACACGTGCAACACTAAGTACTTGTGAGAGACTTAAGAAATATTCCTGAAGGTGAACTACTCACTAGCTTTGCTGAATGAGTTAGCTGAAAATAATCCAAGTATCATTTACATTAAGTTCCTGTTTACTAGGAAATTGACAGTACAGGACTGCTGAGGCTGACAGGCAACATTTATTAACACCAACACTCAGCTTTCTATACTGCACATTGCAAGGCAACTGCTTAATAGGCTGGCATTTTCTTTTCAAAATAGTTCAAAAGACTGGATTTTGCTGTAGACTGCAGCAGGAGGTACTCCAATATATAAAAAACAAAGGATGGCTATGCACAGCTAAAAGGCTGCACAAATGCGTCCATCCTTCCAGTTGACTGCTGGAACTGATAGAATTGGAGGGCAACTTTGGCACATCTGTAAACCCCTCTACTGAGGCCAAACCACCTCCAATCAAGACAAGAAAGAAATTCTCTCAGTTTGAGTAGACTAAAATAACCTTTCCTTGAAATCATGAGAAAGGGCATCATTCTAGGCTTATCCTGTCTTAATTCTTTATTAACAAACAGTTAACAGGCAAGAAACAATTTATGCTCTGTAAGAGACATGCTGTAGTTTGTAGATCTAATGGATGACTGGAAGAGAACTGAGCAGATTGGGTCAACAATTCTTACCAACAGCACATTGTGTTACTGATCACCGCTTCCCTCATTTGCAAGTATGATGTCTCTTGACTCAGTCCCAACTTTAGCACCACCTGGTTTTCTCAGAATGGTTTTTAATTCATTAAAAATACGCTCTCAATTATCATAATTCAATAAATAGTCCATCTTGATGTACTTTATAATTTTTTTTTCCATATTCACACTCAATTTTACGTTAGCAGTTTAGAATATTACTTTAAATTCTTTTGCATATATACATATTTCTAAATACAAATGTTATCGATAAGAAAGAAATCCTCAAAGAATGTTACATCCTTCTCAGCGAAGCACAATTAAATCTATTCAACTAGACAGATATTATTTAGTAAGTACATTCCATAAGCTACTGATTCTGAAATTATGCTGTAATACAAAGGAACCAATTTCCACATTAATTTGTATTAATGCAATGACTTATGATCAAGAATTCTTCTTATCCTGTTCTTGCCTACTGTGAAATGATGGCCTGAATTCCAGAAACATCTCACACTTGAAAGGCAAAGCCCACAGAAAACTCCCATATTGTGAAGAGCAGCTTTCACTCCTGAAGAACAGATGTTTTTTGTCATTCTTTCAGGACTGACACTATTTATCCTAACATTTTAGCTAAGGAAACCTAGAAGTTGTTCTTTGCCAAAATTTGTGTTTTCTTCAGAAGCAATCCAAAGAAATTTAGAGTTCGGCAACATGTCTTTTTACACAACACAGAAATTAAAGAAAAAAAATCGTTACTCTGTTTTTTTGGGTTTTTTTTAAATGCAGAGGAATGCAGAGGAGTTTGGTAAATAGCCAAGGCCTTTGTTTAATACACTGCTCATAAGCACCCTTAGTCTCTTTGAAACTTTCTAAAAGATAGCCAAGCTTATCAAAAGTAAACACATGACCAAAAAAATCAGTATTCCCCCACCACTGCAGATCATGTTTGATCTCCAGATCTCAGAGGTGAATCTTTACTAAGTCCCACTACAAAAATCCTTGTCCCACGACCCATTTCATTTGCATATCCGGTATAATACAAGAACAGTTCTCTGTATAAATTATCCCTGTTCGTGATTCATCAAGCTTCTTATCACAGACATGGTTTTCTGCACCACTGGACAGAATGGCTCCTACAGGGAGTGAAGTCAGCCAAAAGAGAAGCAACTCAGCCAGAAACAAAAAGATTAATTAAACCCACCAATTTATGAAAGAAAAGAGGGAAGCAATACTTATACGCTGCAATTTACAAAAGTTGTATTTGTCCATTTATTCAGGAGGAAAGGCACCTACAGAGCCTTCCCTAGCTCTATGATGACAGTGACTGTTTGATACGGTATCTGGATAAATTTCTCCAATTCTATTTAAGAAGTTGTAAAACCATTAACACGTCAAAAATGCATGACTTAGTTTTCCCACGGCAAGCTATGTTACATAAACATTCACCTGCTTACTCTCCAAATTGCACTGTATTTTTAAAGCTATTATGAATTCATATTTTATCCTACTTCTGTTTTGATGGCTTGTAACAGATGGTAGAATTATTTAGTTTGTTTTCAGTTTATCATGTACCTACCTTGTATGTGTTTAACCCAGAAATGAAGCAAGTGAAGAAGACAAGGAAGGCCACCCCACTGAGTTGCTCTTGGGGTCACACAAGAGACTCTTGCTACTTCCTTGGGGTCACACAAGAGACTGCTTTGCTCCTCAGAGTTCTGCACTGGCAGCTCCTGCCATGGACCATCAGAAAGATCACCGTTTCCCCTAGTTAAACAATTATCTTGTTTTAGATTATCTGCATCTGGGCTAGTCAAACATAAATTTAGCTAATTGGAAGGTTTCTGCTATCACTGTTTGTTTAGCTTGAAGAAAGTTGGATAGCTTCACTCTTTGGGTAGCTTCACTCTTCACTCTAGTCTTTACTTAACTCCAAGTAGAGTCTCTTGGTGGAGATTCCCTACTTCTGTGATATATTAATTTCATTTCTCCTTTTGAGATGGAGAAGTAAAGACACAAATAAATGACCTATATAAATACAGAAGCTGTTAGTGCTAGTACAGAGTAGCATCTTAAATCCCTTTGGTTTGGGGAAGAAATAGTGATTCAGTTATTCTGAAGTAATTTTGTTTTCTAAAAAAAAGGAACTAGTAACCTGTAGTCTCTCAACAGTTAGTGGTGAAAGACAAAGATACAAAGGATTAGCATTCAACTTATTACAGATGCTTTTTCTCGGTATACAAACCCACTAAAAGTACTTTTTAACAGCACTAAGTAGGAGAAAGTTTAGATGAATATGAGAAGAATCTCACTCCAGACCACCTGCAGAGTTATGAGTTTTCAGACACAGACTTTTCTTTGCATTGCCTGTCACGTTATATTAGAAGCAGAAACAGAGATCTATCTATACATGTGGTTTCAGAAGTGGTAAGTGCTTTATTTGCTGTAACTTAAGAAAGATGAAAGCTCCTAAGGGCAGTTAAGGTCCCCTAAAATATGCTTGGTTCATATAATAAAACCTACAACAGTAATAATGAAAGTAAAAATGGTTTGCATTATTAAAGCATTTACCTTAAAAAGAAACTAACATTTGAGGCCAACACTTATATTTGTACTATGTTCCAAGTTCTGACAGTCAGAAGGTCTGCTAGGACGACTGGAATTACAGCAATAGGACTTACCATAATGCAGACCTTAAGAAAGGGCCATTAGAGCAGCTGTTCTGAGTACAAGTACCACTAATGACTTCAGGCTGGCAAGCAGCCTGACACAGACATGATCACTTCCCTGCCAACGGGATTAGTTGCTGTCAAGACCACTGCTGATGATGGTGTCTGTCACTTTTGACACTGCTGACTGTGACATCCAGTCAACAGTAAAATGGCTTACAAACCTCTGGCTGAATGTGAATGTGGTTGAGTAAAATGATCACGCATTATGTGAATTCAAAGCACAATACTTATTTAACAGGGCTGTAAGAGCTACTAATGGAAGTTCCCAAGAAACAAAGCATTCAGTGTACATGATACTGAAATACAACAATAATGAGATGTTGAAATATCTACACAGAACTCTAACATTTAAAATATTGTTATCCTGATGATATAAGAGCTCAAACTGAATCAGAATAAAAATCCAGGAAATTATTTTGACAATTTCTTTAAGGATTCCTCATTTAAGAAGACAGGGACCTAGGAAAACTAACATATACAGACATACCCTTATTTGGGTGAATTCTGCTGAATTTAGTTTTAGAGAATCACAGCATCCTTGAGCTTCAGAAGAACTGCTTGAGGTCCCTAGTCCAACCCCACCCTGCTCAAGCATGGTCTACGACAGCAGGTCACCTGGGACCATGTCCAATCAAGTTCTTGATAATCTTCAGTGATGGAAACTTCATGAACTTCACACAGAATGAAGTTAATAGGAATTCAATCATATGTGCTATATTTTTCTGAGAGCTTTTTCATTCTTTGGTAGCTGAGACAGCCAGCTGTCCTCAAAAAAACACGCAGTTACCAACAAGGGAGAGAAACACTGCTCAGAGCAGCACATCCCACAGCATGCTGGAAGGCTGGCAAGTCTTCACTTCAATGGGCAGGACAGTGGGAAAGTGGTTTACCTTCCATGCTATTCTATTTTGCCATTATTGCTTCATTGAAAATAGTTTTTACATTCAGCATCTTTTTCATGTTTTTAACTCTAAAAGGCAACCAAAAAAATCCAGCTCTAACTACAATCTTCTGACATCAGAATCAACCAAAGATTTGGTTCAATATTACCTACCTCAAAAAAAAAGCTACCGTGGTTGGTAATTTGTGTTGCCTCCCACTATGCTTAAGGCATTAAAAAAATCATTTGACTTATGGTAGTACAAAACAAACCCAAATTATCTTAAAACAATTTCTCAAGATGTACATAGCTTAAAAAGGCAATCAAATTTACCTGAAATATATACTCTAATGGGAGAGACAAGTATATTATCAGAACAAGTAATCTTATTAAAATTTCAGCAGCTCTAAAGAGTTTAAATTATCCCTTTCAACATGTATCAAGATGCTCAAAGACTCAGATAGACCACATACTACAAGACAATAATAGATAATTCACCATACTGGTAGGGAGGGAGGGAGGAAGTTATTCACTATTTCAAATGGCTCTTATTTCTGTTACAGATTTCAAGATGCTTTAAAGAAATAGAATTATGTCCGTTCTATTGATAAGGGGCTTACAATCCATAGGAATAAAAAATACTCAGTGCATATGGCTGGACAATTAAACTATGAAGAACAGAGTAATCCAAAAACCTGGGACCATCTCAGGAAATGGGACAATGCCCCTCCCTTATCCAGTCTTGCTGCTTGCTTTGCTGGAGGACCATAGCATATAAAAGCATGAAGAACATGAAATCAGATTGCATGTACAGCACAACAGTGATAAGCTGTGTGACTTTCTGAAAAACAGGACAATCATTTTAAAACATGTATGGCATTGATAGCCAAAGTGCCGAGCTGATGTTGCATGCAATATGATCAAAGGACACATCACATAATTAGCTTAGGGGAGGCTGCTGGTTTTAGCTGCTGAAACACTTTCCACTTCTTGCAAAAAGCCATGCCAATAACTTAAAAGGAATACTGCTTTCAGATTAAATTTTAATTATGTAATTTTAAATACTTACTTTTTTTGTGTATAGTGTGTTACTATGAAATACGTCTATTACAATATGCCACTCTGAAGTGTATTTGAAGGGAAGTACATACCTTGACCTTAAAAACTTACATTTTTAAAACATTCTTAAAATTATAATAGGCAAAAGCAAGAAAAACCTTGAAGCATTTATTCCGAACACTGAGAACCTCAAACAGAATATCTTACTGAAATTAAACAGGTAAAGTTTATCTAAAGGTATACTTTTTAACAATGTACGATCAGCAGTAGCTTTGGCTTAGGACTGTGCAAAGTTCTAAACCAACAGAAATTGCTTGGTTGCGTGTAGCAGAGTTTATCATCTAGTGAAGAAGCAAGCATGAAAGTAGAAAGCTTATTGTATCAGCATTTGGCAAAATAAAATGAAAAAAATCTTTCTTGCTTACACCTTAGAGTACCTTCAGAACCCCACTCTCTAGGGTAGCACTAAAATCTGCTGGTTAAGATCTTGGCTTAGTTTGATTCTAAGTATTTTGTTTACTTCTCTAAAAAAAGGGGGGGATAGTGTGATTTCTCACTCTGTAACCCATTAAGAGAGGATTTTTCCCTTCTGAGCTCTCCTTCTCTTCAGCCAGCCCCAAACATCCTGGACACCATTCCTGACCACTTCCCCATCTGGGCAAAAGTCCCAGAGCAGTTGCAGGGTTAATTCTAGCAAATACTATTGATATAGCATCAGTGTAAGGAAAAGGGTGGCAAATTGACTGCTTTCCCCCAACTCAAGAATACCAAGAATACCAAAGATGTGAATGGCATAGTCACACATGCTTGAAATTGCAGTCTATGCTAAAATCAGCACTAAAGAAAGAAAGAAAAGAAAGGATTGCTGATCTATCACTGTCCTCTATCACTTCACTAGCTTTTCGTAACAAAGGCAAACGCTGACAGGAGTCTTACCTGGTTCCTTGTGGCTGGAAGTTAAGAATCAATGCAGGATTACCAAAGAAGGAAAATTTTGACATGTCAGAACTAAGCCTCCCCAACTCAAACCAAAAAATTCCATAATGAAGGAAAAGCAGCAACCTCTCACTTCAAATCACAGTTTGTGATGTAATGTAATCATTCACCCTCCAGAGCTAGTCATGCAGTATTTTGATTCTTGCCTTTTAGCCATTCTGAACAACTTAACTATCATCTTTTGCTAAAATGGATGCAGGAATGATGCAGGTTTAATTGTCCAGACATGTTTTATGGTGTGTTTGGTTGTTTAAGTGAATATTGCAATTCAGTAAAGCAAGCTGAACTAAACAAAGCTAAAGGTTTTTTTGCTACACAATGATTTTAGGAGATTTCTAAATAACAACACTGAAATGCAGAAGGACATATTGCAAAGACACATTGGAAGAAAACTATTGACATTTGCAAGCTTTATATAGCAAACATCTCCTTCATCTTACTTCTCCAGATCTGCTCTCTTGCTACAGCATTAGTCCTGTGCTTGTACATGTATGTGGAACACACCAATTGTAAATACTTTGAAAGCACTAAATTTGATTTAGTAACTAACAAAATTTATCAAATTATCACTTCATTACAGAACATTTTCCCTTCCTGTATAAAGACTGAGGCTTACCTATAATTTAAAGCACAGATTCAGATCTTGCTTCCAAAACATTATTTTTATATTACCAGGCATATTTAGTTTCATTGATTTATTTTACTGATACATTTTCAATTCTGCTTTATTTTATGATGTGATTAAAAGTGATAGCCTATTACTGTTCATATTTCCTGTCTGATTTTTCTGGAGTTTTGATTAATAGATGTATTTATAGTCATTATTTACACTACCACTTGAGAATTACATTTAACATCTTCCATACAACAATACACACTAACCTATGGCTGATCCACTTTGTAGCTGTAAAACATTGACTTTCTATTGCCACCATGAGAAAAGACAAGATTTTAGGAAATTAATTTCTCACCCAACTACAGTTTACTCAGGTTGCTCATAAAAGCTATACCAAGTCACCAAACCAATGGAGTAAAAATAGACATATGATTCAAATGATTACTTGTTCTTCAAATGCTTTATATTCATGATAGATGATAAATCACTTATATTTGACTGAATCCAATTAACATAGGCATGACTAAATTAGAGTTATTAATTAGTTTCTTTAAATTCTAGTAATATGGAGGCACTAATTAGTTTTTTGTTTTAAATGCTAATAATATGGAGGCAGGAGTCCAAATGAAAACTGTATTTTAAAGTTACATGTGCATTTAAAACTGAAATGCAAAATTTTAAAGTGTGCTAATTTACCCAGAACATTGTTAATCAATGAGTCGTTTCTGTGATACAGTTTATTATCATAAACTGATAAAATATGATCTAATGCTTTTATTTCAATAAAAAATGCTAATTTTCTACAGATTTTTTTTTCTTAAACACTGACTGATTTCTTTACCACAGGGTGGTGATAAAGTGATTTAACACTTTTGAACTGTTCTCTTCTTCAGATATTTTAAACCTAAAAAATAATAATCTTGCACTCCAAGAAGGTAACTGTGGTTTATAAAGATGTTTTTGTAAATTTCTTAGCTCTTTTGTCCACAGAGGACTGAAATATTTTGTTGGTTGACTGCAACAGTATTTTGACGAAGCACTGTACATCTCAAACACAGACGTGTAACAGGCTGTCATTTTGTCAGAAGCAAAGAAATTTTCCATCTGATTAATATTGTAGGTTTTGATGTAAAAGAACTTGTTAAATAGACTCTCAGAACGGTCAATTTGCTCATTTAATTGGCTCAGTATTCTTTCCTACTTCTCTTAATTGGGTGAGTAACTAGAATATAGATAATGCAGTATAAGGATAAAATTACATGCTGTGTAAATTCTGCTACAAAAAAAAGTGATGTTAAAACAGTTCAGAATGAAGCACATTTCAATTATATAATAAAAAATACATTGCAGTGTCATTGCAAGTCTCCCTGTAACTGCTCCTAGCATGAAAAAACAGTGGAATGGTTGAATTTGAAAATAACTTATCAAATTACATGGGTTTAAATGCAGAGCCAGGACACCCAGAATAGCATTAACTCTGACCACTGAAAACAGCAGATGACAATCACATAACTAGTTCATTTTTTGTATTTGTAGCCTATAAAAAAAAAAAGCAAACCCTGGATTTTTTATCTTTAAATACTATTTCTCCTGACTCCTATCACAACATGTCAAACTCACTGAATTATCTCTCTGAAACTACAAGGTTCAAATAAAAAAAATTAAAAATATCAAATTACATTAAGACATGGCAGAAAGGTGGTGATAAAGACAACCTAAGAAAATCCTCTAGACACTAAGCAGCAGAGCAATTACTGAAGCATCCTCTCCTTTTCTACTGCCCAGACAGATCTCCTGTTTTTCTCAGATAATACAAAGAAAATATTGTAGTCCTAGGAAACATTATCAGATGCAGACAGTATCAAACACACAGAACACCACCTAATCTCCTTTACTGCCCTGGAAATTCAGAAGGAGAGGTCATCATTCCTCTGCTAAGAAGGAGTAAAGTCATACTGGAGAGATTTTTCTGTACTACAAAACCCCCCATTAAGCCAAGATGCCTCTGTTCATTGTCTGAAGGGAACATCTCCTACAGGAAAGAGTCATAAAGGAATCTACTCAAACAGGCTTCCTGACCAATATACATGTAGTGAGACTACTACAAAGCCTTCCTCCAAGCTCAAGCTTTGTTACCATATGACTTTTTCCAAAATAACCTTTTCAAGGAGGGCTGATACACTGTGCATATGTATTCCTGGTCATGTTAAGTCCTGTCAGATATATCTGCCCAAACATCAAGGACGCCAGGTACAAAAATGTAAAACCAAAATGTGCTCTATCATAGTCAAACTCAGTCATTTTTTCTGCCTGACTTCTGAAACACTTTGGCTTGAGGGTATTTCTGTCTTCTTTGATAAAAAAAAGCAACCCTAAGTATCAGATGATATCCACAAACAGATATGCTGAACTGAAAATCCAAATTTCTTTCAAAATAAGCCTTAAGGAAACATTTAAGATGTGTTACACAGCATACCATTTTTTTCCTCCTTATCTGTTGCATATAACACAAGCCTATGAACTAAGCAATCCATTTCTCCCAAAAGTAATAAAAAACCACGCCACCCCTCCGCTATATTGCTATCACTATTTCTTTCTTTAAATCGTAGCAAAATGCAATGATGACAAGTGCCTTGTAAGCGCATAGAAAGAAAACTACAGAAGAACAACACAGCTTATCCCAACACAGCTTCATTCCAGATAACTCCAAAGAAACTGCATTTCTGTTCAGGTTCTTACTTTATGCAAATCGCTGTGGTATCTGAAGGCTACCTCTCATCTATCAAACCTAAAACCTTCTCAGTTACAGATGTGATCAGCAGCAGGTCCACTTCTGGACTCAAGATACACTTAATTTTAAAGTGGTTTCCAGTTCAGAATTCAAATGTGTTCCATCTGAACATAAGCATGAAGTGAAAACATGGCTGCTACTGAAATCAAAAGATTTAGAAGTCATCTACGAATCACAGCTCAAATACCACAAAACTTCATTTCAAAAAAAATACTAAACAACACTTCCCAAACTTCTGGTGTTAACTATTCTTTGGTAAAATTTTGTATTTTGTTTTTCTTTTGTGTGATCAAGTGTTGTCACACTGTTTCAAGCCTGTCACTTCATTGCAGCTTATCTTTCAATTTCATGAAAAATATTCATTATAGCATGAATATTCCATGTGAAATATTTTCTCTCATTCATGCCTCCCTAGCTACTCTTACTAATAGATGGGGATTTTCTGTGCACTTATTCAGTGTTGCTGTTCCCCTGATCTTATAAAGGTCTGCTTATGAAACAGACAACTTGAGCACATTTTAAAAGCAAGCTATCATCACCACCACCTGCAGAAAAGTTTTAAAGTATTAAAAAGCAAAATAATTTAAACTGCAGTAACAATACATAGGAACATATCACCATTGTTTTAAGACAGAACCGTCTGACCAACTGAAAGCAGTTTTCTCCCCTGAAGCGGTTTTGAAATCATGTCTAGAAGGGTCACTAATTCCACAGGTATCCAAGCTGAAAAAACAAGAGAAAAGTAAATTGCTTATAAGCCAGTAACTCTTCTTTTAGACCAGAGCACAGTGTTACTATTGTTCCTATTTGATTCTCTCTCAGCATGACAATTTTTTTATCAGACAACTAGGTCCTGGAGAAGCATGTTCCATGGCATATTTTTTTGTTGCAAAAATTCAAGACAACCTATCTTTCCACAGACTCATATGACCAAAAAATTACGCCAAGAAATAAACTGTTTTCAGAATATAAGAGGTACAGAAACACTTCCGTGGTAAGCAATGTTCACAGACTTCATAAGAGTCTGCTTGAAGAGGGAGCTTTCCAATGCATGAAGGATGTAAATGAGAAGCCTGGCTTTCATTTCTAAGGGCATCCTGCATAAACTACTCTGCATGGCCTGCTTCTTTCTGCAGAAATTTCAAACTTCATAGCTTTACAAAGCTAGTAATACAGAAACTATCCATGATTTGTCAGCTGCCCTACATCACACTGTAGATGTCCTACACCAGACCAAGGATGCAAACCAGTAAATCCTTGTAGGGAAATAGAGAAGGGCCTCCTCAGAACTGTGATCCTTCCTCCTCAAGAGCAGGTAAGGTTTCCAGAAAGCTTGTAAGCAGCTTTCCACTCTCCTGTCTAGGCCCATCACAATTACAGAGGCTCTGCAAAAACATGGTAGGTTTGCAGTAGGGTCTTTCTTTAGGCTTTCTTCTATGTTGTAGATCAACAACATGGAATCATCAAGTTGTTTAGGTTGGAAAAGACTCTTAAGATCACTGAGAGTGATACACTCTCCCCTGAACCTCCTCCTCTCTCTGAACACCCCCAGCTCCCTCAGCCTCTCCTCACAGGACTTGCATTCCAGACCCTCCACCAGCCCTGCTGCCCTTCTCTGGAGTCACTCCAGCACCTCGATGTCTCAGGGCAAGGCCTCCCCAGTGCTAAGTCCAGGGGAACAATCACTGCCTGGTGCTGCTGGCCACACTATTGCTGGTACAGGCCAGGATGCCTTTGGCCTTCTTGGCCATCTGGGCACCCTCTGGCTCATGTTCAGCTGCTGACCAGTAGGTCCCTTCCCTACTGGGCAGCTTTCCAAACACTTTGCCCCCACCCTATAGCACAGCCTGGAGTTGTTGTGACCCAAGGGCAGGACCCAGCACTTGGCCTTGTTGAATCTCATACTGTTGGTCTCAGGCCCATTGATCCAGCCTGTCCAGATCCCTCTGCAGAGCCTTTCTGCCCTCCAGCAGAATTCTGCCCTCAATACTCCCACCCAACTTGGTATTGGCACTGAAGGTGCACTCAATTCCCTCATCCATTGATAAGGATATTAAACAGGACTGACCCCAATGCTGAGCTTTGGGAAGCCCATGGTGACCAGCCAACAACTGCCTGTGACTCCATTCGTGACCGCTCCCCTAGGCCCAGCCATCCAGACAGTTTTAGCCAGTGAAGAGTGCACCACCATGACATGGGCTGCCAGCTTTCCATGAGTATCCTGTGTGGGACATTATTAAAAGCTTTACTGTGTACTGGTAGACACATCCGCATTCCTTTCCTCATCCACTAACCATGTTTTTTTGTCACAGAAGGACCTGTCTTTCTAAACCCAAGCTGGCTGGGCCTGATCTCCTGGTTGTGCTGCATGTACTACACAATGGCACGCAGAAAGATCTATTCCACAACCTTCTCTGGCACCAAAGTTAGACTGACAGGCCTGTAGTTACTCAGATCCTCCTTCCAACCCTTCATGTAGATAGATGTCACATTTGCCATCTTCCAGAAAGCTGCAATCTCCCTGCTTATCCAGGACTGCTGGCAAATGATGGGAAGTGGCCCAGTAAGCACTTTTGCCAGCTCCTTTAGTACCCTCAGGTGCGTACTACCGGGGCCCATAGACTAAGTGGTGTAGCTGGTCACTAACAATTTCTCCTGGATTATGGATGTGTAACTGTGCTCCCCACCCCTGTTCTTTCAGCTCAGGGGTCTGGGTATCCAGAGAACAACTGGTCTTGCTATTAAAAAAATGAGGCAATAAGAACCTCAGCTTTCTCATCATCCTTTGTCACTATGTCTCGTCCTGCATCCAATAACCGCTGGAGACTATCCTTGGGTGTCCTTTTGTTGTTGATTTTTTTACAGAAATATTTTTATTGCTTTTCATGGCACAGCCAGATTAAATTCTGTTTGGGCTTTGGCCTACACAAAAACATGACCTAGTCTATGCTCCAGAGAAATGTTACAATGGGTAAGAAGAGAAACCCAAACTACTCCCTCTACCCTAGCCTAACTGAAAAAGAAAAAAATACCAGCCAATATTAACAGAGGAAAAACCTAGACGGATCTAGGAGCAGCTGAGGACATTTTCACATTATTTTGGCAGAATAGGATCTTTTCCATCCACATCTGTTTTGCTCTGGTGGAGCAATAGCCCTCGCAGCGCTCTGTTCTCCTCCACCCCAGAGCTGTCTTAACAGCTCCAGCTCCTGAAGAACACAAGAGCCCCACCTGTACTGCTTAAGTGCCCTCCCTTCCTGTGCCTGGATGACCTAGGGCACCCACTCATTTCTCACCTGCCCATGCAATGTGCGAGGCTGGGGTTTGGACTGCCTTAGTTGAAGAGGCCTTTGGGACAGACCTCGAGCACTACAGCCATGAGGAAAAAGAGCATAAACTGAAGCATGGGAGATTGAAACATGAGTGATGGCTGCCAGACTATGGAAAAAAGAGCAGCTGATATTCCAATGAGAATGATGCAGAACCCTGATTCCCACCAACCTTAGCTGTGCAGTATTAATTCAGTATTAGTTGTCCTTTTTGAAACTTTATTCTTCCTTTTGTTGTTGTTTGTACTAGTAACTTAATGTTCTTCCTTTCATTGTGCTACATAAATTATCCTCTGTACTGAATAAATGTATTCAGTAAATAATAAATGGAAAAAATGCAAAGTCTAAGAAAATAGGAAAGCAACAAGGTATAGAAAAGGGGATACCCTGAAACCTAAAATGAAAAACTGGATCAAAATGGCATGCAGGACAAAGTGAGGAGTGAGTGTTCTTTCACAGTCTTGCATACTCCAAAGATCTACCTCTGATCAGGAAAAAAAGGTTGCTTTTGTAGAAGAATTACGAAACAGATCTCTCTCACCACCTCCTTCACAGTACAGACCACAAGACGGCAATAAATAGGACAGGACAAGAAGTGATCTGGGCATAGACTCCACGGATAAACTTAATAATTTAAGAGCAAGAGAAAACCACCATTGTTCACTATACCATATTTTGGTGCATTTAGATGAGATGCATTTAGAAATCTGTCTGTATGGCAGATGTCCCATGAAAGGGCCTAGAACAAAAAGCTTGTTTTAGAAATGGGCTAACAAGCTACTGAATTGTGAGTCAGTAACTGGCTGTTCAGGGACAATGTCTTAGACTGCCTGGTACCATATTTTATCTGAACTCTAAGGTACTCTCAACTGCTCTAAATTTATTCTGGCTTTGGGTTTTGCATCTCAGTATACTCAGGTTCATTTTGTTACAACCCACTAGAAATAAAAGCCTCTAGAATATGGGCCATCTTCTAAGAGGATTTGTTTTATGAATGGGCAACTGATTTTTCAAAAAACTGAAGAGATGTCAAAAAGACATCTCTTCTTCAGTTAGAGAGACATCTCTAATCATTTCAATTTTATCTAAGTCATTAAAACAAAAATCACAGGGAGCTAAGAGGCATTAACTAGACTTTATCACTTTTTCAAAATTTTCTATGTATGATATGAATTATATTTTATACAAATATAAATTATTTTTTTGTCCTGGGGGATAGGATCAAAGCAACACTGGATTTTTACCCAGCAGTTCAGTTTTTCAGTGCACTGAAGCAGCATCACTGATTATAAATTCAGCAAGTCACATGTTTTATTACTTCCATGTTTCTGGTCTCAGTGATGACATATCACGGTGCTGCTTTCTGAGACCTCGCGTCTCCACGCCCGGCCAGCTCCTGAGCACCGTGACGAGAAGGGAACCGGTCCGTACGCCGCGCGAACGGTACTCGGTCCTTGTGGGTTCTTTGTGTCAGAGATCCGTTGCAGCCATGGTAAAAGTGATGAAGCAGAGACAGGATAGGAGGTAGCTCGAGGTAGATGGTTTATTGTGGACGAGCACGCTGCTTACGCGCTCGTTTCTGCCTCCGAACCCCCCGAGGGGCGTTTCGGTCCAGCTATATACAGATATGGCTAGGGGAGGGTTAAAGAATCATGCAGCCAATAGGGGAAGTTTCAAGAGCCGTTACAAGAACGTGGTGCTTAGCATGTACCAACCAAGGTGGAGGGGAAAATACGAAATTCGAGGGCTTGCTATGATGGACAGGGGACGGACAGTTGCGTAACTTACACGCGGAGGGAAAGGAACAAAGGGGCACATGATAAACTTAATAAACCTAATTTTCCACACTGCCACAATGACAGATGGATATTATTTGGGCAAACTACAGCAGAAGATTGCCCCTTCTCATCTCCCTGCGAAGAAGCAATGGCTTCACTTTTCTGTCTAAAAAATCCCATGCATATCCATGGATGTGTTCCTCAAACAATGTGTGAAGTGTGACCACTGAGTGCCTCAGGTGGCCAGAGGAGGTGTGAGAAGGCGCATCAGAAGATTCACAGCATGTGCACGGTGCTCACACATGCTCTCTTCTGCAGTCTCCACTGACTCCACAATAAGCACAAAACATCCCTACACTCCACGTGGACATCTGGCTGATTGCTAACACATAGTAATTTATTTGTCTGGGATTCCTGAGTGTCTCACAGTCCAGCCAGTCCAGTCAAGAAGGGCAGCAGCCCCACAAACATCCCACAGAAAACTGCCAATTCCTTCCTTCCCCATCTCAACCCCAACCTGGATGAAGCTTTTTAATATTACACCTAAGAAATCAGTTGGAAAAAAGGATGAAAGGCATGGTTTCTGTTTATTAGGAAGACTACAACTAGGGGGGAAAAAAGTAGTTTTTTCTTTTAAACCTTTTGCATGAAAAGGAATTCTGTGAATGGAGAACACCATTGCCATAGAAAGCTCATGGTAATGCAGAATTTTAACCCAGGGTTTACACTTAGAATTCTTCAGGTCTGGAAGAGTCTAAGCTTTAGTCTAACCCCTGGTACATCACGCCTGATACCCTGAATCATGGTATAATGACAGTAAATGATTTATCAAAAAATTATTTAATCCACAGATGCTCAAAGCCTTCACCTACTGGTGAAACGGTTGTTTGGGGTACTCACTGACTCAGTTGTGGTTTCTAGATGATAAGTTCATGCAAATCATCCTTGCTCTCATTAAATAAAAGGATTACAAAACAGGATTTTCAGAAGCACCAGTCTCCATATTTATACAAGATTTATACAGGTAGGAAGCTAAAAAAGACATGCTTTTCTTCAAAACTTGAAAATCTTTGCTCTATATTTGCTAGAAAAAATTTATAAAAGGTGCATTTATTCTGATTATACCTTTCTCCTTTCTCCCAACTTAGAATTAAAAATTAGCCATTTCTAATCATAACATGGAATTTAACATTGTTTTTGCAGATTTTTCACAGATTGGTAGATCTACATTTTCTAAGCAAAAACCCTATGGTACGCTATGGTTCAAGTAGTTAAGAACTACACACATTTCCATTCACACTGTATATGCCTTCATTCTTCCTCCTCCCTATCCCTTGCATTTTCTTTCCATTTTCTCATGTGTGCCTCTGGGCATTCAAAATTATTCTTTACAATGCAGGAAATAAATTTCTTCCTGCATCTTAATCAGCTTTTCCTTTTTGGTTATTAGGGTTTTTTTTCTCTGTAGCAAAGAACTATTGAGACTGCAATGCATTCTACAACAAGGCCAGTCTTCAACATTAACTTAGAATACATGAACAGAATAGACGTTTTTGTACTTGATGTTTATCAAAGTTCTCTCAGATCAGACAGTATTATCATCTTCCCCTCCATCATCTGGCAGGACTGTGGCTTACGTTTATGTCACTCACACTATGGAAAAAGCCTGGCTATCACTTTCCAGCTCCGTACATTTGCAGAAAAGCAGATATAGGTTTCCCCAAACCCCCACACTACTGAGAGACTAAGCTCTATGCTTGTCAGATTATACTAAATAGTAAATATAAACAGAAAGAACTTCAAAAGGGTTTGGCCTGTCTGCCACTAGTTCATACAAACACAAAATGGAAAAGGTGCTTATAGGGTGCATACAAGGTCAGGCTCTAAATCCTGAGTCTCAAGGAGGGCAATACCTGCCTCTCCCATCCGGTCTAATGTCAGAGAGGGCTGGATGCTAGAAGCAGGCCAGGGAACACTGCCATGGCACACTCAGTGCTGCTCTCAGCCAGCACTCAGGTGCTCCCTTGCCCCCATGTCAGAAATTTCTCCTCATCTCCAGTTCTGCTAGAGACAGTTCTGCAGTCACTTCTAGAATCAATCAGATGAAGACTTTCCAAATGAAAAACAAGCTGCTAGTTAGTCTACCTCAATAGGCTCCACTACCCTTCTTCATAAAACCTTACAAGGATGTATTAGCTGTCTTAAACTCTATTTACTCCGTTGTAACACACAAAGAAAGGGTCAGCTTTCCAGGAGTAAAGGATTTTGAACAAGATTACGTGGCAGTTCCAAGAGAATAAGCTAAGAAAATAGCCCTTACTGTGGAGGGTTTCTTTACTGTTCTCCTGAAAGCCTCCAAATACACTTTTCCTGGAAATCTCCATTACCGTCATGCAAGACAGAACTACAAGGGGAAGCATGCATAAAGATATACTGTCTTCACACAGAAACAGCTCCTTTGGGAATGATTTTTGAAAGCAGTCATGCTTAAAGGGAGGTTTTTGAGTGGGTTGATAAAGCCTTATCAGGCACGTGAGATATTTCAGGAAAGAGTCTATCTGAGTTTTTAAGTTCTTAAACACTGTCCAGATTTTTGTCCTTGTATCTAGGGTACAAGCAATGACAGAACACACAGCTACCTAGCAAAAGATAAGTTACCTGGCTTAGGAAACAAAGTTGGTTAGTCTGTCTTGGGATGGTTTGTTCATATAGAGAGAGACTTGACTCCTGTGACTTTACTCATCCACGTGTCAGTTCCCCTGTGGTTCTTGGATAGCCAGGAAAAAAAGACACATACAGGAATATAAAATTTGTTGTCCATATTTACTTTAGACTGAGCCACACAGAGTCTAGATACAGAGTTTCCTATTCCTTTCAATAAACCAGCTTTTTTTTTTTTTCATAACCAACCCCAGAAGAAGCCAATGATGTTGCAGATGTTTATACATAGTCTGACACATCCTATTTTAGCTGCCTGGATGGCAACTGAGTACTAGTCAGTTAGCCAGTACTACCAGCTCTTTCATGTTTTCCCATTTTCAAGCAGAAGCAAGCAAAAAACCACAGCAGTAGGTAGAAGCAATTTGTGAAAATCTGCACTGAGAGAAGATATTGGTTAGAATGTGTACTGGCAGCAAAGATAAAACATAGAAAAAATGTTTCTGTGGGTAGGTTTCTCACCCTTGCAGCAGCCATGGCACACCTGTCAGAGAGGTATTTGTATGTTTTTTGGGTTTTTTTAATATTCCAAGACAAAGAATCAAATACAGGACTATAATTTTTCTGGTCAAATAAATCTAGCTCTGTAGTTGGTTGTTTGCACTGGACTCTAAGAAACAACACATAAGCACAAAAAATACCTTAATGGGTTGTGCAAATGGTCCATTCAGTCCTATATTTTGACTCTAATACTAATAAAATATGGTAGATCTGGCTACATAGGGAGAGGACGTGAGCTGCTCAGCTTTACATAGCCTTCCCCCTTCATTCTCAAGAAGCATCCACTGCTGTTGTTTGGGGGATGCAAAAATAAGATGGGCCTCCCAAAATCTGAGAGAATATTAGCTATATCTGAAATGTCACAGAAAGCTGTAGCATGTTACATGGGGAAGCTGCCAAGTTAAAAATAGAAACTGCCAATCTGACTACAGCTGTGAGATGCATTTCACTGAAAGACTGGCTTTTATCTCTTTTATTTAAAAGGATGAATCTCCTAAAAATCCCCAACATTTTTAAATGCTACCTACTTTGGAACACCAAAACCTGCAGTGCTGACTGCAGAGAAAAACTAAAAGCAACCCAGTGTATTGCAATACATGTACTCATCAGCAGTAGGTCAGCAGAAAGTCCTGTGATGGATCGGCTGCTGCTCCTGCTTTTCTGCTTTCTGACTGTTGCGATACAAGAAATCGTTAGGAATCTAAAAAGGTATCTTTAATGGCTGGAGGCTCAATTACTGAAGTGGGACTAGCCTACCTGGGCTTGAGGCTGTTTTCAGGGCATCGCATTCTCCTACATAATGTTTAGAACTGTACATGATCAGCTATCTATCACCCATCTCCAGTATCAGCTGCTCTCAGTAATAGACAAGGACTTCAAGCCAGCCCCCAAATAGCAACCAGACGAATGGGCTTAAAACAAACAGACAACACATCACCTGAAACTTCCAAAAGATGAAATATCAGTACGGTGCAATGCACACTTACATTTGATTTCTTCCCTCTGTTCTGAAATGTAGTTTAAAATCGAAGAGGGATGGTTTCAAAAATTGTATTTGTACAGCACTTCATTTTTCAAAATGCAAGGAACCAAGCACACTCATGCAACACCCACATAATCTTACGAAGAGGTATTTTTAAGCACCTGTAAATCATTTCACTTTGATACAGTAAATTAACTGCACATGTACATAGGGATAAGAAAGGCTTCAAACCCCTTGTATGCTGCTGGACTTGAGCAACTGGTCACTTCTCCATCTCAAAACCAGTCTGCTGCAGGAAAGTATATTTATTGGTGCATGAGACTCTGCCAGTCCACTCTATAAGAAAACGTAACACACCTGGAGAAGTTTCACCTCCAGCCTGATCTTGCAAACAATAATCTCTCAGCAGGTCACATAGAATGTTTTTTCTTCAAGTGTGTATTTTTCTTTGATGTACATAGATTACACTTGTTAATACTAATGAGAGCACTGAGAAACTCTTGAGAACAAAGAGAAACCAGAGCCCCAGGGTATACGCTCTCACTCCTGCTGAAAACGGTGACTGCTATAGTTTGAGCTGCCTGAACTACAACATGAAGCTTCCTCAAAAGGAGATAAAGCATACACACACTTTCATTAGAACATTGCAGGAGTGATGTTTGGCTTATATATATTTTAGTCAGAGCTTCTGAGAAAACTTTAAAGCGCCTACAGCGTACAATTTAATTATATTTATTTATATATTTATTTAATTATATTTAACAATTCATTATAGAGAGACTGGGATCACTTTGAAATTCTGCCATCTGATAAGGAACAAATACATTCAACGGCTTCTAAACCATACACAGACAGTGCTCCAGACCTCAACTTCAAATGAAATCTGCTAGCCCAGCATTATATTCTTCCAGATCATGCTTAGAGCAGTACTGGACACAGGAGTCCATCTGCAAATAGGGAAAATACAGGAAATTCCAGAGGGAATATTCCATTTCTCAATGGAGATTTTTGGTTCTGTAAGGGAGTAAGTGTTTTGACTTTAGGACCCTAAGCCTCATCTTAACAACAAAGAGCCTTCTATTTTCAGGTGAATGTGTTAAATTTAAATGCAATGGCAGCCTGGACATAAACCCAGCCTAAAATACCATGTCCCAGGCAGTCATAGATCAGTCTGCAGTGACAGCTCTGCAGCTTTCTGAGAAGCTGGGAACTGCACAGGCCAAACTAGAAGACAGGGAACAGCTGATACAATAGCTTTTACTTACAGTTTTGAATAAATCTGACTTTTAAATTAAAAATTGAAGTTTTTCAAGCTGCTGTAACTTCTACACTTTGGATAAAAAGACAAAATCTTGTTGAGACCATCTATGAGATTGGCAGTCATTGCAGTGAGGGGAAAAATATAGATGCAGCAATTTTTAGAGTGAGAACATAAAGAATGGCTTGCTGCTTCTGACACAGTCTCTTCTCAAAATTAAACATTGGCTGTCATTTTTGTCTCAAAATTATGAAGTACAATAATTTATTCCCTACTCACCTCAAAATTTCCCTTTTATCTCTGGATCAAGACCCCTTAATTTCCTAACACTACTTATTTTAAAGACAAAAGACATATTCCAGGAGTGTCATAAACTAGAGGGCACTCCTTGAAAGTGATTTATTGCATTTACCTGAACAGAGAACCATTAGATCTCCATGTTCACAAACAACTGTGGGCTTAGGAAGAAAAGAATTCAAACATTTTTTCTTTATTCTAAGCGGCCCCCTTTTAATTAGATGCATTTAGCACACATCTTCTCATTATATTCATCATACCATATTTGAGCAGCTTCTCAAATCGCTTGTGATTGCACAAACTCGTCTTCTGCAAGAGGCTGAAAGGCGGCTGCTGATGCTGGCTCCACCTCTCAGCTCTGCAGTTTTTATGAATGACTAGCAATCACTGACAATGAATGACTGCCAACTGCCCACTCAACCCTTTCTACTCTTCCCTGCACGTACATACTAGAGAAGCAAACAAGCCTTGTGACTGCAAATGAGCCTTCAGTACACTTTCCAATATACGGCATTCATCTTTCAAAACAGGAACTAAATGTTCTTCCGGATACTTAGAGTATAGAAATTAAATATTAAAAGCTTATGCAACATCCTTTTTCTTCCTTTCTTTCTTTCTGTCTTTCTTTTTCTTTTTTTTTTTTTTTTTTTTGGGTGGGGGTGGTTTGTTTTTTTTTTTATCAACCAGATAACTTTTCTTTTTAGACATTCAATCAAACGGAAATTGTTTTTTTCTGAATGCTTCACTGCTTCAGCAACAAACAGGAAAACTGGAATTAAAGGGCCCTCACCTACTTTCAGCAAACTGAGATTTATCTGATTTATCTGCAGCCAAAACACAAAAATCTTTCCGTTTTTTAAAAATACTATTTGCTAAGGTTTCAACATAAAAGATACTTTCTATCCAGAAAGCAGTTACTTCTATACAATTAATTTCTTAATTTAATGGATACATTAAAAAAATCAGTACTATTCTCCTGGTTTATTACAATGAGAAGGGCCTGTTAAAAAAAGTTCAGTGTCACAGCTGCTATCGTAGCCTGATCAATCTAAATTTGTGCCTGTAAGCAGAGGGTAAAAACCCACAGAGGAGAAACATTTTAATTACAGATTAGTTACTAAGGCAAAATATAAACCAAGAAGTTGTTCACTGCATGCTCTGAAAAGGCTCAGTAATAGCTGAAAATTAAAATAAAATAAAATTTAAAAATAAAATAAAATAAAATAAAATTTTAAAATAAAGAGAAAAGAAAAGAAAAGAAAAGAAAAGAAAAGAAAAGAAAAGAAAAGAAAAGAAAAGAAAAGAAAAGAAAAAAGAAAAGAAAAGAAAAGAAAAGAAAAGAAAAGAAAAGAAAAGAAAAGAAAAGAAAAGAAAAGAAAAGAAAAGAAAAGAAAAGAAAAGAAAAGAAAAGAAAAGAAAAGAAAAGAAAAGAAAAGAAAAGAAAAGAAAAGAAAAGAAAAGAGAAAAGAAAAGAAAGAAAATGCAAGGTATGCTTTATTGCCCAATGCTAAGTTGCCCTTTCAGTTCTTGCCCCTGAAGCCCAGTATTGCCACTTCCAGGAACAAGCCATGGGCTTTGCACTTAGTTTTCAAGGCTTCAGGACTAACATTTGTCAGGCCTGCTTTGTCTGAACTTCCCTTGGCCTGTCTTCTGCTTGGTTTGACTTAGTTTAGCTACAGCAGCAAATAACAGATCTTTGTATCTCCCGTTATCTAGAATAGAAAACAGGACATATTTGGGACATGCAAAGACGAATGAACATGAGCAGCTTGTCATTAGCAACTCAGAAATATGAAAGCAGCACAGGTACTGCAGTGCCTCCACCAGGCATTATTCAGTCAGGACAAATATAAAGGATCTAGAACAGAAACATATAAAGCTGTCACAAGAAGCTGTGCTCAATGTCCTAACATCTAGCAATTATCAAGAATAAAATTGAAGATGTAATTTAACACAACAGAGACTTTTACACTATATTTCAGTATAATTATTGCTAAATAATGACCATGAATCACAGGTAAAGGCTGGGGGAGGATGGGAAGGACTTGAGACCTAAAGAGATCTTGTCAGTATCCTTAAAATGACAGCAAATTTAAATAATTTAATGCACTAGTAAGTATTTTTAATGTAAATGTGTTGATAACCAAACAACAGTACATGGGCTGCAAATCCTGTTCTCCATACAAACTTTTTCTAATTTCGCTGGGCTAAATGAAGCTCCTACTCATTCTCTGCTCACCTGAGCCTGAAGAAAATAATGTAAGTAGTAACATATGTAGCGACAGAAGTATTTCAACACCTTTATCTTCATGTCAAGGGCGTAACTTCAGTTGAGACCCTGAAATCATCATGAAATCTATCAAAGGGTTTTAGTGAACTACTCCTTAGATGCTGTGCCCTAAAGGAAATTGTTTCCTCTTCTCCAGTTCCCAGTAAATAGTGATACATACAGGACATGTGACGTGGAATGAAAAGATAGACAGAGCTAACATTTCTGTTGTGTTCTGAGGAACACTATTAAGATAAAACTTTAGAAGCTTTTTTTTTTTTTTTGGGGGGGGGGNTCTGATGTTTTGGGTATTTTTTAAAGCCTTTCTGCAAAAGAAATAAAAATACAGAGCCAAAGAACCAGGCTAAGTTTCCCTACTTAAGGAAGATCAAATGGCTACAAAGGAATAGCAGTTAAGGAGGCCAGGCAATAAGCATATTCTTACCCAATTAGTTTGTTTTCCAACTCTAGCAGTTTTGAGCAGTCTTGTGATGATCACAACTTTTTTTTCACCATGCTTACTTACATCATTACACTATTACAAGCCAGCACAAAACTGCCATCAGAAATGTGGAAATTACCAGTTACAGACACAGGCTTTGAAGGTCTCTAACCCTGACAGAAGCTTGATGCCTTTCCCATCCCACCACATTGCTGTCCATCTATAAAGAAAGCATGTCCCCTCCTGGATGTTTGCTGCGTACAGTCTTTGAGATCTGATCACTTTGCACTGGCTGGTTTCTAGGCCAGGCACCCAAGGGATATGATCAGCCATTAAGACTTCAGTAGTCAAGTAAGATTTTTGCTTCTGTCACAACAAACCCAACATTTTCTCCACAAGAACAACATTACTCAGTTTGCAGTTCACATGATCATCCTCCAGCTTGAGGCACATCTGATTATCCCCATAGGTGTTGCACTCACTACCCCACAGAAAGGTGCAAACAAAAGGATTGCAAAAATACCCAAACTGCTATCTAAAACAGTCAATACATCCCCCAGTTTGTTTTCTTTTGTATTGGTTCCCCTGGGTATGTTGCATTTTCAGTACAGCCAACATGACTGCTTAACACATTCACACTAGTGCTATTCATAGCAAGCAAATCTCAGTAAATCCACTTTTTCTTTTGATCTATTTTTGCAGGTGTTCTGATGCTGACATGATTAGGTTGAGAGCATACTTCGTTTTCTGAAAGTAATTCTGAGGCAAGACCAAAAAATCTTTATCACTGCAAGATCTGAAATACCATCAGTCTCAGGGACATAATTATGATTTTTTTCTAAGGTATTTAAGATTCTTAAGACACATTATTACTAAACAGTACTAACCATTCTTTCACATCCAATTCAAACAATGTGATCGTGGAGAAAGCCAACATGTTAGGCATCCTAACATATTCAGGAAGACAGTTCCGTTAACATAGCACAAAATCAGCTCTTCAATTATTCTTGATTACATCTATGCTGCCCAGTTGGAAATATCTGAGAAATGCATTTAGACTGCATGAAGGGGCATTTATTGTATGAATTATTTGCAAACTGTCAAACATCAGCATGGTGTTTACCTAGAATACATGTATCACCCTTACTGTCTTCACCTCAATAGACATGCAATAATTCAGGCGTTTGAAGGGTTGTCTCCAAATAGAACAGCTACACTGATATTTTGAAAGCTGTTTTTTCCACCTTTCATGCTCTGTTCACTGCATAAATGATGTAAATGGAAGTCATTTATTAAATCTTTCACAGAGATGCATTCACCATGAATCCAGGCAAGGGATCTGTGCATGAATATGGTGACAACATTTCAGACTTTGCTGGTTCTGGGCTAAAATAAGATCTGCAAAGAACTGGGGAAGCAGAGAAAACCAGATACAGTGGCATTTTATTTTTCTTTTCATGGAAATCTGAATATTCCTTATTTTAAAAAATCTACATTACTTGTCAAAAGTGAACCACTTTTGTGGTCTCTGTGAAGATATGCTCATATATGGTCTCCCCAGAACTTATTCTGCACATACTCTATACTTACATACTCCTACACACAAGATCACAGGATATTTTAGGTTGGAAGGGATCTCTGGAGATGATCTAGTCCAACCAACTGCTCCAACCAACAGCTCTGACATGATATCAGGTTGATCAGTTAGTCTTGAAACCTTCAAGGATGGAGACTACACAATCTTTGGGAAACTGCTCATAGCTTGACTATCCTTATGATGAGAAAGTTTTTTCTTATATTCACTCTGAGTGAGTGAATTTTAGTTTATGCCAAATATCTCTCACCCTCCAACCAATATAGTGCTTTGGAAAGCCTGGCTGCATCTTCTGACCTTCCTTGTAGGTACTGGAAGGTCACTAACAGGTTCCCCCTAAGGCCATCTCTTCTCCAGGCTGAGCAAGACCAGATCCCTCAGCCTCTCTCAGGACAAATGCTCCAGATCAATCCATCTTGGTGGCCTCTGCTAAACTCACTGCAGCTCATCATCACCTTTCCTGTATTGTGGGGTCCAAAACTATATGTATTGTATCAGGGAAGATGGAAAAGGTCCAAAACATGAAAAATTCTACATGACACCTAGTGAGTGCTGACTAGAGGATAGTACCTCCCCTTGACTTCCTGCCTGCTGGGTGCTGTTGGCCTTTGCTACCAAGGTTCACTGCTGGCTTAGATTCAGCTTCCCATCTGCTGGGTTGCAAAGTATTCTGCTGAACTGCCACCGTTAGATTTCCAGCCCACAGTGGTACATTGTTTCTCAGAAGCAGGAGTTTGCATTTGCCCTACTGAATTTCATAGGGTTCCTATCAACACACTACTATTATTTATCAGGGTTCCTATAGTTGAAAATCCTGTCCTATCTACTGGCCTTCCCAGTATGGCATCATCTGCAAACTTAAACCAAAATGCATTCTGTTGCCTTTTTCAGATCACTGAAAAAGACATTACATGGTAGAAAACCCTGTGGCACTCCACTGGTATCCAGGCAGAATATCTACCATTAACTGCTACACTCTGAGCCTATATGTCCATCTCGGTTTCTGTTTATTGCTGGTCCATCTAGACAGTAAGGCCCCAATTTGGACATAAGAATATTGCGTGAAACTGTACAGACCTTTGTGTTAAAGCTAAGGTCGAAGACACAGTACTCTCTCATCCATGACAATAGTGATTTCATTATAGTAAGGCAACTTAGTTGGTCAGGAATGATTTACCCTTAAGAAATCCATTCTGACTGTTTCAATCACCAATTTTTCCAGAAACATATTACAAAAGGACTCACTCCAGGATTTTATCAGGGGCTGAAGTAAGGCTGACTGGCTTGTAGCTCTTCAAGTTAAAATTCTGGGATTTTTTGAAGATGGGCACATTTGTATTTATTCACTCAACACAGAATTCGCCTGACCTTCCTTTTCAAGATAAGACAGCAACCTTTTACGGACAACTTTTGACAGAAGTCATAAGCCTCCAGTGTTCCTCAACACAGAGCTCCTCCACTTGTATCAAAACTATCCACAGACTCTGGCTGCCCTGTTTTGCAAAGTCAGGACATTCAGATTCTCATCTCTGGAGGGTCTCTACCTTTTTCCTCTGTGAATCCTTTTTCCATCTTCCCTGATACCATACACATAGTCTGCTCCTCTCCTCCTTCAGCTCCATAACTTGGCCAGAATCTCCTATCTAGCACACACCTCCAGCAGACATAGTTACCACGTGCAAGTGCTCCAGCCTCAGTGAGCCTGCTGTTCTGGAGCCTAATATGGATGGGTTCTTCCACAGGGACTCTCCTGCAATTGCGCTGCTTCCCTGGGCAGCCCCAACCATCAAGCAGATGGGTTGCAAAAATCTCCTTCAGATCCAATGTTTCCCTCAACACCTACAAAACAGCCTGAAAGTTAATCCATCTAGCCGGAGCATTCAGGTGAACTTGTGAGTGGTTTTTCAGCATTCTCCTAAACTGAAACCTTCAGCACGATGAGAAAGTTAAGTATCTTTTCAAACACTGGGACACTCCTGGAACATGGGAGCCTGAAGTGATTTTTGTCCACAATGCTGCAAGAGAAAGAGCTTCTTCGCAATGGCAGACACAGAGAAACTGGGGCCCACAGGTAACACATTTCATGTGGAAACAGTTTCTTTAAGCTAGCTAAAAAGACTCCTCATCTGAGAGATTTTATGAACATTATAAGGCTTCCGTTGAATTTTTCAATTATATTTCTAATTAGAATCCAAATTAGACTGCAATATGTTGAAGAACAAGGAACCACTGCAATCATTCTGTCCAGTTCCCTTTTGTTTATGGATACCCATTTCTTTGGTTTTGGCAGATCAGAATGGACCTCCAAGTACAGTACTGAATGTTTGAGACAAGAAATAGGACCACCATGAAATAAAAGAGCATTAACTAGGGCCAGACATAAACTTATGACAACACAAAATCATGGACAGGTACGATTCTGAGGGAGGAATGAAGCTGAGAATAACTTGCTTTCATGCATGTTTTCAGACAAAACATTTAGGTCTATAGTTCATGTAAACAACATGTCAGATACCATATAATTGGAATGGTTTGGTTTTAAAGTGACATTAAACACCACTAGTTCCAACCCTCCTTCCATGGACAGGGACACCTACCACTAGGACCAGGTTGTTCAAGGCCCCACCCAACCTGGCCTTGAATACCTCCTGGGATGGGGCATCCGCAACTTCTGTGGGCAACGTGTGCCAGTGCTTCACCACTTTCACAATAAAAAACTTATTCCTAGTATCTAAGCTAAACCTACCCTCTTTTCTTTTAAAGCCACTCCCCCTTGCCCTATCACTATATGTCCCTGTAAAAAAAGCCCCTCTACAGATTTTTCATCGGCTCCCTTGATGCCAGAAGCCAGTATAAGGTCTCTCCAGAACCTTCTCTTCTCCAGGCTGGATGACTCAAACTCTCTCAGCCTGTCTTCATGGGAGAGGTGATCCAGCCTTCTGGTCATCTTTGTGATACTCCTCTGGATTCACTCCCATAGGTCCATGTCATTCTCATGTTACAGTCCCAGAGCTGTATGCAGAGCTCCAGGTGGACTCTCACCACAGTGAAGCAGAAGGGGGGAATAACTCCCTTGTCCTGCTGGCTATGCTTCTTTTGATGCAGACCAGGATGTGTTTGGCTTTCTGGACTGAGAGTGCACATTGCTGGGTCATGCTGAGCTTGTCATTCACCAACAGCCCCCAAGACCTTCTCTTCAGGGCTATCTCAATCCATTCACCACCCAGCCTGAACTTGTACTTGGGATTGCATTGATCCTTCTGGAGAACCTTGAATCTAGCCTTGCAGAGCTTCATGAGCTTTACACCAGCCTGCCTGTCCACATCCTTCTGGATGGCATCCCTTCCCTCCTGCGTGTTGACCCCACTGCACAGCTTGGTGTCATTGGCAAACCGCTGAGGGTGCATTCAGTCCCACTGTCCATTTGCCAGCAAAGATGTCAGGCACAACACCTGTCCCTGAGGAACATCACTTGTCACTGGTCTCCCCCTGGCCACGGACTACAACCCTTTGAGTGCATCCATCCAGCCAACTCCTTATTCACCAAACGGTCCATCAGTCAAATCCATGTCCCTCAGGTTAGACACAAGGATGTCATGTGGCTAGAGACACACAGTAATACCAGGGTATGAGTGCTACAAAATGTACCATATAACCACGGGTATAAATGTTTCATGATCTCCAGCAGAGCCTAAAGAACATACTGCAAATTGGGTGGAAGAGAAAATGATGCTCAAGGAAGAGGAAATTGGGTCTTCAGCACTCAAGTCCTTAATCACCCAGCATGTGGGGGAAAAAAAATCAAAACAGTTCCTCATCGTATTCTCATAACTAAATAACTGGAAGCAAGGTAGAGGGAAAACACAACTACTCACCCCTAACTATTCCTTACAATTGGCTTTATGCAAAGCCAGCAGCAGGAGTATTTTAGATATGTAACCAAATACAACTCTAATAAGAAGACAGTTACATAAAAATAGAGCTTATACAGAGACCTCTCGCAGGCTGCAGGGTATTATTTGGTAACTTGGTAGCCTACTAGATGTCCTAGCCTCTTGCCCAGTGCCACCCCAAGGCTCATTCCCAGGCAAAGAGATTTGCCAAGAAATACACCATACTCTGGTGGCTCTTTAGCTTGCTTTCATTGATCACTGAAGCCTCTGTGGGCAGTTGTCTCATTTGAGACAGATTGACAGTTTCTCTCCTGTAGTTTGCTAGCACTCATTGGTCACTTCACTGAGGCCACATTTTGCCATTTAAAAATTTAAATCAAGCTAGTTCACTTCTCCTAAAATTTTATTTCTCTCTAGTGAAACCTGTCACAGAATACTAGATCATATAAACTTCACAAAGAAGGTCAACACCATCCTGACCTGCATGAGGTGGGGGCACTGCCAGCAGGTCAAGGGAGGTGATCCTGCCCCTCTACTCAGCCCTGGTGAGGCCACACCTGGAGTACTCTGTCCAGTTCAGGGCTTCCCAGTACAAGAGAGACATGGACCTACTGGAGCAGGATCTGCAAAGGATCACAAAGATAAGTGAGGATCATACAAGGGGAGGCTAAGAGAGCTGGAACTGTTCATCCTGGAGAATAGAGGGTCAGAGGTATTTCATTTATGTGTGTAATATGTGATGGGAGGGGACCAAGAAGACTGAGCAAAGCTTTTCTCTGTGGGAGCCAGTGAATTGTCAAGGGCCAAATGTCACAAACTAAAATACAGGAAATTCCTTTTAAACATAAGAAAAAAAAATTCTTTTAATCAAGAGACTAATTGAACACGGGTTTCCTGCATAGGTTGTGGAGTCTCCATGGTTGGAGATACTCGAAATCTGACTGAATCTGGCCCTGAGCAATCTGCTTCAACTGATCCTACTTGAGCACAGGAGCTGGTCTAGATGACCTCCAGAGGTTCCTTCCAATCTTAACTATTCTATGATTCTGTGCACACTGGGGGCCTTGTAGGTATGTGTTCTACAATATTTTCACTGTGCTATGATTTTCTCCTTATTTTTAATGTATATGCTTCATTATTTCTCAGAGAATTGGGCTAGAACTACAGCAGTGTAATACAGTAAGTTCAAAACTGTTCATTCAGGAATATTCTTTCAGAAACTGAGCATGGCTGTATCATCAGATGGTGCAGAAAATTCATCTTTCATTAGTGCTTCTTTCAGTGGTCCCACATCTATTGCTTATACTTGTGAAACCATAGTCAAGAAGCCCCAGAACACCAGCACCATAGTTGCCTGCACAGTCCACAATGAACTTACCATAAGTCTCATTATAGTCTCTACGCTAAGTTCATGTGAGGGAAGGGGGGAAAAGGCTCAAATCCCTCATTCCCAGCCAATTGCCCACTTACATCCCTTCTGCATCCAGAAGTCTGGTGTATTCCAGGGAAAGAGGTCAGGAGAGTAGCTTGCTGCTAGTTAATAAAAAGTGTATCTTGCCCTCAAACCATAAACTGTCACATGCATTATTTTCAGGTAAGCAGTGGAATAACTGGTCTGTGCTTTCTGGGCTGTGATGGAGTCTGGACAAAGCATAGAACAGTTCAGAAGGCTAACAGCATCTGAGATGAGCTAGCCTGTATCCAGAGCATAGGTTACCAGAGCAGCTGCTAATCTGCATTAATTAAAACCTTTGCCTATACTACCTGAAAATTCAGTCAAGAAGGGTGTGAACAGCACTGTCATTTTAAAGAAAAAAGGGTTATATATCTTTATGGCAAATTATGGCAACGTCTAAGTTAACTTCACAGGTTGCCCTCTCTTCCACATGCAGTCAGTGCTCAATAGTGTCTTTGGCTAAATTAGATCCAGCTGTGCCCAACTAAGCGTATCTGAAAATGGTTAATAAATCCAGACCCCTACACAGTTGATAACCAGGTTCTATATGTATCAAAAATACAAGCCTTCCTTGCCATTAACACCAACTTCATCCACTGGTAGCAGAAGGTGGGGAAAAAAAAGATTTTCAGTAAATATCGTTTTGACTAATTGTCAAAGGTAGAACCAACTTAATTTTTGAAAGCTATTTGACAAATGTAAAAGACTAACAACTTCCTTTTAATAAAATCCAAATTTAGCTTTAATAATTAGAATTTTTATAAAAAGTCTTTCAAAGCAAAGATTGGCACTAGTTCATGTTGTCAGATTTGACAGCATGAAATCACAGAACAAATGACGAAACTCTGCAGCTGCTAAATACTGTCAAATACACTTTACAAGTTTTATTCTTATAAATTCATTATTAGGAAGTCCTGTTTTCGCAAGGAACTATCTCTCTTCCCAATGTACAATTAGGGCAAAAATAGTTTTAAAATACTCCCCACCGTTGTTAAGATGACTTGTGGTACTTTTGACATTTTTTAAAAAGCCTTGGTCTGTACACATTGTACTAGAGCCTACAGAGTTGGCAATAATTCGGAAACAGCTGTAACAGTTTAAGAGCAAGTTCCTGCAGTTGTTAGCCATGAGAGGCCAAACAACCACACACATCACCAGCCAAGGCATAAGCTAACCCAGCTGACTTTGTACAGAAGTAGGTGACAGCAAACCCAACCTACTACGGCAGCTCAGCAGCTGACCGTGACCTTCTGCTGGCAGAGAACAGCTACTGAGGAGTAATGTTTTAAACCACTTCAGCTCCATGTATTGAATTTCATTTTTCTAGGTAGAAAAGAAAAATAGAAACTTGGATAAAGATACTGTATGTGTGGAGTCTCATCAGCATTAGCCTGATGCAGGCTAAATTGCTGTACCTGTGTGGTTGGACACATAGGGTAGCACATGACTTTAAAAATGTAAATGCAATCCCAAATATTTTAATATATAAATCAGACACAAATCCTTTGAATAGTTATATTGCAAAAACCAGATTTATTTTCAAATAGCAAAAAAGTGCTACATGAATTTTAACCCCCCCCCTTGATTTCTCTTCATTCTTGTTAAGGAGAACTCAAAATCAATGTGACAATAAAATTGCTTTTAGAAAAGCATATGCTAACAAAGTTTCTTATTGAACTATTGAACTGTTTTTTTCTGCATGTTTCATCTGATTTGTTGAAAACCATTCACAAGTCAATATTTCAAAATTCAAAAATGTAACTCCATTCAAGGCAACTGTGGTGCACTTGAGTGGTGTCCTGGCCATTGCCATTTTTTAATAACAGCACATGTCAGCTGGACACAAACGAGCCCTGCTTCTCACATTATGCTCAAGACTGTCTAAGGTAATTCACTTCCTTCCACTAGGGCTGCAGACACAACATACTTTTTTGCAGATCTCACTGCAGCAGTCTACTTCAGCATCTACTGACTACATCCCTCTCTGCCTCAAGACGTCATTATGGATCACCTGCCAGCTCCTGGTCTCTCTCAAAGGAAAAACACCAGTGCTGCTTTACATCAGTTCATGCTGGGACTAACTGCAATCACCCAGGTGTTCTACTCCCAAGCTCCAGAAAGATTATCACAGCAAACATCCCTCATTCTATCTCTGGGCAAGGCAACACAACCTGATGTCCTGTAAAAAACTTGGACAGGTCATTCTTACACCCTGTGACACTGTGTTAATAGCAGTAGAGAAGGTAAAACACTATTTCTGCATGGCCTAGACAGGGAGAATTTATTTTGTTATGAACAAGTTTATAAATTAATCGATTGCTACCATGTTCTGTTAATTGTTAAATGTTACCATGTCAAATGTTGATCACCAAGATGAATGCATAGACTATTAATCACCCATATTGTTAATTACTCTAGCCAACAGTCCCTTACCTATATCCTTTTTCCATCAGGTATAGCCTTTACTCCCCAAAATGGCGCACAATATGTAAATAAAGGGACACTAGGGACAATGGGTACTACTTAGAGACAAAAAACCCTTGAGACAACGAGCCAATGCAAAACCTGAGACTAGAAATAGTCCCCAGACTGGCGTAGCAGCAGAGGAGATAGGACCACCAACCAAAGCAACTCCACCATGTCACCATGACCTCAACTTTTCTTCATCTGCAGGACCCACGCCCAGACAAAGAGCTCAACAGGACTTCCCAGGCACACCCCTGAGGACAGAAGCCCCAGCTCTGCTGTGTAGCAAAGCTGCCCACCTCCAACTCAGTGTCACCAAAGGGAGCAGCGGGAATGTGCGTGACCCCGCGGGCCCCCACCAGAGCGGATTTCTTAATATAAAGGCATTAAAAAGGAGCAGGTCTCCTTGCCTGTTTATTTCAGTTTGAGACACCAATAAAGAAAGCATGATGTTCTTGTAGTGGTTAAAAATGAATAAAACAAAATGTGGAAGAACTGCTTAAATTAAAAGCTCAAGCTCTGTGATTTAAGCAGAATTAATATAGCAGAATTAATATAGCAATGGCAAATGGAAGAAATCTTACCATAGTCACTATAATCAAAGATCACATCAAATCACATAATCAAGGAAGGTTCGTTGGTCTCTGTCAGATAAGCCAAGAATGAACACTGATTCAGTTCTTAAAGAACATATTTTATTGTATCACTAATAGAAAAACCTTCATTACAAAGCACTTGTGTACTTATTATCACTATGTTTTATTTATTTATGTGGATGAAGATATTTGTTGCTTTTATAAAATAATCTTTTCCTGTGAAAGATGAGCAAGTCTACTTTTTGTTTATGATAAAGCTTGCTTCCTGACCTCTGCATATTGAAAACATGGATTATTTTTTACTACCTTTACTCATCTAATTTCCAGCACAATTAGAGCTACATTTGGTATAATCTACCTGTAACTTTTTTTCTCGTCTTTGGTTAAGTTGCTGCATTCATATAATATTTCTAATGCTATCTTATATTAAGACCTATTGATTAAAATTAAATGGTAGTTCTACAGTACTTTTTTGGAACACCATCTCTCTCTAGTACCTGGAGAAAACCCTTCAGCACTTGCACAGAAACTCCTCATTTGACCTGACAAATGGTGTCCTGGGTAACTCATAAAATCTGTACTGTATTCCATATCTTTCTATATCTTGTTTCTCCTCCTTCCCCAGGCAATCCATGGGGATCAGCACATTTGTATCTAGTAATTTTTACTGTTATTTTGCCTGTTATTGTTTCAGTTTTTAGTAAAGTGGGTTTTTTTTCATTTACATCTTCTCACCTTTGTCTCTCCCTACTGGTGAAAGGGTAGTCTTTAAAATTAAAGGGGAGGTAGGTTATTTCCCAGGCTCCACCCTGTAAATTGTTTTACACCAAGACAAAGGGTTTTGCAAGAAATCAATGCCTTGTCCACATTACATTTACTGGGAACTGAAGCTATAACAAGAAAAAAATATTTTCAAGGTCGTCCATTAAGACACTGGCGAATCTTCTAACTTCCTAGTCCCAGACCTGCTCGTTTGAGACATGGGTTACCTTGAGCAGTTTGTGTTTCTTTTCCTGATAACATCACATCCAGCTCCAGGCAGTCTTTGCCAGCTCTGTATCCACAGTCCTGACTGCAAATGCAAATGTTCCCCTTAGGGTTATTTTTATGTTTTCTCTAAGTGTTCATTAACACAGATTTTTGGAGCAAGATATCCCCCTGTGCTGTAACTCTCTGATGCACAGGACAGGCATCCAGGAACCGCTTCCAACTTCCTGATCCTGAGAAAGAGGATTTAGCTCTGACACATAGCTACTGGCAAGCAGCTCCATGTTGCCTCACTGCCACAAGGAGTGAGATTCAACTTGCCTATCTTCACACACCTACCAAAAAATGTTATCACTAGCCAAGTTACTCACTCCAAGTTACTTTTGTAGTCGGCACAGAAAAACATGGAACTTAGGATGAGATGAATCTACCCTAACAATTGCCCATTCCTCTCCAATGACAACTCTGGAGAATTTCATGTTACAAACTTGTATGGAGATTTCAGGTACAGGCATGCACTTATACTTGTTAAGTTGAATCCCACTGATGGTTTCTAAGTGAGCACACACTAGCACAGGCTTGGATTTGGATGTGGCATTGACAGTACACCAAGGATATTTGGGGCCAGATTTTTCCTCTTTTATGGTGTCTGAACAGCCAGAGGACTGCTGTATACACACCAGAATGCTTGATCTTTACACATATAACAGTGATCAGATAACTCCTCTCCGCTCCACAAGGTTTAAGAACAGCATTGCACCAGCCTGGAAAAGACTCTCCTTTTGACACTTCACGTCTAAGATCAAGTTTCAAATGTGTCACTCAGTTTTTCAGCCCACAATCACGAATTCAACCACCTATCAATCTGGCAGGGAATTCCACATCCCTAGATTAAGTAAACTCTTTGACAAAAGTTTTAGACTTCCCTTTCAAGAACATGAGAAGAAGCCTGACCAAAATGGGTCTCAGGCTGACCATCAGGAGTTCTATGAATTCAGATGGGAGAAAGACTGAAAAAAACCTCAACTCTCATGTAAGTGATTATTCACAAGTATGACAAATCCTCAACAGTTTCCTACAATCTAAATTGAACCAAATCCACATTTTTCCAAACCATAATTTTCTGTCTTGGGGCAGTAAAGATATGTATTTGGGACATCTCCCAAGGTAGCCACAGAGTGTCCACCCTGGATGGTGGTGAGGAAAAAGGTGCCTGGTAACAAGATACCCCAGAAGAGCAGCCAGGGACTGAAAGCCTATCAGTTAGAAGGGTGGAGACTGTGGGCCCAGTGCTGGCACCCTGGAGGAAGGGAGCGCCCCTCCCACCTTCCATTGGAGATTGAAGAAATCACAGTCTCATGCCACACTCAAGGAACACATCCATGTGTAAGAGAGGGGAGGAGAAGTACAAACCTATTTTTTTTTCCCTCATACTTGGTCCTAATCCTCTCAGCACATGCACCAAGTCCTCTTTGACCTCCGCCACTCCTGTTCCTGTGAGACAGAAGCACGAGTTGCCTTAGCTTCCGCACCCTATTTTTAAAATCAGTACTGCTTTCTCATTTTTTCAGGTCAAGCCAAGCTGCCCACGAGTCTGTTGATGCTCCATATGCTGCTGAAAGAGGAAGAAGGGCAAGTGAACACTGGCAGAGATCAATCAGGAGGAGTTGGTATTTCAATGCCATCATATGTGGCTGAAAGTGGAAGTCATTCCCAGTCAGTGCTTCCCTAGAGGAAAGTTTTTTCTTTTACAGATCTTTACACGTAAATCCTTAGTGAATATATCACATACTAAAAAGTAAATGCTGAACACTGGAGGACTGGGCTATGTTTTCTACATACAAAATACACAACTCCATTCAGCAGAAACAATAAATATGTAGCACACTGGAGTCAACTTCCATTTATTCTTCATGTGTATTGTGGCATGTGGGAGGGGATGTATGGATTCCTAACGTGAAGTCACTGCCACCATCACTAGCTGGTTAGATCTGAAAAGAAAAAGCTTGTTTTGTCAGTTGGCTGAAATTGAAATCTCATGAGAACAGCTGCTGTCATTTGAGTTCAGGCCAAGATGGCAACATTTGAGAAAAAAACAACTATCTTGTAAATTTCCCACCACTTGGAACTGAAATGTAGAGATGCCAGCATCAGATATTTTTAAGTACAGAGTCAAAGCTTAGACAGGAAACTGAACTATTGAAGCAGCTACGCAGCCACCACCTGTATCATCTTTTCACCCACACTGCATCTCCAGGGTCTTTAAAGCTCCAGGAGCTCCAGAAAACTCCATGGCTGGAAATGGTGGACAATAACCACCACTGACTGTTGGCCACCATTTTGAGCCATGGAGCTTTCTGGAGACTGCAAGGAACCCGACACTTTAAATGGAAAACCCCACTCAGCAGGAGCCAACTTTCTCACAGATCAGCTGAAATGAGGACTTTAAGTCTCACCAGGTACATACACCATCACTGCCTTCTGCTTCAAGGACACGCTTTCAGGTCTGCCGTTTCTAATTCAGGCATACAGAAATGCAATTAAAATTAACTCTACTAAAATAAATTGTTATCCTACATACCCAGCTTTCTAAGGCTGACAGTGAAGAACACACGACAGATGTTAATCGTGCCACTTAACGCATGACTGAGTGGATGCTGTGGAAATGTGGGTGGTTTAAAACTGGATATAATACCAACCTACTGCTGCAGAAGTAACTGAACTCTGCCTCTGCTTTAACAGCAGATCTATTATTTATATGGACTTTTTCATAAAACAGAAAGATCCTTTTAAAATGGCCTCATACCTAAAGAGTATTACCCGAGCACTCAAATCACTACTGAAGAATCATAAGACAAATTTTAAGAGCTAGAACCTAGTAATGCTAAAAAACAAAGATTATAATTGACACACCTGAAGAACTCTCTATACAGGATTGAATGCATTCCTTTATTTTTGCTCATTACAAAATCTTACCAAAATATCAAAACTTTCTTTTAATACCTTTTGTTATTGAAAATTATGCACATTGAAAGATCTGCAAGTAATTTTCACTTCAAACAAAGCCTTCAAAATACTAATTATCTTAAATTTGAGTTATGCAAACGATGAGAATACATGATATACTTCTGCTCCCTCACTGAATGAATCTGTAAGGCAGGGCTGCAATGCCCAATTGGGATAAATTCTGCATTAAATATCTGCATCAAACATTTATAGGTGTTTCTTTAAATATGCGGTCTGCTCCAAGAATCCTGTAAGCAAAGGTGCATGGAAAGCAAAAGTAAAATGGTTATCAATACAGTGAAAATTTAATTTGGTTTTAAATGGTAATGAAAATGTATTAAGATGTTTCACTCTTTTTCTAGTTCTCAGGGCACTCAGCAGATATTAAGTGAAGAAATGCCTTTGAAATAGGAAAGAATATAACTTTTTCAATAATCAAAGTGGAAAACTGCTACACAGATATTCCTTCACCTGTAAATGGTAGCCTACTCTAGCTAGTATTTGTACCTACAGATGCCAACACTGACTTTAAAAGAAGTTATCCTAAAAGCTAATAGCAGCCATAAAATTCTCCATCTAGAATATAGGCATCATTCTGTGGGCATAATTTAATTTAAATTATGAGTTCAAGTTCTTTCTTGATAATATTTTGTGTACTTGAAAAAAACATGTCAGAAGATCATGATTTGACCTCAACCAGTCAAGATATTCAGTTTTACATCCTGTGGAATAGATGGCAATAGCAGAGTAAAACTAAATTTTAAATTTCAAATTATATTATAGCATAAAAGCTTACTTCAGAACTGTCACACTGAGGCTGAAACCTAATAATTTCAGACACAGTGGTAGGTAAAAACCTTTTTTCCTTTCATTAGAGATAAGTCATTAGTATTTCTGTGATAACTACAGTACATCAAAACTGAGTGCATTAATCTGATCAGTCTCCTGACGTGCTTTTAACTTTTCAATTGCTTTCTTAAAAAAGGGCCAGTGTAAATTGCATTATAACAATCTCTATATTTTGATTTTAATGTTTATATCATTGAATTCACTATAACAATAGGATATCTAGGTTTAAAGTATTATTATGTGAAAGTATTATCAAAATCACTACCAATTAGTGAGATTAATTAGTCTTGAATAATCACTCTGAAATATTTCCTTAAAGAAGACTAGTTTTAATAAAAAGTTATAATATATGACACTGTGATTGGTTAAGTGGATTTTTTTCCATTTTTTGACCATACATCTAGTGACTCTCTTAAATAATTTTACATTCAGTTTTGCAGTGTGCACTTCTGTAATTAGGATTCTCTGTTTCGGACAAACTATTCTAGGGAAGAGTTAAAAGCTGAGAGACTAAGATAGTGTCTGAAATTTGAGGGAGGATCTTTCTGCAATATGTGTGATCGAAGTCTCACTGAAATCAGATGAAGCTTGGTCAGCACGGCAAGCAGGAAATTCATGTAACACATGCTTAAGGTTTAAATATTCTTTTGCTCAATTTAACACAATTGCAGGTGTGGAGAAAAATCTAAAGAAAACGGTATCAATTCTTTTCCTAGACTGATTAGAAATAAGTAAGTAATTTACATGGTTTGGTTCAGTGACCTGTAAGATAACCCATCAATACTAACTACACTGGTAATGAATTACATTCACAATCTTTTAATATAACTCAGCGTTCTGTAGAAACAGATTCTGCAAATGAACACATCAAAGAGCTTTAAAAATTGTTATTTAGTAATAAATTTAAAATTCAATATTATTCATTACCACATAAACTAAGCTCGCACTCCCCTTTTCCTGCTGTGGGGGCTGACATACTACCTTTCTGAATGGGCTTAAACTCATAGCCATTAGCCTATCATCTGACAGTCTCTAAAGAATCATGATTTCTTAAGTTTTATCAAATATGCAGCCAGAAAAAGAGGTGTCAATCCAATTATGGGGTTTTTTTTTTGTTGTTGCTAACAAACTCATGAAGTTTACTTTTTTAAGGGTCTTGTTTTCTTTTTTCATTGGGCTGAAATAAGGTGGGGACAAAGCAAGGAAATTCACTTAAAAACTAATTTACTATATTTTAACACATACTTACATTACTTATTTGTAAATAACATGGTAGCCATAGGGGTTTTTATTCAGTATTTTCAAGTCAAAAGCATTCTGACTCTACACAGGAAATTAAAACAGAGCGTAAAATTTCATTGCAGACCAGCTTCTAACACTTGCCAAACATGAGTCAGTGCACAGAAACTAGCCCTTATCAACCAGTTCAGTAGTTGTTACCAGAAGCCCTTCAGACTTTGGCATTTTCCAGACAGTTTGTTCAAGACTTTGGACCCACACCCAGAACATCACAAACATGTACCTCACCAGAGGCCCTTCACTTATGCTTCTTACAAAGCAAGGAAGGTCTCACAGGAATCATTTGGGCTGGAAATGCCTCCAATAGGGCATCAAGTCCTACCTAAGCCAGCACTGCCAGGTCCACCACTGAACCATGACCCTGTGAGCCACACCTACAGACATCTCATGCACAGCACCATCCCGCACAGTTCACCGCCGTGAACAGGAGACCACAAAGTGAACATGCAAGCAGCTGCAGCTCAAGGTGATCGAGCCAATTCCTTATTATTCGCTCCTGTAAGTCACTTCATAACCCCAGAATTCTGTAACTCAGGATTATTGACAACAGCCAGAGCCAGCAGGCATGCAATGCAGAGATGCCAGTCCACATAGAGTTCAGGCTCACTTGCACGACTTAAGTAATTTAATCAGGGCATGGTATGCTTTTGTGAAAACAAAAGCAAAATAGAAAGGCAGATCAATTTTTACCTCCTTACTTGATTTTGAAAAAAAATAGAATGTTTTTAATGCCAAAAGGTAAAAAAAATAGGAGCATCCCACTCATTTAAGAATTCTCCAGCTATACTCAGTAAGTAAATACTAATTAGTAGACAAAATGACAGCAAAATTGTTACTTCAGTGTTAGTAAATATTTTGATTTTATTGCTGTTTGAATTACAAGTAGAAAATGGATAGTCTTATTTATGACACTTTCTTTTAATGTAACTAAGGAACTGAGGTACTCAAATACTCTTCCTTTAAAAAAGAAACAGATTTTCAAACACCAACAACCTTGAAAATCCTCTAAGGTGTTGCATCTAAGAACCATCTTATTTCAATGACAGTTTTTAAAATCAAGGCCACCATTCTTAATAGGCACGTTTTATTTTCAATACTGGAGAACAACTATGATGTTCTGGTCTGGAAAGTGCTAAAGGGCTGTGAGGAATCATCAAAACCAATTATCTTGAACAGATACGGTGACTATGTGCTGAAGTGAAGCACATGAAAAATTAAAACTACAATGCTAAAAACAGAGGCAGGTTTCAACTGAGAACAAACACTAACATCATATTTCAAGCACCTAATGGTAAACACCAAAAACAGGTAACATACAATGTCAGCATGCTACTGAATTGCATTATAGATAAGTGCCATTCATACTTTAAAAGATGAGTAAAGGATGATTAATACTGACTTATGTCCCTCTGTAACTTATTTTAAATTCTAAAACTATGTCTTTCATCTCACTGATTAATGACATACTAGTATGGTGCAGGACTTTCAAACATATAGCTGATAAAGAGATGTACAGTTAGGTTAACACATTACAAAACTTTTTAACACTGTGCATCTTCTAATTTTAAGTAAACACACATTTTGTCCTTACACCTAACTCCCACTTACCAGATTTTCTATACTGAGAGAGGTGCTATTACTGCACAGAATTCAGCATCAAAGAGCTAAAAAACAGTCTCAGTTGGCAGAGACTGGCATATTCTCAAGTACAGGTTTGCAAAATGACTATGGGAACTTCCTGGGTAGTGACTCTGTATGACTACAGGACAAACCTCCTTGCTGACTCTGCACTTTCAAAAGCAGTCAGAGTTTGTTTGGGTCTCATTTGTTGCCCAGTGAACATATGTGTTTCAGAGAACAATGAAAAAAAAAAAACTTCAAAACAATTCATTTATTAACCTTTTCTTACTGCCCCTGGAACAAGCAGGGGTTTTTTAATCCAGACAAACTTTCCCAGGTAAAGACCATGAAGCTTCTGGATATTAAAGGTTATCTCCCTCCTCTGTTTGTGCAGCTCAGCAATAGTGAGTGCTTGAAAGGAGGAAGAACACAACTCTATACATCCTTCTCCAAAGACAGATGAGATCAAACATACAGGACAAACTTCTACCAGTTTTAGAAGGAGCTACTAAGGGCAGTAAAAGCTTCTCCAAATAGGAGCCAAAAACCAAAAAAGTCAAAATCTGACTAATCTTACTGATCATACCGTTTTAGCTGGAGACATGGATGCTCAGGATGGTGGCAGTCACAAAAGCACAGCCCCTGACAGCAGATTATCCAAGCCCAGGGAACACCACAACGCATGGACACCGACAGATGGGAGAGCAGAAGGAAAGCGTGAGTCAGTACTGGTCCATGTGTCAAAGAGCTGGCACATGAAATTCCAGGTATAACTGCAAGTCCGGCAGAGGACAGTAGTATAATGAGGAGGAATAAAACCTGCAACTGTTTGCAGAAGTGTGATTAAAGCACTCAGTAGTCTGGGCATCCGATGTTTTATTATGATCTACACCTGTACCTGTAACTTTAGCTAGACCTCAGTCATATGCTTTGGAGGGAAATGACTATCAATGATGGAGGTAAATGTAAGGAAATTGAAAAGAAAGAGTTTATGAAAATACAGATTAGTCCTTCTAAATAAAGGGAGACATAGTCAATGTAAATTTCAATAAAGCATTTGATACAGTCAAATGAGAAATCATTGGTTAAACTGAAGAAGGTTTCTTTAGCAACCAAGTTGAAGAAAAGGCAGAAACATGTTTATCTGGAGGGGTACCACCAGCCAAAAGAAAGATGACTAATCGAGTTTAACAGAACTAGGATTGGGATTGCCTGTATTTATCATTTATCTCAATACTATTTCTAGAATAAGTATAACTGTGACGAAGAAATTTTCTTGTGACACAAATTTGGGAGGCAATGATAATTACGGGTAAGATTGAACTGTACACAAATACAAATGACCTTGAGTAGCACCGTAAGATTACATTCAGTAGTACAAAATGTATTGTCAGGCAGCTACAGATTAATAGCATCTATTACTAGCTATGAGTTCATTACCTGGAAACGAGTGAGGAAAGAGAGAAACCAAACGAGCCCAAGTCTGCTCGTTCATCACAGCTCGGCTGCGAACAACAAACGCAGCCCTAGAATATGGTAAATATAGCTCATTACTGATAGAGATGCAAGAACGCTGCCACTGTAAAAGCTCTCTCAAAACCTCATCTGTACTGAGAAATGCTGTGGAAAACCCAGTGAAAGCCTATCAACATACCCAGCTGTAAAAGCAGGCATAGAAACAGGCAGTCAAGGATGGCCTACAAAACTGTACTGGACCTCCTGTTAAAGCATTTTGACAATGTTGCATATATTGTTACCTTAAAAAAATCATGTGTTGTATGTATTTTAATTATAAACGTATTTAAGTTCCACCAAAAGGCTTTCTAATACCTCAGTAATGGAAGGTGTATTAAATAAAGACAAGAAATTAACTAATGAGAAAGCAGGAAACAGTGGCCTGTGATGTTTTTTCTGTAGAAGTGGTACAGGAAGGTTCCCCTCACTTTGTTATGTTCACATACCAACAACAAGAATTAGTAATTAGCAACATATACACTCAATCAGTCCTTTAAAATTCAAGGATTTAGGGACTTGAGAAATGTAATAAAAAAGATATGAGGTATAAGGGCATAATATTTAACTAGAATGGAAAGATAGGCACCACTGGAATGACCAGAAAAAAATGCACAAGAAGAATGAACTTCTCTACCACCCTGAGAGCCTCCTCAGCTGCAGTGATTATTTCAGCCTAGCTCAGATGATGAATCTGTCTGTAAGTTGCATATCTTGGTAGCCACCCACTGACAATTTTTGAATTTCAAGAATGTATTATGACTCTAGCCAACCTCCTTCTGCATTTGTAGGAAGAAGGGAGACAGGAAAACCTCTTGGAACATTCTGCTGGGCAAAAATGCAAGTAGGATGACTTGGGAATCAAGCCTGCCTGAGCAAAGCAGACCTGAGGAGCTTATCTGGTCATCCAAACACATCTTGAAAGAATGTAACACAGTCTTTAACTACATGAGGATAAAATGCACAGAGCAGGAGAGCTGAACAATAAATAATACATATACACTATCTGGAAAATAAATTCAACCTGAAGTTCATAATATCAAATTAGCAGGCCAGATGTGATAATTGATCTCTTCTAGGCAGCATCTGGGGGTCTTGTGAGGGAGGAATCCTTTTGCAGAGATTTCAATAGTTATATGTATGAATGCAAAAAGCATCACTCCTAACACATCTGAAAATACCAAGCCCTCCTCTGCAGCTGAATACTGGAAAATGTAATTTTTAACCAGTTTCTAAAAGCATCCTATGAAAATCAAAAATAAAAGTTACAGGACTACAAAAATGGCCAACCTCATGTATCTTACTCTTCCATAAGTACATAGCAGCCAAAAGAACACTGGGAACATCACTGAACAGACCAAATATTTAGATTGAGCTTTTCAGGTCAGGTAATAAGCACCATACAGAAAATCTGAATCAGGCTATAGCATGCAAGTGGAGGAGGACAGACAGAGTATGGGAAACACCAACAGAATTACATGGTTACTCAGTTTAGATATAAATATTATCCTTCTGATTCAGATGTGTGATCATCTTTTCATTGCTGGTCCTTTGAAGTGCAAACACATATAAAACATGAAGAGATATTTTTATCAGTTATCTGAATTATATTCTACCGTCATAATACCTGAATTATAAGGAAGGCTGCTACTCAAAGCCTTTTTATCACATAAAAGCAGTAGTCTGAAGGAGTTATAATTCAAATTATGATCCACCAATATATAAATGTAGGAATTTTAAATCCAGGAACTATTATTTGACAAGTATCTTTCAAAACAAAAATTTAATTTACTCATGTATACGTGTGTGTTTGTATACACCTATGTTTTTTCTTCAGATAAGGATTTTAAAGACCAGCAAGTAATTCAACTACTGTATAGTGGGAAGATGCTGTCATATAAAAAGTCTTTCCTCAAACTAGCACAGACAGGAGCAGGCAGCATCCCCACTGATAGTCTGAGGTTTAGCACAGTGGTTCTCCCCTGGGAGAGGCACACCATCTTTCCAGGGACTGGCAGGACTCCAGCCCTGCCTGCGCAGGCAGTTGCTGACACGCAGATCTGAGCCCCTTGTTCTGTGCGGCACTCGGCTGTCCAGGGCAGCTCCCACGTACGGCTGCTGCTCTGGATCCGCCTGCCTTTGGCTGAAAGGCAAGGTAAGAAGCCAAGAATAGCCTGCTGCTTACTGGTGATGCTTCTGACCAAATGACTTGAGCACAAATCACTGATCAATGCTGACAAAACACAAGCAGCTGGGAGAAATTCAGTGCTGTGGCCAGTTCTCAGCTACCTCCACAGCTTCAATAATTTAACCTACAGCATGGTGTTGAACTGATCTAGCCAGAAAAAAGCCAGTGAAGGCATCCCTTTAACTGAAAGTTACATTGGGTATTTCAAACATAAATTTCATAATGGTTCCATAACAGACACTGCTTTTTTTCTGGGGGCTTTCTTCTTTTTTGGTAGAGAGAGGATGTTAGAGGCAATGCTGGCTTTGTCTGACAGTAGGAGGGTGTTGAATCCAGTGATACTCCATCGTTCTGTCACTATAAGACTACAGTCAGGCCACAGTCAGGCCACAGTCAGGCCACATCTAACTTATCACTGACTGAAATCTTGCATGTCTGCCTTCAAAACTGTCCAGATTCAAAAGGACCAGAAAAATAAGGTTCCTTCTAAACCAAGTGTGACTTGGCAGGGAAAGATTTTCTGGGAATTAGGATCTGTGATCTGCAGATTTCACAGAGAAGACTGCAGATGCATTGCTTCTGATACACCATGGCTTCATTCATGCATGAAAATCAGCTGTGATTTACACGACTACCCAGAATGTATCTCCAGGGTCTGGATCCTAAGTTTCAGTTTGCAGCTCTGCTCACCAGAGAAGAAGGAGCTGTGACTTTGTGTTGTGTTACCCTTTTTACGGTATCTGCATATGCTGACTACACAGGAGATGGGTGTGCTGGAATCCCCTTAGTGGGTCATGCTCCTCAGGCCAGGTGCGTAGATTTAGGAAGTGCAAAAGCTCAATTTCTACCAAAACCCACCTTTTTGGACATGCCCCAACTACAGATCTAACCAAAACAAGTTTATTCTCCCTTTCAAATAGAAGTTCCTCAGTTTTGTGTCAGTCAACCATGCATCTCTGTGCATACAAAACAGAAGCTGAAAAGAAACCATAAATACTGTATTACTGGGCTATCATTATTTGTGCTGTTTCATTGGCTGTTTCTGTTTTAATATCGTTCACCTCTTTGTGGGAGGATCATATATCTCTCACCAGTGTTTTCAGCTGAGAGGACTCCACACAGATTTTTAGTGGCACCAGCACCACTGTGAATACAACTTGTTTCTGAGCCCACCCTGGCTCAGACCCTGCATGCTGTTGCCGATGATGCATTGAAAAGCAAACACAGGAAGACAGATTTCCTTTCTGCAAGTAGCATTGCAAGGTCCTCACATATTCACTTACAGCAGACTCCTCAGGCTGATTGAAGAGAAAGATAATTTGAGGGAGACATATTATGTGATTTACACACAGAGAGAAGAGACTACCTTAGATGTAGCACAAAGAACTCACAGCTCCCTGCAGCATCTGCAAAGCACCAGATAAATGTATCCCTAAGAGCAGAGGGCATCATTGGTTTCCAACAAACTAAACAGAAAGTGGTATCATCAGCTACTAAACTGATGTGCTGAAAAAGTTTTGAAAATTTACTTATTAGAGTTTTTTAATTATTTGCTGATGCATACTGAGAAATGTACATACAGGAAAAACATGCTAATTCAGTTTACACATTTCTTGATTTTTGAGTTCTCACATGCGGAAACCTGGAGTTGACTTTAGTTTTTCAAGGAATTTCTATGTGAAAAACCACTGAGTTTTTTTCCTAGGACTGAATGCTCACACAATCTGACAAACATGTACATATGAGCACACAGGTAAACACCCGAGCCACAAAGCACCATGTACATCTCCATCTAGTTTTTGGGATGCAGAATGCAGTCATCACATCCCAGTTGTTACCCCAACCTCCTTTACTAGCCAAATGGGCACTTTCAGGCTATGAGTCATTTTGTCTTAGCATAGAGGTAAAAAAAACTAGGTTCTTCAAGGGTGTGATTCATCTGTCCTGTTTCTCTCCATTCCCCACACAGGGAGCCTTGGGTGACTAACTCAGATGTAGATGTCTACATTTTGCCATATGAATCCCACTCACAGTCTGTAATTTCCCAAGCGTATCATACAAGAGCATGAGATTTCAAAACCAGAGAAGAGAGGTAACAGAGACAATTTCCCTATCCTCCCCCCACCTGTGCCAAGTTCATTATATGTGTTGCTCTTATATTGTATGTGGTCGCTAGAAGATCTGACAATACACCTTGACTTGTAAGACCATCAAAATATTTTCCAAGTACTTCTTTTTTTCTGATACTCGAGTGTTATTACAGAGCCAAGAAAAAGCTCACAATGAATATCACATTTTCTGGAAAGGAAGGAGTTAGATGAAATTATCATTCAATTGACTTGATGAAAATTGGTTCAAGGGAAAGAAATCTGCATGTCAGAAGGTTTCAGCATCTCCGAGGACAACCTAGATTCAGGCAATCTGAAAAGAGAAAGAGGGTTGATCTGTATGCTCACAAACAACCAGAGCTAATCAAATTTTCCTAAATTGATTAATAGAAACAAAAGAAGAAGCAGGGGTTCCTGTAACTGCTCTGAATATTAACTTGAAAACTGTAATCTCAAGATCACCCTCAGTCCTGGCAAAGCTGAATTCTCAGTGATGCTGGATTTTTAGCCTTCCCTGGAGGTGGTAGCAAAGGGAGAAGAAAAAGAGAAGCCACTATTTCCTTTACTTGCAGAGATTCAGAGATGAGAGGAAGAAATAGCACAAGGTGATGTCTGAGGAAAGAAGGAGCATGAAGCATTTCAGAGGAGGTTGAGAATCATCAATTTTTTATTTACAGCAAGGAGAAGAAATTTCTAATCATTCTATGCAGAATACGCTCACTCTAGAAGTTGTGGCCACTTGAGCATCCTCAGCTATGAGAAAATAAATCCTTCTCCTCATTTTCCCCTTCTGACTTTGATGCTTTTCTCTTGTAATTTCCACTTTTCTGAGCAAAAGCATAACTACTTGCTTTTCTGAAATATTTACTGCTGTTTCTTGGTATACAAAGCCAAACCAGATGACAGATATAGAACATACTATTTTCACAGAGGAAGAAAAAACAAATAAAACAGTGCTGCACAAAGGTATCTTTGAAGTTCTTAGAAACAAAGACATATCTCAGGATCCCAAGCAATAGGATGTCTTCCCCAATAACCTGCAGGTTTCTGTTGGAGGGAAGTTGTCAGATGAGAGATCCCTATTAGTCAGTATTTTCAGTCTTCCCCTGAGAAGAAGCAGACAATGAAATTACAGTTCATGACTTTGGGAAAACTGCTGTCACAAAAAGTTAATGATATTACCATACCCTGTGAGATATTAGTACATTACCTATAAATATACTTCACAGAAATATTGGACCACCACTAGAGTCCATGCACACAAATCTTGTCTGGAATCTCTATAAGACAATACACCTCTGCTTTTCTTTCAAGACATTGATTTGAGCTGTTTTACTTTTTTTTTCAGTTTTGTCATTAATCTCACAAGAATTTCCAGAGACATTTCCATATTAACATACTTGTCTTTTTTAAAGTGAAGCACAAGAACATTTCCATTTTTAGAGGATTTTTCTCAACTAAGAGCAATGTATTCCTTCTATTAAAACACTTTGCAGACTCATTTTCTTCCAGTACACATCTAAAGCATTTAGGTCCCAAACCTGCAATGAGCACAGATGCAGGGGTCTGCCCACACACAGCAGGAAAAGGGCCATAATTCTGACTCATCTGGTAATTTATGCTTCTATACTGGTGTTACAATAATGTTAATATTGCATGAAAATATTTCTATAACACTTATAATATTTGTCAAGAAATAATATTCAGAAATTGTCAAATTGCCACCATCATTCCTACATGATCAGAATATCTCATCTTCCAGTAGGCTGCACTGGCAAGGGCATGCAGGAATGCAGCAAACCCAGCACACATGCCTTGGTATTGCCACTGTTGTAATGACCTGAGCCACAGGAGGAGCTCAGAGGGGCAAGGAGACAATATGCCAGCAAATAAAAATATCCCACTCAGTTCCTGTGAAATGGCTCCAAATTCCATGGCATAAAATGCCTTGCCTGCTGCCAACCATATAGTTAGCAGCAGACCTTTAAGGTCCGACACCACTGTCTCTTGTTAAAGTGCACATTCAGCTCAAGTTCATATCTCTCTCTTAGAAATGCAAGAGAACCACAACTCTCAGAAAGTGCTTAGCAAGTAAAAACAACAAATTCACACTGGTCTATGTGTAGCAATGACTGTACAGAACAGGTCTAATGTATAAGCAGGATAAGTCACATGTAGAATAAACATGAGAGTTTAAGATTTTTTATATACATATACTTTGTCTCAGCTAGGATAAATTTAAAACTTGAGACCAAAATTTAAACTTCTCAATGGTATTCCTACTATCTCATTTAATCAATCAATTTGGTAAATTACGAAATGTCCCCCATTATTTTTTTCTTTTTTTTTTAACTTGTAGTATCCATTGCTGATGAAATATGAAATATAGGAAGTTTTGTTATTTTTATTTAGATGCACACAGCCAAATTTAGGCACGTTTGGTTTCCTTTTGTATTCTGCCCTTCCACGCCTGCATCTCAGGTATCTTTAATCTTCTGTCATTAAGTATACTAGGAGTTACACAAATGCAGCTCCTAAAATCTCAGTAAGCAGTGATGGAATTGCTGGGATGCACTTCTTTTTCTTCTATGCCAAGAAGACAAAAAAGAAAGATCCTCGGGGAAAAAAAAAAAAAAAACAAACACCAAAAAAACCCCACTGGATGGTTTCAAACTGCTGGTCAAACTAAAAGGAAATAAGCAAATGTGCAGGCAGTGGAAAAAAGAACAAGTACCCTGTGAAGAGTATAGAGGTGAAATTCAGTCGTGTGGGGATGGGGTTGAAGGCCAAAGTGAAGCTGGAACTGCAGCTGGCAAGGGATGTAAATAACATGAAGGCTTTCTACAGGATGCTAACCAGAAAATGAAGGTCAAAGAAGATGCAACCACCCAGTAAATAACGCTGGAAAACTCTTAACAGTGGATAAGGAGAAGGCTGAGGTGCTTAACAAATTTTTTGCCTCAATATTCAATGGCAACCTCCCAAGGGGGTGGACTGCAAGATGGGGACTGGGGGAACAAAGCGCTTCCTACCGAAAGTAAAGATCAGGTTCATGGTCACCTGAGGAACTGGAACAAAACTAAGTCTATGGGACACAATTAAAGCATCCAGAGTCCTGAGAGAATTGTCTGATGTAGTTGCCAAGCCATTCTCTGTGATATTTGAAAGGTCATGGCAGTCAGATGAAGTCCCAGGTGACTGGAAAAGGAAAACACTGTATCCACTTTTTAAAGAAAGACCCTAGGAACTACTGACCTGTCAGCCTCCCCTCTGTGCCGGGAAAGGTCATGGAACAGATTCTCCTAGAAGCTGTGCTTAGGCACATGGAGGACAGGGAGCTGATTTGGGACAGTCAGCATGGCTTCACCACGGACAAATCCTGCCTCATCGCTCATCAGATGCACCACCAGAGACAATTTCCCTCTCTAAATATGCCTCCTCAAATTCTTTTTTCATGTAATACCTTTGCAGTGGTTACTCCCTATTTCTTGCAGCTTACTGTAAATAAGCATTCCCTATTGTTATACTGACTTATTAGTTTTGGAGAGGCAGTACATCCTACTCTGACAATCATCTCCAAGGGCCTCGTTCCACTTTAATATAAGATAGTCATCACTTAAATGAAAATGTAAAAAGGAAAGGGTTTGTTAGGAGGATAAAAAATACACTCTTCAAAACAAATTTGGTTTTCCCTGTAACCAGCTATGTATATATTTGTCTAGGTGTTCAGTCCTCCCTAAAACTCCAACAGGTATCCTGGCTGCTAGAGCAATAGCATAGGGAGTCACATTAGCACATTATTAAGTCTCTTCAGAGCAATTAGCATTTTGATAGATATAACTCTCTTTATCCTAACAATATTCATTTGGAGGTTTGTCTGGGAAGGGAATGCAGTCACTTCTGATGCCACATCTAGGACTGTGCACCTGAAGATTTCAAGGACATCTCTCCTTCCTAGGTCATGTCTAACTGACCACTGCATGTAAGGCCTACATGAATATACATTAATAATTCTACAGCTGTGTATCAGGGCACTGTGCATCTACTTCCTTTCTCAGTTTTCTTCTATCAGACGTTGTTGTGACTAATTCCAAATATTTAATTAATTCTAATTATTTAAAAATACATTAGTAATAGGTATACTGCATTCATTTTGTGCAAAATTTGGGAATTAAAAAAAAACAAACCCTGACAGTCCTCCTTCAAAGTTATAGGAGATTTTAAAAAGCTCAGACCATCCTAGAAAATGGGAATACTCAGCTATATTTAACCCCTCTTTTATAACAAGGACTATAAAGTGATGGAGAGAATCTGGCGCCATTGACCTTTACCTCTCAAAACCCCAGCAGTAAAAAGAGTTTGTTACCAGTCACAGGCTACTCTAACAGGTTCCTCAGAAAAATAGACCACATTCTGGGTCCTGTTCTGATTATAGCTTAGCCAAACATAAAGATTGGATCTAAGTAACTCTCACCTTATCCTGACATGACTTTTCAAAGTGGATTGGTTTTTTCATCTTCATTTAAGATTGACCTACAAATTCCATATTTGTTTCACTAGAAAAAACTTTTTAGTATGTTTGGAAAGGGGCTATTTTGGGAATACAAAGACACGGCTGTTCCTTTTGCAGTTACAACAGAAGGATGAGTGCTGTTTAAAACATGCATGGTGTTACACACAGCTGCTTGCCTCAGCCAAAGGTGTGGTGTGACTGGAGGAAGGACAGGAGTGTCAAGAACAACAGCTTTCTCAGTCTCTAATTGTTCTTTGAGGAGCTGGGCCTATGCAAAAAAAAGCAGGAATTGTCAAGACAAGATGGTTGAGGTTGTGGAGCAGAGAGGATATGAAGCTGGATGTGGAGAGAAGTAAATGGGAAAGAACAAGAGTGCAGAAACAATATGTGATGAAAGGGGATGTTAAGATAACAGATGGCAAGCAGAAATGCAGCATGGCTTATATCTGTGCCAGAAACCATTGATAATACAAGGATGCTAGCTATAGAACCATATATATGCATATTTCATACATGGCATTTTGTATATACACAGATACATTCAGAAAAATGCTTTATAAGACATTTACACAACTCTTGGATAGAGGTTGCCCCATCCCTCTGTTCCTTCAGCTACAAGTTACCAAGACACTTTAATGAAGCAATCCTCCACTTCAAACATGTTCACTTGAAACTGGCAGCAGCAAGTATCCTTCTCGCTGGTCCTTCTAGGCTTGTAGAAAACAAACACTCCTATGCATATTTTCCATGCCAGCCTAAAGGAAAATTTGGTAGCGAATTAAAAATATGGGGGAATCACTGAACAAACAGCACACTAAAATGGAGCGAATTGTGAAGGACTTTCAGAAGACTCCATCTAGCACTTCTTAACATGCTGTATTTTTAAATAAATCGTCATCTTAAAATAGAGCAATGTATGTAAAGAGGCTACTAAAAGGCCCAAACTCTTCCTATTTCCATAAAATTCTTCATTCCCTCACTACCACAGCATCCACTCTTATCTCTGCTTCTTACAGTTGTAAAAATGTATGCAAACAGTAATGGAACAAGTGATTGCAAAATCCAATTTTCCTGCTCCCCGTACAAATTTCCAATACACCAAAACACCCACCTCTGCTATCTTACTCACTGCAGGAAAGCCCATGTGCTAGCTGCTACAAAATGTATTTTAAAAGACAAACTTGGACCTCTAAACACACACACACACACCACCACAGACCATTCAAAACAAAGAGATCAATAATTATACTCCTAAGATTCTGCTCTACCACCATACTGTACTTGTAGGATTATTTAATGTTTTAGATGTAGTATTTCTAATGAAATCTCTGCACTTAGTAAGCCATCAACCTATACTCAGTACTTCATTTTCCCTGCAGAATAAAACAAGCAGGAAAAGGTAAGTGTGAGCAGCATAAATTGACAATGGAGGCAAAAAAAAAAAAGTACTAAAGGCAATGAGAACTCACTGGGTCCTTTAAAAGCCCATTGACAGTCATAAACTGGTATCTTTTTCACAGATTAAATATTTTGCCTCATACTTCTATTACTTTTCCATGCATTTTTTTCTGTTCTTCTGTACATTAAGTTCTCTGGACATTGCTAAGTAATCCGTTCAAAAAGCTGACACAGTTCCGTGGCTCCTTACAGGAGCTCTGAAGAACTCAAAGTTTTTAACCTTTAAAATGAGACGTTTAGTGACAAATTGCTATTATCATCAAAATACCATCAGTATAAAAACTATATATATATTCATTCCCTTAGCTGAGTGCAACTCAGTGTACGTTTGTTAATCTGCAGCATGCCCTCTCTGCTGAGGTTAAATAGAAAAATGGAGAAAATCCCTTGATATGTGCAGAACATGCATCTCGTATACAAGGATTATCACTGGCTATTAGAAAGGAATTTTTAGAGGCACCACTTCTTAAACTTCTGAGCCACTTGTTAAACTGCTGAAAGCATACCACTCCTCAGGGTCTATGGCTTCTAAAACAGCCACTAATTTTTCAGTACCTTCCTGTACTTCAGGGCATAGAAGACCGAAACAGCTGTACTCTGAAAGAAATTTGTATTTTGGAGTAAGCATTTTATTATACACTAAACCAAGGTTTATGGTGTTTGATTAAGGGCCAAAAAAGGTCTAGAAAGTAATGAAACTATTCATTCTAATACAATTTGAATTCTACATTAGCAAGAATATTATTTTATTACAGCTTTACATTAAGAAGCAAGGCCCAAAGAACAATTTTAAAAAATCAGAAGATTCCTTTGAGGAACTGTTTTAGTTTTCCTCTTTAAGCAGACAAAAATTCTTCATCTTAAATGTCTCATGAACAAGTTTGGCCTTGGTTTCAAGCCTTCAGTGAACTAAAACAATAGAGAAAATTAACAGAAGATGTCAACAGTATTTTTAAAATCTCTTTTGTTAAAGCTGAAGAAGCATTTATTCTTAGTGTTATCTGCAGATACTATGTGGCTTACAAAAGTATTAAAATCACCTTTTCTGTATATTGATTAAATTTGTTTACATAAATGTTTGCAAAAAAGGTTTTTGTAATAAATTCCTTTAACATTTTTTGGATAATTTACATATTAAATTATATCTAAAAAATATTAAAACATGTGCTTGGAGAGGAACTGAACAAAGGACTCCATTATCAGAAGAACTACATGGCCACCTTGACCAGCATGGAAAACTGCTTTTTGGATGAGACTTTTCTGAAGGCAGAACCCCAAAAGGCAAACTAATGACCCCTCCATCAGTGTAGTATGGATTTCCATTCAAAAAAACACGACATATTTCCACTTCTTACAGTAAGAGCTTGAGTGACATTAAAAATATGAACTAGAGAAAAATAAAATATCATGGCATAGAGGACCAAGTCTGCACATTTATGTAAGAAAAAAACCTTACCTTTAGAGCAAATAAATAGTGCAAATCTGCATTGTTTAAACAATTCAAAGGTGGCCAAAGAGCAATACATGGATTAGCAGTGATTGTCCCCTGCACTCAGCACTGGTGAGGCCACACCTTGAACCCTGTATCCAGTCTTGGGCCCTTCACTGCAGGAAGGACATTGAGGGGCTGGAGAATGTCCAGAAAAGTGCAACAGAGCTGGTGAAGGGTCTAGACCACAAGTCCTGTGAGGAGCAGCTGAGGGAGTTGGGGGTGTTTAGTCTGGAGGAAAGGAGGCCCAGGAGAGACCCTAAGGCTCCCTACAACTGCCTGAAAGGAGGCTGCAGCCAGGTGGAGGTCAGCCTCTTCTTCTGTGTAACAAGCAATAGGAGAAGAGGAAGTGGCCTCAAGATGTGTTGGGGAAGGTTTACATTGGATATTAGGAATGATTTCTTCATGGAAAGGGTTGTCAAGCATTGGGCCACACTTCCCAGGGAAGTGGTGGAGTCACTATCTCTAGAGGTATTGAACAGATGTGTGACAGATGTGGGACTCAGGGGCATGGTTTAGTGGTGGACTTGGCAGTGTTGGGTTAAGTTGGACTCCATGATCTTAAAGGCCTTTTACAATCCCCATGATTCCATGACTCTATAATCTTCTTGTGGCAGGCATTTTAATGCAAACAGAGTTTTGTTAAACATGCTCCCTGCTCACGCAGTGAACAATATTCCGTCATCAAACACCAAACCATGAAATTTCAAGAAGAAATGCTGGTCATTAGCTGTTTTAAATGTGTGTGCAGCCTCAAATAACTTCACAATATGCAAGGAACCCACCTAGCAAATCCACACCATGCGATCTTTGATTCTTTGAGTACATCACTGAGCTGCATGACTGATTTTGGATAGAAAATGCAAGTGCAAAGATTCAAGAATATTCTCAACAATAAATTTTGCTAAATGACAAAATTGTGTCTATGTGGAAGATGTGTTACCTAACTGAATTAGGCAAATTCGAACCTTTGCCATGAGCTCAAAGTCTTGAACTTGCTGCTAAACCACCACTGTAAAATAGCAATCCCTAGTACTATGTATCATACACAATAGCTTTATATCTTTCTTTGCCACAATTATTTGTATTCGTATCTGATTCTTAAGAAATTATCACCCAGAGCAAAGCATAAGGCTTCACTTTCCAGGAGGTAGCAGGCCAGATAGAATCCCAAACACAGTTTGTATTCCGGTACAGAGGGTGAAGTCAGATCCAGCTGCAGACATCAAAGAAGCTGGTTGTTTTGACTTTTTTATTGTTATTGCTTTGCCTTGCAGCACACAGCTCTGAAACCTCCACTGAGACCGTGGATTCTTGAGACCAAAGCCTAGAGATTATTCAAACACATAGGAAAGTAGTGACAATGACAAGAAACAATCTGAAGAAAGAAGATGGGCAACTGAAAGGAAGAGAAAAGCATTATCTCAGTGTAACAAAAGCAGACCTGAGGTACAGGCAGACTCCAACTTCCCCAAAGTGGCAGCACACAAAAGTTAATTGTATCTCAAGTCCCCGTCCAATAACTTGACATCCAGACTGATTCTTTACTAAAGTGAAATCAAGAAGTATGAATCTCAGAGTAGCACTACCAGAACAATGGTAAATTTTCTGGATGACAGTGACTGATAATTGCTCCTGCCAGTTGTTATAGGATTACTACAAGTCTTACAGCTACAGTTACACCCAGCATCACAGCAGCACAGTGCACCTCTGCAAAAAAATCTGATTATAATTTCTGGCAAACAAGCAGCTGAATTAGCAACAGCCATTACAGTTAGCACTTCTACCCTCTAAGCTCAGTGAAAAGTACTGAAGACATGGGAAATAAACTATAAACTACTACCTTAAAGTGACCCCTCCAGAAGTGCTGGATCCCAGCATGCAATCTGACTGTTGCCTATCAAAGGTGATTAGACAACTCAGTATCAAGTGCTGCTACCTTTCAGGTGTTTCATATTATTAAATTATAGAAAAAAAATGTTTCAGAAGATCAGTATCATTAATTACCCTGCTCTCGCAGTGGATGTCCATCTCCCGATGGACATGGGTGACAAGTGGTGTCCATCAGGTGTGTGTATGGGGACCAGTGTTACTCAGTGTCTTCACCAATGACAGAAACAAAGGGATCCAGTGCACCCTCAGCACATTTGCACATGACACCAAGATGAATGGGGTGGCTGACACACCTGAAGGACTGGATGGCATCCAGAGGGACCTGGACAAGCTCAAGAACTGGGCCTGTGGGAAAATCATAGGGTTCAACAAGACCAAGTGTGAGGAGCTGCACCTGGGCCGGGGCAGTCCCTGGTGTCACTCCAGTCTGGGGGATGGACAGACCTAGGGCAGACCTGCTGAGGACTTGGGGGTGCTGAGGAGAGGCTGGACCTGACCCAGAAAGCCAACTGTATCCTGGGCTGCATCCAAAGCAGTGTGGGCAGCAGGATCCTGCCCCTCTCCTCTGCTCAGGTGAGACCCCACCTGCAGTGCTGCATCCAGCTCTGGGGTCCCCAGCACAGGAAGGACCTGTTGGAGCAGGTATGGATGAGGGCCATCAGTGTGATTAGAGAGATGGAGCACTTCTCCTATGTAGAACAGTTGGAAGAATTGGGACTCTTCAGCCTGGAATACAGCAGGCTTTGGGGTGATCTGGTTGCAACCTTCCAGTACCTAAAGGGAGTCTACAAGAAACTGCAGATGGACATTTATAAGAGAATGCAGAGACAGGGCAAGGGGGAATGGCTTCAAACTGAAAGAGGGTAGGTTTAGATATTAGTAAGAAATTATTTGTTTTGAGGGTGATGAGGGACTGGAACAGGTTGCCCAGAGAAGTTTTGGGTGCCCCATCCCTGGAAGTGTTCACAGCAAGGTTGAATGGGGCTTTGAGAAGCCTGGTCCAGTGGAACGTGTTCCTGCCCATGGCGGAGGGGTTGCAACTTGTTGGTCTTTAAGCTGCCTTCCAACACATTTTATGTTTCTGTGATTCCCTGATTCCAAGATGTGTGATTGATCATAGCATCACTACCATATCCTGACTTCTTGAAATTACAAATTCAAAATTAATAGACACATGTTGATACAGCAGCAAGATATCACTGATAAATGAGGTAATTGATGTCGAGTTTTGTTTCTATCAAAGTGTTTATCAAAGAAGAAATACAAAATTGTCAGTCCCAAGCTACAATATATTACAGATTTGAAATATCCATCTCTTTCCTCCTTTTCTTATTACAACTCCAAGGTGTCCTAGGTTCCTCAACCTTCTTTTCCAATTTAACTTGTCTCTCTCTGCCTCTCCCTAATTGTCTCTTTTAATTTTACTTTTTCTTTTCTTTTTTTTTTTCTTTTAATCTAATGAATATTCCATATTCAGGAGCAGGGATTTTTTTAGGGGGTGGGCTGCTGCTTCTAAAGGTGCACGCTTGTGGTCAGCAGCATTCTGTGAACAGTAGCATTTGCTTGTGTAGCTGTGAAGACATGATAACATCCATTTCAGTTTGAGATTTCATTGTGCATGCCTTATAAAGCACACTGGGGCAGACACTTGTTTCATGTTAAAGTTCACATCCTATAATCCTTAAGGTCATTCAAAACCAAAACTGAAGTTTAGTCCAAGACTGTGTCCAGATGTCAGCCCTCCCAAATGCAGCACTAATATACTTCTTTGCTTCTTCCATATCCATCTTCTGGCTACCAAGATACAAGACGACACTACTGCTTATCTCTTTCTCATCACTTTGGAAAACTCATTACTTTCTCCAAGATCTAGGAAAGAAAGAACTGGACCAGCCCAGGAGAGTCAAGGTTTAGTTATGTGTTAATTACAGTACTAATGTGTGGCAATCTTTAATTGTGAAAATAAGATTTATACTGTAGCCAAATGGGAGTTTCTATACTGGAGGGAAAAGGCAACAAAGAGCTGGAAATGCTCTTCTTCCCCTTTGCAGCTGTTTCAGAGGATGGATCATACAGTGCAGCATCAAGGCAGAGACTTCTAAGTTACCTCTACGGGATTTACATCCTCTTCTCTTCCTCTCTCCAGTCCCTTTCTATTGTACCACTGGGGAGAATGCAGAGAGGAACAACCAAATGTTCCAGGTGGTGGGATCAGTGCTAGAAGTGGCCAACCAGGCCCATGACTCCAGAGCAGGAGTAAAATAAGACTGCCTTAAAGCATGTTTCCTCATCCCAAATAATGGCATTCAGCCTATGAGACTATGCACCTATCTGGTTTATCTTAAAAACTGGACCAAAGTTTTCTAATGCTGTCTCCCGAGCTCCTGTATACAAGAGGCATAAGCACAGCCACACACACACCAGGAAGACCTCCACACACACTGCCTTGGGGACCAAAGAGTTATCCCTGCACACCAGAGTGTGGTACTGGGGGACAAACCACAGAAAAGTGCCAAGGAGTTTTCCCAGCCAAGAGCAGCTGCTGATTTAGTAAAGCAGGGACCTTTACAAATTCTGATTAAGGTCTCTACTGTACAGTGAACTCTTTGGCCCCCATTATTCACCCTTCTCCTCACCTGCTGAGGCTTTACATGTACTTGCCTCAAATGTCAACATCCTTTGCTCCTTTTCTTTCCATTTAATCAATTCTTTTTAGCTCTGTTCTTCACCTACCCAAAAAAGCAGAGATGCCACCTTTAATTAAAGACAAAAACACACAAACACACACCGTTCCCTCAGGCACTGAGCCTGCACAGATTATTATGTACATGCACATAACCTCCAATATGTCAGGCTGGAGATGACAAAGCTGGACAGACACAGGGGATATGGCACCCTGCCTATAAACCCTGAGACTAACAAAACATTTAGAGCTGCCTTACAGCAGATCTACTTGTGCTCTTTAAATCTCATCTCACTCCTCTCTGTTAACTCAGGTAGGAAGGTAATCTCCTGGTTCAGGCCATTTCTACAAACTTCATCATACAGCTCCTGTGATAGCAGGGGTCCTTTCCTAAACAGAGGAGGCATTCATCTTAAGAGTAAAAAGACTAAAGCAAATTCCAAGTACTCAAAACCAATTCTGGAGCTTCAGAAAAGCTCCAAAATTCTGACACTGAATTAACATAGCAAATTGCTTTGAAAAATAATAATGTGGATTACTACCATCAGATTTAGGAACTCTCAGATGTGGTTGAGCTTGGTTTCCAAGTCCTCTGCTACAAACAAGGAGACCTAGCCACCCGCTTTTTAAATCAGACTAGATCTCTTACGTGGATCTGTCTTTTAGTGAGAAGGTATGGGGCAGCCAAAGAGTAGTTAGATAATACTATAAAATTATTATTTTCTGGGAATGTTGAATTCAAATGAACTGAGCTGTGTACTTCCCTCTTCAGTCAAACTACCCTGTGTTTCTGGATGCTCTTGCTGTACCACCTGAGCCTGCTGAGATCTGTGAAAGCAGCTCTGCCAAGCCTCAAGTGTCTGAATCTAATGACTCAGACCCTTCTCTTCACAGTCATGAGGCTGGCTTACACTCTGAGCATTTCTTAACCTTTGTGTTTTCTACTTGCCTTCTAATTTATTTATTATCACACTGAAAATAAATGTTCACCTCCTTCTGATTTGTGTGCTTAACCATCTCCAGTTCAAGCCCAAAGGGAAACAGACACATAAATAAGCAAGTCCCAGGTCTGCTACCAGAGGATCCATCACTTTTCATTATCCAATTCTCAGTGTGCAGAAGTGCTATTTTACGCTTGTTCTGTACTAGATGAATAGCCAGCTGCATCACTCACAGACTTCTTCCAGACTCCCATCCCAGCTAATTCCAGCCTTCCCCTAACATCTCACTCCTGTCACATATTCCTCCTCTTCTGATCCCCACGGCACTGCCTGTAATCCCCTCTGAGTCCAACTTCTTGTGCCTTAAGGAATGTGTACTTTCTAAGTGTCCCATTTGCTTGTGTCTTTTCCTGCTGTCCCTCACAAGGCCACAGACTGCACTCTCATCCTCTCTCTTCATTTCTCTTTTTCCACAGCAACTAAGCAACCACAGCTTTGCTAGTGAATAGCCTTGCCAGCACAGTGCAAAATGCTGAGTATTTTGCAGACTTTTCTCATTAATCTGGTGGTTACCTTGTGAGGGCATTTAAAACACCTTAGCTATCATGAAGCTTAAGTTTAATGCAATAAAATAAAACAAGGATGTTATCAAGGAATCTCAGTTTCACTGATGGCAGTTTTATGATAATTCACATTCAAAAGGTCCTGCTTCTCATGTGGAAGGAAATATGCTCTAACCTCAACAGCCATAATACTATTTGAGAAATGAAAGATTCCCGAAGGAATGATAGTAATCTCAAAAATTGTGCAGGAGGGATCTGAAGAAAGTGGCACACTGCTTGCTACACAGGTCTGAAAACCCAGTCAGAATTGTTGACTGAGCTGAAACCTTTGCCATGGCTGTCTGTGTCCAGCAATGAAACATGAAGGGTCTGGGGACCACTGCCACTTGAGGAAATACCCAGGATGTGTACAAGGGAGCTCCATGGTGGTCAGCTCCAGAATCCAACACCTGCTTCCAGGCTCCCTCCACTCCGTGCTGCCCACAGCTACAAAACCTGGTTTACAATAGCAACCAGCTTCCTACTCACTCCTCACTCCTACAGTCAAGGAGTAGTATCACTGGACATTTCAAATACCAGCTGACACTTGTGTTCAGACAACTAAATCCCCTCCTGGAAAACAGCAGCCCACCTTCAGTGCTGTCACCACACCCTCAGGGACAGTGCAGACATACCCTCCTGCCATGACTGGACAGTGCTTTGTATCTCTGAACACTGACTGCCCTTTGTCCTCCCAGCAAGTTTTTATGAACTGAGCATGACATTTGCACTGATCACTGCATTTTCCTTACAATTTTGCAGGAAGCTCACCTTAAACAGAAATGCAATTTATTATGTTCACAAAGGCTCCTTAACTCAGCTTGATTTGGATAAGATTTTATTTTAGGAAGAATATGATTATAATACCTGGAATGAGGAAAAATAAAAACTGCAGATGTTCCTAAAATACTACAGATTGAACTCTGATGTCCTAGACACACTGTATGTAATAAGTCAGATAAAAATATAATATATATCCATGTAACCACCACGATTTAAACATGGAAGGTAGTAAAGTTGAAAGCCTTAATGAAAAATACAGTATGAGATTAAATAATCATATTATTATAACTTTATAAACTGTTTTTTAATTCAGCTATGAAGAACCATATTAGTATGGGCATGATTTGAACTGTCTTCTAGAGAACAAACCCTAGTAGCACTGTTCAGACTTACAACATAAAACAAAACATATTTGGGGAACTAATAAAAATAGGATGCTGATAGCCCTGGCATGCAGCTCTCCAAAGGATACTTTGCCTCCAAATAAAAAAGGCTCAACTTCACAGTATAAAAACTTGCAGACTGCTAGATTCTGACAAACTATGGAACTGCCTTGGGTTTGAGTGGCAAAGTTTTATAGCTGGGGATCTACAGAGTGACTCCTGTGAGAAGCTGCTCAAAGCTTTCCCCATGTCCAAGAGAGCCAATGCCAGCTGCCTTCCAAGATGGGCCCATCACTTGCCAAGGCCTAACCCATCACTGTTAGTGTTAGCACTGCTGGGATAATCACAGTACCAGAAAATCATTGAGGTTGGAAAGATCTCCAAGATCTTTGAGTCCAAACTTTCACCAAATGTCAACCTGCCAATTAAACCCTGGCACTAGTTGCCACATCCAGTCCTTTTTTGTACACTTCCATGGAAAATGACTCAACCACTTCCCTGGGCATCTCACTCCAATGCTGCTTAACCACTGTTTGCATGGAGAAATTCTTCCTCATGCCCAGCCTGAACCTCCCCTGATACAGCTTGACACCATTTCCTCTTCTCTTGTTGCTGGTTGCCTGGGAGGAGAGCTTGACCCCTACCTGGCTGCAAATTCCTTTCAGGCAGTTGTAGAGAGGGATAAGATCCCCCTTGAGCCTCCTTTTCTCCAGGCTAAACACTCCAGCTCCTTCAGCTGCTCATCATAGGACATGTAGTCCAGACCCTTCACCAACTCCATTGCCATTCTCTAGACTCACTCCAGCTCCTCAATGTCCTTCTTGCCAGACACAGGAGTCCAGCTGTGGCTTCACCAGTGCCGAGTACAGAGGGACAATCACTGCCCTGGTCCTGCTGGCCACACTGTTGCTGACACAGGCCAGGATGCCATTGGCCTTCTTGGCCATCTGGGCACACTCTGGCTCATGCTCAGCCACTGTGGCCCAGCAGCTCCAGATCCTTTTACCTGGGTTGCTTTTCATCTGCTCTGCCCCCAGCCTGTAGCACTTGTTGTAACCCAAGGGCAGGACCAGCTCTTGGCCTTGTTGAGCCCCATAGAGTTGGCTCTGTGCATTGATCCAGTTTGTCCAGATCCTTCCTGCCCTCCAGCAGATCAGCACATCCACACAACTTGGCATTGGCTATAAACTTACTCAATCTCCTCATCCAGATAAAGACGTTAAAGAGGACTGGCCCCAATACTGAGTCCTGGAGAACAGCACTGGTGACCAGCCATCAGCTGGATGTGACTCCATTCAGCACCAATCTCTGGGCCCGGCCACCCTGCCAGTTTTAACATAGATAAGAGGTCACCTGTCTAAGCCATGGGCTGCCATTTTCTCCAGAGGAAGTCAGTGTCAGTTTGCTTTACTGAAGTCCAGGTAGACTACATCCACAGTCTTTCCCTCATCCACTAGGCAGGTCACCTGGTCACCTCAGGAGATCAGGTTGGTCGTGCAAGACCTGCCATTCCCAAACCCAGGCTGGCTGGGCCTGATCCCCTGGTTGTCATATGATGGCACTCAAGATCTGTTCCACACTGGAGCAGGGAAGACTGTGAGGAGTTCTTCCCTGAAGAGGAAGGAGTGGCAGAGACAACATGTAATAAACTGACTGCAGCGCCCATTTCCCATCCCTTTGCTGCTCTGAGCAAGAAGATAGAGAAAAACAAGAGTGAAGTTGAGCCCAGTAAGAAGGGAAGGGGGGGTGGGGGAAGGTGTTTTAAGATTATGTTTTATTTAGCATTATCCTACTCTGATTCTGACTGGCAGTAAGTTAAAATAATTTCCCCAAGTTGAGTCTATTTTGTGTGTAGCAGTAACTGCTCTCCCCCCATGATCTTCCCCTGCCCTTACCTGGGGCCATGAGTCTTTCATTATATTTCTCTCCCCTGCCCAGATGAGGAAGGGAGCAACAGAGTAGCTTTGGTGGTCACCCAGCATCCAGCCACAGTGAACCCAGCAGGGCACACAGCAATAAGAGCTTTCCTGTACTCTCTGTTGCTTCAGCTTTAGCCTTAAGGAAAATGTACTTTTCCTTTTCCTTCGGGGAAAACACTTTTAATTTTCTTGTTCATTCACTTCTTGGCCTCTGACAAGAGTCAAAAGGGTGGCAGTTGCCAAAGTCACTTATTGATTTTCTTGGTTTATTTATAAATTCCAGACATGCAAGTGCCTGTCTTCAAATTTTAACACCTGGTATTTCACACCATTAAGTAAATTGCCAGGAAGCCTGCTTCCTTTCCACCTCTGCAACTTCCACATAACTAGCAAGCTGCCCTCACAGAAAGTTCATCAAACTTTGGCTTTCATAGAAACCTTTCAAATTTAGGTCTTCTACACTGAAGCTCTATGAGAAAGTTGCCTGTCTTTTCTACTTTAAAGAAGACTTTCTTCTGTGGTCTTAGTCTACCAGTACACAGGAAGGAAAGCTCTGTATTAAGATGAAAGTAATAGGAAGCAAAGGGGAAAGTAAAAAGGTATAGTATGAGATCAACAGGAAGTTTCAAGGCTAATCCCAGTACAATACATTGCAGTAATCCAACAGAATGAGACCAAAACCATGAATCACTCTTTCAAGGTCTTGATTTCAGAAAAATACGGCAAACACTTATATGCAGGCAGAAAAACGACACGGCCATAAATTCTTCACAGATAGAGCTGAAAGCACTCCCAAACTACAAACCCCGTAAAAAACTGAGGGCAAACCCCCTCCATAACAAGGAGCATTCCTGTTGCTGCTGTTCTCCTCAAGATTCTTTCCTCATATTGTTCATGTCATTGATTTTACTTTACATCACAGAAATCTTAGCTTTTTTTCCTTTTGATCCCATACAGTGCAAAAACCAAAAAAGAAAGAATCAGATCACCTTGGCTGAATGATAGAGCATGATCTCACCAGCCACATAACCAGAACTCCCCATCTCTTTTTCTACATGGACTGCTTAAACCTGGTCAGACAGGGACAAGCTTAGAACTTCAAACAGGCCCACAAGAAAAAAGGAATGCTACAAGTGAACAAACCTGTAAATTCCTGTTGAATCCCTGAACTCATCAATCGACTCCTAAAACTTGCGTTGATAGTTGTTTTATAGTGAGCGGATAATTATTTGAAAAATACTTTTTCAAGGGATGATTTTTGATTTAAGCTGATGAAGAAAGATTAAAAGAAAGACTTGCAAGATAAATTATGAAGATATTTTGCTTGAAAAAGTGAGAGCTTTTAAATTTAAAAACTACAATCAATATCAAATCATCTAAAAACACAAAACACAAGAATCATAATATATTAGTGGGGTTCTGTAGTCTTAGAATAGATTTCTCATTAAAAAATCAATATCTAATTTTACTCTGAAATACAAGAAAAATGTACTGTGCATTTAATTGCAAAGGAATTTACACACTTTTTACATGTACACTAGCAGAATCAATTCATATAATTTTGCAATTTCCACCTTTGAGTAAATACAGTTCCTTTCTGTGAGTATATTGAAAAACAGCTACTTGGAGAAACCAAAGAAAAACAAAATACACTATGAAGACTGCAGGAAGTTAGGGGTATGCAGAACACAAAGTAATTATAAAAAATACAGATACACTTCTGAACAGTGATAAAATGCTTTTTTTTTCCCCTTTCTCTTTCTTTCTTCAGAAAAGTAGGTAGCCATGCCTTGGTTTCACTTTTCTTTAGGTTTGCTTTCTATGTAAGGCTTGGGGTGTAACTGAGCAAATACTGGATGCATTTGGGTAAAATGTGCTTTGGTCTGCAATACACAAGATTTATACAGACGTATCCCATTTAAACAGACTGAACAATTCTTCGGTTTTACTCCAGTTAACAGATGTGCTTTCAGTGAGACTTGTTCAAGGCAGAGTCACCACAGTTAAACAAACTCAGCAGAGACATGGGACCACAGAAAAATAATATTTTGCTCGTCCACGGCAACAACTGTGTCAGTTGTCCTTACGATACGACTGCAGGCAAAATTGTTCCTAATTTTCAACTCTTGAACAACTTTAACCAATATACTCTGAATGTTTACAGCAATGCTAAGCAACATAATGTTGCAATTAAAGTCCATAAAGCAACTAGTACATACTTCTAAACAGCCAGGTTCCATATTCTTAGGTACAAGCACATATACACATATAAAGCCTCTTTTAATTCTCATCCATAAAGTGCAAACCCATTACCCTGACACTTTGCAGGGAGCATCCTGGGCCAAAATCAATAGAGTTAACCTAGGATGATCTAGAGCCCTCATAAATTCTGTCCTTTCTTCTACACTGCCTCAGCTCATGCTCCATGCACTCCATCAAACAGCTGCCTTCCCATTCCACATCTATAGCAAAAAACACATGACCAGCAGAACATGACACTGTATCGCTGAAGTTTTTCTTGCAATGTCAAACTTTCTGCAATAAATAACAGTACCAAGGAGACTTATCACTTAAAGCAACTGAAATACTCAGAGGTTTTTCTCATTCTTTTACTGCTCAAGCTTTCACAATTTTTCATCTATATCTGTGCAATATCATTTAATCAGTACAAAATTTAGTCTCCTGATATCAAATGTCAAAATGATTCTAAAGTTAATACTACAAATAAGCAGAAGTGCAGTGACTTTACTTTGAAAATAAATTCATATAAAAGGCTAATTAAAAACCTAGAGAATAATGAATATAAATTAAAAAAATATCCTGCTTTCTTAGAACTTGCAAGTGCTAAAAAAATTGTGCAAAGAAAAAAGAGGACAAAGCTCAGACTGCTATTTCATGTGGTTTTGCATAGCTCTTGATGCTTTTTCCAAGACCAATGAAATCAGTAAAAGAAAAGAGTTACACTAAAAAATCATGGCTCAAAACACAAGTAAACACATTCAATCATCCAGCTCCGAAATTGGACTTGTTTTACGTAAACTGCTTCATTGTCATTTCTTTCAAAATCTTATTACTAGACATTTAATCTTTAACATGATTATTACCCAGAGATGTAAATAGTTCACAGTGAAAACTTTGGATTGTTTGTACAGTGTAGGACCATAGATTTTCTAAATATCTGTCTCAATATCTGTTCTAAATATCTGGAAAGTGAGTGATGTATCAATAGAAGTATTACAAGATCCTAGTTTATGGATATGATTTTGAACCCTTCCCAGTGTATTCAAAGACTGTAAAATTAATACATATTTTACGAACACGTAGACAAAATCTTCATGAGCAGCGGCTACAATATTTTTAATGCTCACTAGGCTCACAGTCCAAACAAGTTTCGAACAAAATGTATCATTTTTTATTAGCCCTGCTAGCATAAGATGTAGACAGAGTTTTGGATACATAAATACTTTGATCAATTCAGAGTATGCAGTATTGGTAACCTAGAGAAACACTTGAGAAGACACTTCACACTTAGGTCGTTCAAGTGTGTGAAGACTTCCATTAGCAATTTTCAGAACAGAGTGCTCTGCTTCTTGCTAAAAGAGTAGTGCTCTTTTTCCCTGCAATATAATAGTGCTTACACTAAAATAGTGTTGTTAGGATGCACTCCATTCATGAGCAATGTCCTGATAAATTTCATATAATGAAGTTCAAACAGTAACTCTCAATTAAGGATCTTAAATAACTGTGTTCTGATGTAAGGCATTTAAACAACCATTCTATAAATTTACTAGAATTTACTGTTTATCTAAAGCCCAAAATACAGAGAAAAATTTTTTTTGGTTACACCTCAGATCCTCAAAACTTGAAACACTTAATTTCCTAAATCCACCATGGTTATCACTAAAAAGTGCAGCTCTATCTGCTAGGTTTATCCCTGATCAAAAAGCAACTTTCAGGGCATACACTGATGTTCATTGATTCCAGGAGGCCTTAATGTAGGAAAGATGGACCAAAACATTAGGAGATTTCTAACAATACATTTTTTATTACAGATATCTGAAAAAACTCCATATACAGACAGGTATATACCCTTATCTTCAAAAGTATGAACAGTGCTTACCATAGGCAAAGTGTACAAAGTCCTGACACTGAAAATGAGACACACAGGATGTGAAGAAACAAAGAAATTTGTACCTAAACAGGTGTTCTAATTCAATCTAGAACTGTCTGGAAACAGCCACTCATCATGCAGTGTCTCTTTGCTCTGAAGTGGCAACTGTATGAACGGTTTTGTGTGTCATTATTCTGAAAATTGCAACCAGCTCTTCTTGCCTCTGTAACAATGCCAGAAAATATATTTGGAACATGGCTTTCTTGCTTAGAACTCTCTCTGGACGTAAGTATCTGACATGCAATCAAATTTTGAGGATGATTACTTCAGTTCTAAGTACAAAGAATAACAACACAATCCTATCAATTGTCTTATCTAAGAAACTATTAAATCAAACTCATAGTGGTATTCTTTTCTGCTGCTTGTTGTGAATATCTGTGAGAGTCCGTCTGAAAATCCCTCATCTGCCCCACGACTGTCAGAGGCTGAGACCCCCACAGACCCTGGGCTGCAGCACAGGACCAGGCTTCTCCCTGCAGGTGCACCCACTGGACCAAGACGCCCTCCTGAGAGCCCCATGCAGGAACAATGGACACTGTCACGGTTCCTGGCTGTGTTTGTGGAGGCTGTGTTTGCTCTCACTGACTGTGCTGTACCTGCTGCAGAGCCCAGACCTGCTTGCCCCAAACCTGCCTGCCCAGAGCAACAGGGCTCCTCACAATGACTCTTGGGTGCTCCCCCCACGCTGGCTGGGTGCTCCCCACTTCTGCCTGCATTGGCTGGGTGCCCCCTGCTTCTGAAATGACTATAAAAGCTTCCCCCTGCGACTCACACTCTGAGGCCCTCCCCGACGGACAACGGATCTATTGGCGTGTGCCACGAGGACTGCAAAGGTCTATTGGCTCCAGCGTCACGAGGACTCACGTCTGTTCAGTCGGTAGCTATTGACCCTATCTTTCCTCTTTTCTCTCTCTTTTTTTTCTCTCTCCATTCTTTTCTATCGCATAATTGTGGGTATCAATAAAGATACAATTGATTTTACTTGAATTAAGTTCTCATTGCCTCTTTTTGCACTCTGAAATCAAAACGAACCATCACGACCATTCTTTTGGATCGTGACAATATCAAAAGTAAGTCTGACTAACATTTACTGTATAAATTCCCAAATGAAGCAACACTATAAACATTGCATAATACCATATCTATGAAGTATAAAATAAGGGATAGAACAACCATAATTCTTGACAGATGTAGATATCTGATAAGGTATCTGCAGCCTTATATATCTAATACCTGCATTTGAATGAGGCAAATCATACAGAGGTGTAAATCTGGTGAGGTGTAAACCATTTCAGTAATTTTAAATGTGTGGAACTATTTTCTAAAAGCAGAATGAAACTCTCACTCTGTGTTTGTGACTGATAAAATAAGATTTTTTTACATGTTTTATCACTGCTGGGAGCTGAAGTCAGACTATAGGCACACAAGCTTTTTCCCCTAAAATGTAATTGCATGCTAACATCTATTAATTAAAACTGATAGGCCCAGGGGAGTAGACAAATGCAGCAGCCACCAGTGGGTAGAGCAGAGGAGAAGGTAAAACGAGCTAGAAATTATAACTGGCTCTAACTATTGGCAATCCAAAACAGAATTTCAGTTTTGTCATTTTCCACCTTCAATAATGCCTTCATTTCAACAAACTTGAATACAAGGGCAGCAGTATTTTTAAATAGCCTTTTCTTAAGGCATTAATCTCAAGTCTTAAAATGCTTAGTAAACACTTGATGAGGGAAGCATGCTACATCTTTGTTAGAGATGCTTTCCTATCCAAGGATGCAAAAAACTCTTTGTATGAGTCTTCAGAAATAAAAGGGTATTGACAAGACTGAGAATTTCAAATCTCTCTTAATGTCGTTATCCCTCTGCTATTTTCCAGAAAAATAAACAACAGGATAGTACCCTCCCCCTCTAAGAAGAGGTCTCTTCTGCATAATTCCTTTTAAGATAAGGTTTATAATAATTCTGTACTTTGAGAAGTTCCTGCCCAGAGATGATGTTCTTTCACACACTCTTTGTCTTCACCCTTCTGGAAGGCACAGATAATGCCCCTGAATCTGAAGAATGACAGACTTCCTAGTTAGAAAGTATTACTGCAATGTCAGACAAAGTGGGCAATGAAGCTCTGGCAGAATCTTGCATCAAGTGGAGAATCATGTCAGAAGACGCATGCGCAGAAATAATGCCCTGTGCATTGCAATAAAACCACTTAAACTGGGGACAGAAAAGAGCTCTGGACACAGCTTGCACTTCAGATGTTCCAGAAGTTTAACACACGCCGATCTGAAGCCTGTGTCTAAAAGATGGTAGAAATGTTTATTACTATCTGCCACCCCCTATCACCTCCCGTTCGTCCGCAGATTTTAAGAAATGCCTATCAATCTGCTATTGTCTGCTGACAGTCTCCTGCTCCTCCTCAGCAGTGAGATGGCTGCCCAGTACATCAGTCAATGACTGCCTCATAATTGCCTTGCTAGTGACTGTATTCATTTGTGAATATGTTTGGACTCCTCAGTCTCCTTAGAAAACTCAGTCCACCCTCAAGTGAAAAAATGATTATCAATTCTCTGAAATACCCTGAAAGGCATGAAAACACTCCTTGCAATTCTGAGGTCACCACAAGTTGCCTGCTTTATCAAAACACATTTATGGCCATAGCTCAGACTGGCCCTCTCAGACTGATGAAAACCTGAAGCTTCAAAATGTTAAATTCCTTCTGATGTTTCCATTGGCCAAAAGGCCACAGCAATTTCCACACTGTTCAATTTTCTCTCCTCCTCTTTGAGCAAAGGCCTTGGGCAGTAAAGAGAAAAGGTTGAGGAGCAGTGACCAAAGCAATCCTTTCCCCGAATTATTTGAGCACATGTTTAGATACTGGTCTCTCTTGTAAATCAGAAAACATCCAGCATAAGGACATGCCAAGTCTTGCACAAGGAGAATAATCCTGAGGGCCAACCAGCTGGAAAGAAGCTCTGCAGAGAATCAACTGAGAATTCCTGGTCAACACCAAGCTGAACGCGAGCCAGCAACATATGCTTGCAGCAAAGAAGGCCAGTGCCATCCTGGGCTGCACTGGAAATGCATCACCAGCAGACTGAAAGTGGTGATCTTTGCTCTCTGTTATGTCTGAATGATAAATCTACTTCTGGGCTCCTCAATAAAACAAAGACATGGTGGAGCCAGTGCAGCAAGGAGCCATAAATACAGACAAGGGATGGGAGCACATCACGTGAGGAAAGGCTGAGAGAATGGGGATTGTTCAGCCTGAGGAAAGAAGACCCAGAAGGATTTTTACAAGGGTAAATTCCCAGTGGGGCGAACTAAAGAAGACAGATCCAAACTCTTCCCAGAGTCACCCCATGACTGGACCAGAAGCAATGGACACAAACTGAAGCACAGGCAGTTCCATCTGAATGATTACTGTGATGGTAGCTGAATATTGGAAAAGACTGGCCAGAGAGGTTATGGAATCTCCATCCTTTGAGATACTCCACAGCCACCTGTTCTTTATCCTAGGATACCTGCTGCAGGTGGCCCTGCTCTGAGTAGGGGGGTGTACGAGACAATCTCCAAAAGTTAAAATCATTTCATCATGGATTTGTATACTCAAGTGTCAGGATCAGAGCTGGCACTGCCAGGAAGAGGTGCAAGGTAATATTTGAACAGTCTTTCTGGGTGATTCGAGGAGCTTAAAATACACATGCACACAATAAGCAATCTGCACCCTGCACCATCATAGAGTCTGAAACATCGTGGTTCCAAATTGCTTTAAGTACAAAAGAAGAAATAAAGCCTCTAAAGGCTCTCAAGCAGAAGCCTCTATTCCTCCTGCTCCACTGCAAAGAAAGTGAGATTCATGCAGCCATGGAAAGAATAAATAAGAGGGAGGCAAAATCAGGAGAGAGTCTTGGTAGTATTTATTTATTTGTCCTTTAATTCCTTGATGCCAAATGCACAACCTGTTCCCAGAACTCTCAATTCCTCCATTGTTTCTCAGTGGGATTAAAGATAGGCTTTCAACCCTTGGTACTAAAGATAAGACAGACTTCCTCAAGATGGCTCCTTCACTCTCACTTTTATTTATGGAAAGTGGCCCAGTTTCAACAGAAAGGAGGAAGTATGATCCTACCTCTTACTTCCCTACTTTTTATGGAAGGGCAATTATTTTCAGGGGACTTACAGAATACAGGCTAAGAAGGTCTTGGAACCGTGCTTCCTCCTGTTGCCCAGAAGTACTACACAAAATGAGAACAGCAGCAGCTGCCACTTTGAGCAGTATTCAATGTTTTCTGACAGTGACAGGTGTGGTCCAAGGGCTAGAAAGGCAGAAGGAAAGACGCTGTCTCCGGGAAACTGCTTGAGAGCACAAGCCTCCTGGTCATTGGTTAATCCTTAGTTACACAGCAGTGAAGGCTGGAAGCTTCCAGGTGCACCAAGAAAATTATAGAGAAGTTACTTTGCAAATCCTGAAACAGATATTCTCACCAACTGCCAGTGACCAAGATTTGGCAGCCCTGAAACATGAGCAGCTGCAATGTCCCTATGGATTCTAGAGACCTGAGTTCTATTAAAATCATGCTAATGTACCATACTAGGTGGTCAAAACAGCGTGTTAGCATCAAATTCTCCCTAATTATTAACTGCCATGAAAAATCTTGAGGTAACTTTTAAGAGGGGAAGGTTTCAAGTACATGCTACCCCCTCTACTGAAGCTACTCGGAGTTACAAAACTACAAAGCACTTCCCGTGTCTTAGTTAACTTTCCTACTATTGCCACCACCTCAGCCAACAATCTCACAGCATTCTTATGTCCCATCAATAGCTTAGTAAGAGCTTTTATCCCCACTTAAGTTTGCTCCAGCAAATACGAATGCCATGGTAACTAGGAACCACTTCCTAATTACCGGCCAAAATTTGAACAGAACTGGAACTCAGCTAGCTGTGTTCTCAGCTGCCACAGTTTCCACTTAGTACTCGCCTAACACAGTGAGACAAGGCAGACAACTACATATAAGCAAACTTGATCTCAAGTACACGCATATATATAATTCTGTGATTTCTCTGTGATTGAAGTTTGCTGTACATAACTGTTTTTTTCAGTTCAAGGCACCTTATATCCACAGGCAAAATAGTTGCCTCAGTCTACCTAGTGTTTGAATGTACACTCTAAACCTTTAAACTATTTTGTCTTTCAATTTTACACACATACACACACACTTTTGCAAATGACAGTTTGTTTCTCTCTTTAGTCTCATTGAAAACTTACCCTTTCATGCTTCTTCACAATTTTTTAGTCACATCAGTCACCTGTTGGGCAATATCTGGACTTCAGGCTAGACATCAGCCACTCAACATGAAACTCTTCCCTTCCAGCTACAGGAGTATCTACCAAGTAAAACATGAAAAAATGCCTCCAATGTGAATTAGTCTGCAGAGGAGGCCATTTTACTAACTGTTCTATGCAAACATTTATTCATACAAGAAAAGCAAAACCTTGGGTGTCTAAGGCCAAGTACTATTAAAAGAGATGATCGAGACTATTGTCTTCAGAGATATGCACAAAATCTAGCAAAGTCAGTGCAAAACAGGGAAACAAGAGTGGATGAAAGGACACCATGGTAAAGCCCCATCTACCCAACAGACTGCTCTCCCCGCAGCTCTCAAAGGTGTGGCAAATAGGAAAGTGATGTTCTCCCAGCCACAGAGGAACAAAACACAAAGCTCTGAAGCTCCAAGATGAGATAGAGGATCTGCTTACTACTGCCAGACTGTGAGGCTGCACTGAAGAGGTTTCAGTTTCTACTTAGTGCCTGGCAAGCATCAAACGGTTCATGTGGATTTCAGTCTTCAGTGCCATGCAAAAGACCGGGACCAAAGTTCATCAAATGAAGGCATGGATATGGTCTCAGGAATACCTGGTGACACTGTCCCCACTGCAGAAGGAATGCAGAACCTGCCTTTGGATGTGAAGGCAATTTCAAGGCAATCAGTTAATGGCAAAGCATTCCTCAAGCCAAGGTACACCTGTTTGTGAAACACGCAAAAGATGGAACCTTCACAAAAGCCCAAACTCCTCAACACATTACTCCATGGCATTCAACAAGTCATAGGACAGCCAAGTGTTCCCCTTCCACAAACACCACCCACAGCTATGTGAAATCTGGTATCAGAAGGGTGCAGGAAAGAGGTGCCTACAAAAAGAAAGTCACACTGGCCAGTGTAAGATGTATATCTTTATCCTGAGGGGGTGACAAGCTCTGTTAGCCCCACACTGCTGAAGGAAACTCAGCAGACCAACAAACTGACAGATAGGACAAGTTCCTGGAAAGCAGCAAGCAGGTGGTCTCAGACTGAAGGATGCATTTGTAACACTCCAGTGCAAGCAGTGAGAACAGCTCAGTGTCCACAGTCCTGCACCCTGTAACAGCGCCCTGTTCGCAGGCTGGCACGCTGCAGTACGTGCTGATGTCAGCATGAACTGGCAGAGAGGATTTACAAGAAGGCTTTTAGCTGAGAGTCAGAAACAGGGATCAGGAAGACAGAGAGGTACAGACCCGAAGGAGAGACCGATGACCCTAACTGCTTTCACTTTTCCTGAAATCCATATACTCCATTCACAGAAGCACTTCAAATTCCCCTTGATCCACAATTTTATCACCACTGTGTGAAGAATATAGTCATTTAACCAATATTTCTTTCTATGATTTTCTGCTATGAGGAGTGCTGGAAAGGAAAATTACAAGTACTGTTTTAGAAACTTTCATTGCTATCAGGACATCCAGAACAGGAGAGAAATGCTGCACCCTTTTTAGCCCTTATGATTCATGAGACAGCACATATCCGGCCTCTGATCAGCCCAGGATTGAAGGTAGCCTAGTTTGCAGCATGGATTCTCAACTTCACTTTCAGGGAAAATTACAGATTTGCATGTGGGTGTTACAGATGGAAACATTTCTCCACCAGGTGGTTTTGATGAAAACTGGTGGCAGTTTTCTTAAGACATTTGGATAATCAGAAAATCTTTTAACAAAGATAATAGGAAGGGGTGGTGATGATACCTGATTTTTTATAATATAGCTGTGTCATCTGACAGCACCACTGTATATTTGTAACAACCCTTTATAAAATTATGGAAGTAAATTACTGTCAAAATTCCAGTCTTAAAAGTTACTTGGAAAGGTGAGTCAAACTCTTATCCCAGAAGGAAAGTAAGTGCTCAACATACAGAAAAGGCAAATGTTGTCAGAAAATCTAGTGGCTCTCTCTAAGAGTTGAATCATAACCCATAAGAAAAATATTTGCTGTGACTTGATTTGTACAAACTATGGATATAGCTAAAGTGAGTATAAAGGTTTGTAAGTTTTCCAATGTATTTCCCCTCAATTTCTGGTTCTTTAAATAAACACAGAAATCTATTTAAAATCTGTCACAAATTCTCAGGCCAATGTAGAGTATAGAGTGTTATTCTCATCATTTGAAAGAACTTTTGTAGGGAAATAAACGTTTAAATTTGGTATCACAAACCTTTGAAAATAATATGAAGTAGTTCCTAGTTGAATTCACAAAGCACCATTTTTGCCCCGTTCTAAAAATTATATTTGAAGTGTCTTAAGTTCATTTAGTGAAATGGGTGAAGATTCCCATCATCTCATAGGAAAGGAAGTATCAGTCCAGAATTCAGAAACACCAATGCAAAAGGGAAAAAAAAGGGGGGGAGGAGGGGAGTGAAGGGGAGTGAAAAAAGGAGGAAATTTTATTCTCTATCCAATGTTAACAAGAATAGGGCTTAGAACACACCATCTCTACCAACAGAAGTTCATTCTTACAGCAATTCTAAGGTTTATGGTATTCCTCTGCAACATCATTACAGAACCAGTAATCTTCTTCACAGGATAAAAGCTAATTATCTGTAGAGAAGTAGCTGTGCTGGAGGACAAGGAACGGGATACATATCATTTAGAGCCTTTGAGTTACACCTTCATTTAATTTTTTTTCTTTTTATGAATAGAAACTGAGGAGAGATCCTTCACTCACGTTTCCCCACAGTGACTAACGCAATGCATTTTCACAGAATATTTCTCATTGCAATCACCCCACCTCCAAGGGTAGCCACACCCCAAGCACAATGAACTGCAACAGCAAACTGAACTCTTCGTGTTGAACTGAGATCCAAGCACCACAGTCCCGGACAGCTCCCAGCCGGCACGGCACTGACAGCTGGGCCTCAGTACCCACCATTGCAAGGATCTCTAGCAGCCCCTGTAAAAATTCAGAGCCAAGAACGAATAGGAAGGGACAGGGACAACAGCGTGCTAAAACGAGCTCCCAGCTTCACCACGCACAGCGCACGGGGCCGAAGCCGGGAGCCTGCGGGGATCTGGTCCCCGGCCGTGAGGAAGAGCCGGCACCTGCATCGCCCGAGCGGGTATTTCCGACGCAGCCACAGAAACACCCAGATCACGTCACACCTTCAGCGCATCCCTTCGAGCACAGGTGCACGCAGGCAGGCGACAGTGAGGTAAGGGTACCCCTCCTGTGGCACGGAGGGGCTGCGTGGCGTCAGAGGCTCGCCCCGTTCCAGCCACCTCTCCCACCACCTCCCGCCCGGAGGCCTGACGGGCTGTCAGAAGAGAAGCCGTGATTCTCCTCCACAGGCCACGACTCCGATCTGTTTATTCTCATCACTCGCAGTAGGCGATTCAGCAACGTTACGTTTGAAGCCTCCGACTGACGGAGGAGGCTAAAAAATGTGATCACATGCGATGTTTGGCAGGGACGAGGGGGTGAGGGAAAAGGTTCAAAAGAGGCTGTGGGGATCTGGTTTCCAAACATGGCACCTACCCACGCCCCGCGCTCCCCGCACCCCTTCCCGTGCCGCCGGCAGCGGGATAAACC
>VXBR01008104.1:403475-460914 GCA_013400215.1 Cisticola juncidis
CACCCAGCCTCTCCTCCGCCCCCTTCACAGGGTAGTCCTCCGAGCAGCGGCAGCCGGCAGCTCTCTGGCAGCAGCGGAGGAGGCGGAGACCCAGCCTTTCATGGTTGCTTGCATCCACCCCGGCCCGGTGCTGCCGCTGCTCGCTCCCTTTGTTTCCGCGGCTTCGGGGAGCTCAGGGGCTGCCGCGCCGCCGCCCGCAGCCCATCCTCCCGGCGGTGGGCGTGCGGGGCGNGGCTCGTCCGGCGCCCACACGGCCGCGGCGCTGGCCCCGGCACCGCCGCCCTCCTCACGTCCTCCTCCAGGTTTCCTCACCGCGGGTGCTCGCCCGGGTTCCCGCCAGGGCTGCCGGCTCGCCCGAGGCGGGGCCACCCGTGGGAGGGTGCTGGTTTACTGCGGGGCAGCCTGGGGCGCCGAGGAGCCTTGGGGTCCCAATGCTGCCGCCGCTCCCTCGGGCGTGAGCCTTGCTGGCACCAGCTGCAGCCCCCTGACCTTAAGCCAGCGCTGTCACCGCTCGGCCGTCCCTTCCTTAGAGTCCCACGCTTCACCACTTTCTTCATACGCTTCTTAAACCCCGTTAGTGCATCCCATGCCATGGTCCACACACCTCCCACGCGGGTGACAATTGCTTTTATCTATCAGACCCATCTTTTAACTACTGTGACCCACTAAAACTGGCCACGACACATATCACAGTGCCGACTGCTCATCTGAGGGATTAGTGCACAGTGAAACAAAATGTCATGTCCAGGCAGAGATCAGATCGCTTCCCTGCCAATTTCTGGTCTACCAGCTCTGAGTAACTCCTTTTTGGGGAGCTGGTAATGAATGCAACAGCTCTTCTCTACAGGAGATCATCTACATGTAATCCACTGGCAAAAGCTCATGCCTCTATCTCTGAAGTGTCCTCTGTTCACACATGTGTCTGTCATTGAATGAAATCATTCAGGCTACTTAGAAATGCAAAGTTAATATGAAAAGAAAACTGCACTTTCAGGTAAAATGTCAGGTACCATTAACACGCTGATACATATGACCTCTCAGTCGTGCCTCTTCTGAGGTCACAGCATGGAAACAGCTCTTGTTTCTAGAGAGATCATCTGATGAGCACAAACTAAATGGGGAAAAAAAAAAATCTATGCTGGCAGTGTTCAATGCTTCTTTCTGCCAAACTTGTCAAGTTTAGAATAGGGAGAGGGACCATATTTCTCCCAGCTGCACTAATACCTCACACAAATTCTGAAAGCCATGAACCTTCATGACCCTTTGAATTTGAGTGGAATTACTGTGGCCATCTGCTTGTGTCCCCCCAAGAGATCTTCTGCAGGACATAAATTGATATCACAAATTATAAAGACAAAACATAAGCACAACAGTTACCACCAGAACTTTTGTAGGATAATGTCCAAGTTCAGTTCAGAAACTGAAGTCTCCCAACTTTTCCAGCATATGAAGGAAACAGAAACTTGAATGACCGACAGATGGCTCAGAAGAGATTACAGTGGTGTTAAAAAGCAAAGCACTATGAAAGGCTGGTGAATATAATGATGTCACACTCAGTTTAAGACACAGACCATCCACTAACTCGTGTGGTGATTTTTCCCAGGGCCTAGCCACATTATTACTGCTAGATGTAATCCTTCTAGCTAAGTACTAACAAATCAATAAAATCACTTCCCACCATCTGTGACCAGCAGGGAAGATAGTCTTCATGTAACAGGCTAGTGCTGAAGAATTTATCCTTTCATTAACAACAGGCAGTCACTTCAAAACTAAAGGAAGCAAGACTGAAAAAAATAAGATAATGAGAAGAGGGTGAGGTACCACCATAAGTTTAGTATCAGAAATAACTAAAACATGACTGGGATGGTAGTACTAGACATAATAAATATGTAGAGGTATACATAGGTAGTCCATACTCAGTCCTTCAGATAATTTGGGGGGACCTGTATATGCCAAGTAAAGGATGTAGCTCGAGTAACTGCATTCACTAGAGCAATGGTCTTAGTGTTCAAGAATCACTGCTTTAAGCAGAAACCAACCAAAATATGAAATGTCTAAGACCATAAGATCCAAGTGTCTCCAAGATAACTTTATGAAGAAAATATTACATGAGGTTAAGCTATCCTACTCACCTTTCTGCTTAATAATTACTGACACAGTTATTTATATCTGTTCTGTATTTGTGTTAATTGCTCTATACTGGGTCAAGCATGTGAATTCTTACTGCTCTGTGGAAAACACAAAATGAATACAAAGAGTATAGGTTCTTATATATAATTTCTTACAACTTAAAATGGAAAGCTGAAAACTCTTGCAGAATACAGGTTTCAAAAGTTATGGAAGTTGGAATGTAGACTTGCACCAAGCCAATATTGTGACTAAAACTGTTTTGCTGAAAAGCACATAATCACAGAAACATCCAGATTGGAAGGCACCACTGGAGGACATCTGGTCCAGCCAACCTGGCCAAGCAGGGTCAGCTAGAGCAGGTTGCTAAGGACCATGTCCAGATGGCCCTGAGTCTCTCAATGGATGGGAACTCCACAGCCTCTCTGGGCCACTTGTGCCAGTGCTTAGTCACCTGCACAGGAAAGAAGTGTTTTCTCATGTTCAGACAAGACCCCCTGTATTTCAGTTTCTGCCCATTGCCACTTGCTCTATCACTGGGCACCGCTGAAAAGAGCCTGACTCAGTCTTGCTTACACCCTCCCATCAGATATTTATTCACATCTATAAGATGCCTCTGAGCCTTCTGTTCTTTAGGCTAACTAGTCCTATCTCTTAGCCTTTCCTCATATGACTTGCTCCAATTCCTAAACTATCTTCCTTGCCCTTCACTTGACCAGCTGTTCTATGTCCATGTCTTTCTTGTGCAGGGGAATAATGAACTAGAATTGTCACTCCAGATGCGGCTTTAACAGTGTTGAGCAGATGGGAAGGTTCACCTCTCTCAGGCTTTTGGCAGTGTTTTTCCTTATGTCTAAAAAGTCCTAAACACAGCAAATTATTTTGTATTATTTTTGCACATAAGCACTAAAATTTACCAGAGAAAAATAAAGAAAATAAAAGTAATCTTATTTATTGACAGGTCTGCATGAAGAGACTGAGCTCTTATTGATAGTATTTTCAACATTTAGTGGTCGTTTTCTGATTTGCACATATTTGTTTTGTAATGGTGAAACATCTGACACTGTTGTCCAATCAACAGTGTGTGGGAAACCCAGTCTAGTTCAATACATTACATCCCAAAGTAGGAGCGATACATGAGAGCCTTCCAGAGAATTTCATTGCCTGGTTAGTAAAAGTTACCCTTGCTCAGTAACATCAGAAGTTTTGTCACTGACAGGCATTCTATTAAATCAATTTCTCTGAAGTCCTGTGTAGAGCAGGCTGCTGTGAAATCTAGAAATGGAATATCAATACAGCTATTGTAACATATCAGGTAAATTGCTTTCCTAAACTTGGAAAACCAATCATTATAATGGAATCCATGACCTTTTCTTCTCAGATCATAACAACAAATGTTCACTTGTCATTCATAAGGCATCATAACATATGCCCTATGCAGGACAAAATGCATATTTCTTTATGATTGTAGACCTCCCCTCAGTCTTAGGAACCTTTCTTCCCCCCCATAACTTCTTTTTGTATTGACCAAATGCAACATTCTAAATTTCTCTGTTCCACCAATACTCCCTTTTCACTAGCGGTGAGCAATCATGAATGTTTGTTTTCTTGTATGAGGCAAACTCAAAGAAAAAACAAAATTATTCACAGGGTTTCCCTGTAGGTTCCTTGCCCAGAAGAGTAGTGCTCTTTCTCAGACTGATGGAAGACTGGGAATGTGAAAACTGGGAGTTTTCAGTCTCAGTGGGTTTGCCATTTGAGGAACAGCCATGAAAGATGAAATATCCTGTAGCAACAAGGCCTCAAAGTAATTTCTCACAGTACTTTAATGAAAGTAGAACACTGTGACTTCTCTCTCACAAGAAACTGGGTGTTTTAAAAATTTCAAAGACTGATCAAATCCAAATTAAAATATTTTTTATCAACATATCATAATTTTCAAGAGCAGGCTTTTTTTGGCATCTGACTCAAGTCTTATCATTCTTTAAGTTTGGTGGCACCACAGTATTTTAAGAAACAGAGAAGGGTCAGCACTAGCTTAGCATGAGAAGAAATGGAAACAATCCTTTCCATGGCAGAGAGAAAACACTGGCCAAAGGGATTTCATTTCAGGTAGGAATTTCAGGGCCTGTTCTGGACAGGCCTGATCTGGTATAATGCATAATTTTATAATGAGTGCCAATATTTTGCAGCAACAAACATTTGAAAAATCATCTCAGTCAAAAGTCCTGTGCTTCTTTTAAATGTATTTTATTTTATTTTTGCTTTATTTAAACAAACAAAGAAAAACCAAACAAGCAAGAAATGCCCTTATCTCTAAATGACAAACAAGCAGTTCCATTGACAGCAAATCTTATGGAGCCTGCTTTTCGATGACAGCTTTGGATTCTCTTGTGTCAAATAATGCAGCTGAGTTCACACTTCCACCTGTTCTTTACTGGGCACGCAAATCTGAGTCTCCTCTATCTGACTGCAGGTTTTCGTAAAACTCTCCGGAGATCAGTGTTTTTAAATGTCTCCTTTTTTGTAAAGGCTTTTTTCAAGTTGGTCAAGAGATTCAAATGTTGTTGCTGGCATACTGACAGAAAAGCAGTGTGATTGCATAGCTTGGTTTCCTTAAGAAAATAAACTAGAGACCCTGTCCCACCCCCATAGGTCCCTAATTATTCCATTTGCTCTTCTCAGTTCCCCTCTGTTTAGCTGTGTATTTCTGGCATGACAGTTTCCAGAAAATCATCCCATCCTTCAGGTGCAGCTTGCCAAAAATGCATAAACAGGAACTGTCACCTTCCTCCTCCCCAACATTATGCTTCTGTATGTGCAGCTCCAAATCAGACCCTTTTAGTGCATTTGCAAACTCAGATCCAATTTGAATCCTTTGGGAGCTGATTTTTTTATTTCAGTCAGACTACTTTCCAAATGTGTTGTTAAATAATGATTTTTTAACTCAGAAATACTAACAAGGTTTTAAGTTCAACATCATTTTCCAAGATGCAAAGATCAGTTTCCACTTTTTTCCCTTTAACTAGAAGAAAGTGGAAAAGTAATGTAACTGACACCACCCTCCATCCTAAGAAATCATCATCTGCTTTTTGTTTCTCTTCTGAACCTATTGTATAAAGCTGATAGTATAGATTCAAACCCATTTATTTCAGGGAAATTCTGCATAGGACCATTGCACAGAAAAACCCTGCATTTGTAACATCATTTATATATTTCAGAAAGGCTCGGATATTTTAGAGCTCAGATACAACAGAAGCCCAGTACTTTTAGTCAGCAATCTGGAAGTTGTGAAAGTCGGAAAACTTTCAGTTCAGTCATTGAAACAACACAACATTTTCTGTAGTTGTGGTCCATATCTTTTTGGAATAAGAATTGTATTGTTGCTTCAGTGGTTTTTGCAAGCGTGCATCATCATCATCATCATCATCATCATCATCATCATCATCATCATCATCACCATCATCATCATCAATTTATTTATTTCCAAATGAAGTATCTTAACATTATTTTTGCTCCAAAAGAGAATTTTCAATAAAATCTTAAATGTTTTATGCTATGACTGCGTAGATAGTGCAGTAAGGGTAAGATCTAAATGACCTAAATCACCAAATAAATGTAGTATATTGAGGTTCTTGCTGTACATATAGCCAGAAGCCCTCCAAAAGCTGCCAGCAACTCAGAAATACTATTGTTGAGAGAATACAAGAAACTCCTGCAGTTTTATCAAGCCTAATTGGCAGTAAACATCTGATTCCCTAGACAGACTGTGAAGCAGCAGCAGGTAAGAGGATTGCAGTGAGTGGAGAATGGTGTCATTTTCCAAAGCTGTTCATACAGTGGAGGATGTGCCAGGGCAAGTTCAGTTGTACAACTGCAGCCTTATCAAAATCTCATCCATCTCTATTCATAAACTGCAAGATACTTTAAAAGTCAGTGTTAGTACTAAAATGGGCACAAATGCCCTGATAGAACAGATTGCCTTAAAAAGAAGGGGGGCAAAGTTTTCAGGAGAAAGTATTTTGATTATCCAATCGATATAATCAGAAGAGATGAACAAATTTTAAGGCACACAAGTGCTGTTACATTCAAAAAAATACAGCAAAATTCACACTAAGCAGAGCCTGGGAAGAGTTGCTGTGAACTTAACTTCATTATTTTAATTAGCCAGACAACATGAGGAGAGGAAAAGAATGTTTGAAATATATGGAATAAAGAGGATATTTGTAAGAGCTATAAAGCATTTTTTGGAAAAGAGAAGGAAAGACAGACAGAAAAATAATTGTTACCTGTGAAGGAAGATGTCAGATGGGAGGCAAGAATAACCAGATGTCATAAAACCAATATGCATACTGAGTTAATGACTTCAAACAAAATGTAGTTTCATCATTATGAAAGCATTTGTCAGGAATGTGTCAGGATCAACTGCATTGTTCAGCTGGAGAAAAAACTGTTTTCTTTCTATGGTATAGAACTTCTTAATTTTGATTCATTTTGTTTGAACTTTAAACTTTACTACATTCTTGAAAGAGCAACCATTGATGAAAAAGATGTGACATATATACTGTATTTAAGAAGTCAAACATTTCCATTTAAGAGGAACAGCTGTATTACAGAGAAAGCAAGAAAATCAAAGTTGTGATCATTCCAAAGCAACATTTTAGGGAATGTTTGTTTTGCAAATAATTTTTTTTCTGTTCCAATTCAGTATCCTAGAAAAAAGAAAATGATCACATTAGAGATAACCTCCTTCTCATTTAGTTGTTGTAGCCAGGAAACTGAGGCAGGAATCGAGTAAATTACATTATCCAAGTCATCAAGTGAGTCACTGGAAATAAGAAAATTGCAAAATGTTACATCCAGTTCCTGTGGTCTTACTATTCATTTGCATTCCACATCCTAGAGTGCTCTTACAATCAAACTGAATAATCTATGTAGTTACTTCCCTTAGTCTTTGGTTGCTGTAATCGAGTGACAAAAAGACTTGTAGTCCACCACCATACAGGGTAAAATGTGTGATCTGAAACAGGTGATTTAAAGTATTTGTTTAAATACTGATCTGTAAACCAGCTGTTTCCTTTTCTCGTTCAAAAATATTATTTTTGTTACCAAAAAGCTGCTTCGTATTTATGTGTTAAATATATTTTAGCTACTTATATATAATCCTCTCTATCTATTTTGAGTCTTTAGCTACACACATACTTTTTAATGCATAAGAAAGTAGCAAACTGTGAAGAGAGAGGAAATTAACAACCATCACACCTAAATTAGTGTGTCCCCCCAAAAGCCTTGCCCTGAATAATCTTGTTTCAACATTCAAACAATACAATATAACAGTTTTTATAAAATTCCATGCTTCATAAATGATAAACATAGGAAGAAGTTTGAAGTAAGTAATTCACTGATGCGTGGAGATTATGTTCCAAAAATTACTTCCCATTAGTCTTCAATAGTCATTTTGATGCCAAAGAGTTATACTCACCAATTACTTTGCAAGTCATTTTTAAAAGCTGAAATGCTGAAAGCAAAGATGAAACTCAAGCTAGGTTTTTTCTTCTTCTCATGGTGTATGAAATTATGTACTTAACTCGTATAAGAGAGGTCTGTGATGTCTCATCAATACTTGGGATTCAACATGGAAAGGAATATCTTTGTAAGTGTAAAGTTTTATGTTTAGAATAGAATCAGAATTATCTATGTTGAAACGCTTTTTGTGGTGAAGGCATAATTAGAGTGGAGATTTTTACAAGTAGCAGAATATCTTCAGTTACAGTCAATATTGTTACCCTTTGGGCTAAAAACAAAATCAAAGTGCCAGAACAGAAGATTATCAGGATGAGGAAAATGGAGCAGAATTAATGATTTTGCAATGAAGGTGAAAGCATTCAGGTCTCAGCAGAGTAGTAGAGAAACAGTAGATGGAACTCAAATGTTGGTAATAGTTGAGTGAGAGTAGCAGGTTCCAGGGTCAAAACACAACAGCATAAGCTCTGCTGCATAAGCCTGAAAGCAAAGGAATCGTACCAAAATTACAAATTATATGACTGAACTATTACCAATTTACAAGTGGTTTAGTTCCTTATTTTTTCCTTATGGAACAAAAATAGCCAGTGGCATGCTGCGATCCTAGTGTGCAAAATATAATGGGATGAAAGAAGTATATGTGTAATTGGTACAACAGAATTCTGTGTTTAGTTAGAGCTTAGAATCAAATTGAACTAACAAACTGACCACCTTAAAAGGTGACACAAAAGCTGGATTGAAGTGCCAGACCCAAAGAGGAAGGCTATAGAATGCGGTCAACACTATCAGTTTTCCAACCAAGAGCAGAGACAGGCTGAATTAAGTTGTAAGAAGCCAGCTGAACATGAGCCAGAAGGGTGCCCAGGTGGCCAAGAAGGCCAATGGTTCCTGGCCTGTGTCAGCAATAGTGTGACCAGCAGGACCAGGGCAGTCATTGTCCCTCTGCACTCTGCACTGGTGGGGCTGCACTTTCAAATCCTGTGTCCAGTTCCAGGCCCCTCAGTTCAGGAAGGATATTGAGGGGCTGAAGCAAGTCCAGAGAAAGGCAATGGAGCTAGTGAAAGGTCTGGAGCACAAGCCCTGTGGGAAGCAGCTGAGGGAGCTGGGGGTGTTTAGCCTGGGGAAAAGGAGACTCAGAGGAGATCTTATCCCTCTCTATAACTGCCTGAAAGGAGGCTGTGGCACGATATGGGTCAGGCTCTTCTCCCAGATAGCAGGGGACAGGATGAGATGAAAGAGCCTCAATTTATGCAATGGGAGATTCAGATTGGGCATTAGAAACAATTTCTTCATTGAATGGTGGTCAGGCGCTGGAATAAGCTGTCCAGGAAAGTGGTAGAATCACCATCCTTGGAAGTGTTGAAAAGGTGTGTGGATGTTACACTTGGAGATATTGTTTAGTCCACAGCAGTGCTGGGTTAACAGTTGGACACTGACAACCTTAGAGGTCTTATACAATCTTAATGATTCTATGATTCTGAAGTCAGAAAGCTGGTAAAGACAAAAAGACACTTCAGTTACTGTGAAGAAGAGAGAAACCTCATTCAGGGTCATAAACTGTAGATGAAATTGTCAATGGTTCTTTCCTGGATCAGCTGGCTAGCAACCCCACAAGAGGAAATGAAGCCCTTGACAAGATAGTGACGAAGATCTGTTCCAAACCTTCCTCTGGAAGCACAATTTTAAAGATAATCGTAACTCAGATCCAGCATCCATGACACAATAAAGTAAAAGATAAAATCTTCACCACAATTGTGCCATCCATAAGGCAATGAAGAATTAAGTTATAGGTGGTTTAGAGACTGGAGAACACCAGAGTGAAAGTGCAATAGCATTGCTTACTGTATATTAGAAGAGGCTTGGAAAATGGAAGAAGGATGAGGAAATGGCTAAGCCGCATTCTTGGAATTCAGAAAGCATAATTTCAAAATCTGAAGTTGTATTAAAAAAAAATAAAAATAAAAGGAGCATAAACAGGGGTAGATGAAATGTGAAAATATAATTAAGCAGATAAAAAAAGAATCAGACTACTTTCCTAAAAGAGCTAAAATTAAAACTAGATTCTTCTCTTAGAACATCAGGAGAAAAATGTCTTTCAAACATTTTGTAGCCCTTCCTTAACTGGAGTAAAAAAGGAGCAGTCAGAAGGGTAAGACCATGGAGAGAAGCTAAATAGATTATTAGCATCCAGATTTGTTGTAGAAAAGACAGGGGATTACAACACAGGCCTCATTTTTAAAGGGGAACTCAGTGAACCATTTGTCTGAAAATTGAAGCAGCCACTGTGTATTCATTCCATCCACACCAGATGATGGTTATGATCTTGAAAAAAGAAAACATGGCTCTGCCTTGTAATCCTCCTAGAATTCTCTGATGTGACTAATAAGTATGAGATTCTGGGATAACCTGTTGATACAGTTTACTGGGATTTTCAAAAGACCTTGACAATATCCTTCAAGAAAGGACACTGAATTATCATGGGAGAAGATGAAAACTCTGTCTTAAAAGCATAGGAACCTGTAATAAGTTCGTTTTGAATGGACTTCTGGAGATCATATTGTCGAACATCCTGCTCAAAGTAATGCCTGCTCAGATCTTGAAGAAGATCTCCTTGGGTCATGGACAATCAAACATTGGATACTCTGAAGGATAGAAATCCTACAAACTCTTTGCATGTCTTGGTGCACTGTGAAAAAAGTCTTTCTTTTGTCTAATCAGAATTTCCCTTGAAGCAACTCGTGTCTGTCACCTCCTATCCTTTCTGTGTGAACCCATGAGTTCACCACTGTGTTCTCTATAACCTCATCTTAAAAAGCCAAAAAAAGCAAGGAGATTTTCGCTTTAGCCTTCTCTTCAAGCTGAACAACACAGCTGTAAGCAAATACAATAGGAACTTATAGTCAAAATTCTCAGTAAAAGAAGAAAGTTTGACAGAATTTTATGCTGAGACCCACATGCTTTAGCAAAGCCCAAACCTGGAAAAGGGAATGACCAGTGAGATTCCAAAGTTTCCTTATGATACAGTTCCTAATTTAATTGGAACTAGGGCTGAGCATAAAACTGCTGAAATATCTTATGAGACTTCATGACAGAGGAGTAAAATGGCTTCATGACAAAGAATGAATCTTGTGCATCAGAGCCCATCTCGTGAAATGCTGTGGTGAAAAACAATCTTGGCTTCATATATCAAATAGTGAACTTTGACCTGACCATGACCACTCAGAAGTGACAGAGTCTTTGAGGTTAGGATAAATAGTTCCAAGAAAAAACTATCTCAGTGCTCAGCAGCGATCAAAAAAAAAAAAATCAATATATATATAATCAAATGCTACAAACGATTAGGAAAGGAGTAAAGAATAAGACAGAAAACATTGGATTAATGCATGCATCTTGTACTTTGAATACTATCTGCAGTTTTGGTCTCCTCATTTAAGAAAGGACACAATAAAACTTTTAATAGATCCAGGGAAGGACATTTCTGACAATCTAATGGTAAAGAATGGCTTCTATAAAATGAATTATTAGTGGCTGGAATTCTGCAAAAAGAAAAAAAAAAGATGACTTGTGGGGATGTGACAGAGATCTACAAAATTGTAAGTAGCATGACTGAAATGGATAGATATCAAGTACACACTGTCCCTTCTAGAGACATTAGGAGTCATCAAATTAAGTTTGGGATGGTAGTTCCTCACACCTTGGGTCCCAGACCTGTGAAAATCCTTGCAGAACACATACTAATGAAGAAGTTTATGTAAGTTCAGGGCAAGAAGTATTTGGAAGAACGATTCATAAAATGTCATTAAGTAAACAAACTATAAAAGACTTGGGAAATCTAAGATTAAAGCTGTAAGAAGCTGGCAGACTATTAACGGTAAAAACCATATATGCTTACATGGTTCTCATTCTTCCCTAAATGTGACCTTATGATCACTTTTAGAGACAGACATTTGTTTTGAATGGGATTTCTTATGTCCTTCCTACTTGGCTTTTTTTTTCCTTAAATAATCATCCTCATAATTAGCCCCACATTTCATCTGGGTTACACAGATGCTCAGCCTGTCTTGCTCCATTACAATATCAGCTGACATGTAGCCTAGAGTCTAGTCCATTTTATTGCTTTCCCAAACAAAGAAATACATATTTTATCACAACCTAACAACTTTTGCTCCAACCACAGAATAAAATAAGCCCAAGTGATGTGTTTTCTAGGCACAGCCTTCTCCAGTATACACTCAGAACAAAGAGATGTTCAATATCTCATTAAACACAATGCTTAATATATCTTCTGTGTTGACAGGATGGGAAAAAAAAGTCCTTTGTAAGACTGGAGATAGATGAGATTTCCTTATTTAAAAAAGCTTGAGCCAGTGCTGTAAAGAATGATTGATAAATTTTTTATAGTGACCTGACCCAAGCCAGATGCTCTGAAGAAAACCCCAGAGAAAATTGCCAGTTGCTGCTGGTAGAAACTAACAAAATGGATGTCAGACTAAATAGCTCCTTATACTCTACAATGTAGTGGGGTTAAAAGACATATACAGATCTTTCTCTTTTAACTGGTGGTACTATAGCACATAGGTAGGCTGATGAGAGACTTGTATTAAAGAAAAGCTTTGGTAGGCAAGGAGACGGCAAAAACAAATTTCAGTTCCTTGGAAAGGATTGTTGCTTGGCCTTCTTAGTTTGTGTTAGAGAATCTATATTTTTTCCACTTTGATTTAAAAACCCACACTGTTTTCAATCTAGTGGCTGTATCACAAAGGAAAAATCAGAAAACCAAAAGTCAAAGCTATTAGACTTCAAAATAAAACAACTTCTTTCTGGGGGCCAGAGATAGTTGTCAAAGGAAAGGTAAATCCATTTGTGTTGTAAGAGTTGACAGGATCAGCTGTCCTCAGAGAATTTTCCTCAGATTTAGAAGCATCACAAACCAGAAAAGTATTGGTGATAATGAAGAGAGGCCCAAGGATATCAACAATTATACTAAATCTGTCTCTGTATTAATAACTACCCACCATCATAACTTTATTTATGTAGCTGTACTGAAGCAAACCTGGAGAAGAGATGTAATGTATGGACACGGTACATTGTAACTTACAGTCTTATATTCAGTATACTTGTTTAGGTTATAATTCACATCAATAAAATCTATTTGCCTTTCAGAGAGGGGCAGGCATTGCGTCTGCTGCAACTCTACTGAGCTTTAAGAGTTTCTTTGAAACAGTTTTTTTCATTTTATAGTAGTGCATCCTGGCAAGAGGAGTTCCCTGCTTAGCTCTTTCTGTAGAGGCAACAGCTCCTACAGAGGTGCAGCTACCAGGGAGAGTATCCCCAGAGAGGCAGCATGCCAGCTGAATGTCTTCAGGCATAGCCGTGATTGAGCTCACATGTTTCTGGCACAGCCTCATGTCCTCAGACCACCCTGCTAAGTCTACTGACTACTGCAGCATGATTATGGCCAAATCCTGGAAGTGCACCTGAAGTTCTGTGACAGTTCTTACCCCAGAAGCAGCAAGTGGCAATTTCTAGATCAGTAGCTCAGTGGATATCTGGCAGCACGAAGGGTTTCCTCAGTGACCTAGTGATGCAATTGCAGGGATACAGCCCCTTCATGCCACCCTAAGAGGCACGCTGCCAGGCAGTCAGTAGCAAGTGCTTTCTGGGCACTCAGACTATAGCTGATGCTAATCAGGCCTAGATAGGTCTGATTTGTCAGTAATAGTGGTAAAAACCCTGTAGAATGCAGCATTAATGGCAATCTCTGCCCTGCAACAGCTGAACTACCAGCTGAAGACAGGATGAATACTATATTATTGAACTAACATACAGTTAAGATGTCCGTCTAGACTTCCTAGTGCTTTTTCCTCAGAGGTCAGAAACATGCTTCATTTTGACTCTTCTCTGTTTTGGCACTCTGAAGTGAAATACCCCTGGCATGCATCCCACCAGGCTCAGAGATCCCATTATTTTGTTTAGACCCATACTTCATCCTGGCTCACAGAGACTCCATCTCTTCAGACCTCAGCAGCCTACTTTACCTGAAGCTTAAGGCTGACTTACAGCCAGTGACTCAAGGCTAGTGCCTCATCTCCCATGAACCATGCAGAAGTTAGTCCCTTCCCTGAAGAGTGGGACATTTAAGCATGCAGCCAGAGTGTACCAGGAGAGGGAGCATATCGAGAAACTGTATCTGCCAGCATGAGACGTGCTAAGTCTCAGCCAAGGGCTGCTGCTGGTGTGGCAAAGGAGAGTGTAACGGGACACTTTAAAGGAATTAATGAGGTGGCTTTGTGGCTATTTACAGCATTTTCCCTTAGTGTGAAGGGCACGAGGGATTAGAAACCACAGGTAAATTTTAGGTTTTGGTTGTGGTTTGGGATTTTTTTGTATGTGTGTTTTGGTTTGTTTTTTAATTAATAGAAAGTGGCAACTGACGAATTGAAAAAAAAATTGAAGTCTGAGTCCTAGCACTGCTATTTGAAAGACATAGCCTAGGTTTTGTTGGAAACTGCCAAGTGAAATTAAGTGTTATTGATATGCCTCAAAACATTAAGAGGATCAATTTACATTATTTTGTTTCCCAGGAAATCATCCTGTATGTTAAAGTTTCACGTAAGACAAGGTAACAAGACAGCACAACTTTGGCTCCCAGCTACTCTTGTAGCCAGGAGCTACTAAGCCTCAGAGCTTTCTTTTAGCCATTATTCTATCAGATGGCATTCACAGAACCTATGGCCTGTGAATTGAATGACCTAATGCAAAGATTTCCTCCCTTCCAAATGTAGTAATAAGTAGAGCTTCTTTGAGAACATATCTTTGAATCTGTTTATTGAATGTTCTTAAACATACTTGTCTTCTGACCTCTGAGTAAAGATTGGAGGTACCAAGGATGAGGAAATTACTCTGGATATTTTAAACTAGTTGAATAATCAGCCTTCACTCTGCTAAAGAAAGTAATTAATGTATCACCATAGGCTTTCTGTTTTGCCTGTTTTAAGTAGTTTGACTAAGTGTTTAGTGTGGCAAATATCAGTCCCTTAGGTATCTTAAGTATATGGAATCACTAAAAAAGCAAGTGAGAAGAGGCTTCAGGAAGTCCATCCAGGAAGCCCAAAGTAGGATCAATTATCCATTTATAGTCATCATTGCTGGTAGACATTTGCCAATCCAGTTCCTCAGGACGGCTGAAAACTATTCCAGAGACTGGCTATCTTTATTCTCAGGAAGCTACACCTAATGCCAAATCTAAGTCTGATGCAATTTTAGCCCATTTTTGCCTTGTTTGTACACAGAGGGAATTCTCATCCTCTTTGCAGAGCTCTTAACATATCTGAAGTATTACATCTCTTCCCAGTATTCTCTTCTGCAGTGTTCCCATCCTGGCAATTTCAGACTTCCAAACAACCAAACTTTTAGAATTAAAACAGATTTCTCAATTTCCTTTCTCTTTATTTCCTAAACCATGTCAATTTTATTTTTAATGCTATCAGGAGGGAAGTGACTACACAGTTCTCTTAAGTCACTTGAGAGAAAGGTTCAGGAAAGTCATGGGCAAATGAAACAGCCCACAACAACTGTACCTGTTCACTTTCTCATTTCACATTTCTTTTAACAGAGCTTCAGTATTCTAATATCATGATGGAATTTAAGCATACTTTGATTTTAACAATTGGGATCCATGATTTTAGATCCTCTATTACATTCTGGTCTGGGTTGGTGGAACTAAACATATCTAATAAGACCTCCTGGAGATGTAATGATTTATCTGCACAGTCCATGTCAAAGGCTTCGTGTGCACTGATTTACAACTGAAGTAGCCCCACTGAATTAAGTCTCCTTAAAGGATTATACTACAAGAATTACTATTCTAAAAAAATTTTGTAACTGTTACCTACAAAAATACTGCATAAATAATTTTTATAAATGAACCAAGGAATTCTTTAAAAAACCCCAGGTGATAGAATCATGCCTTAGGGTAATACAAAAGCAAAAATTAGATAGTTATGAATTTCACTCAAAGCTAGGAAAGACTGGCATTCTGATTAGATATTTATTTCTCTTTATGATTACAAATGCAGCTTATTAGATCAGGAGCCTGTCTTGCTGCTGAAGGTTACAGCTCTGCTGCACACTATAAATGCAAAGGTCAGCAATTGCTCAGGCCCATTCAATCTCTCTCCTCCATTTATACACTTGAAAGGGAGAAAGAAAAAAGGTAGAAAGAGATTCTGTTTCTATTCTTGTTGGAGTTAACACAACAGTATCCTACAGACCGTAGGTGTTGCTAGGAAAGTACTGCACAAGCTGGCCTGCCTCTTTTTTACTGTACTAGCTCTCTGCCTTCTACCAGCTGAGAATGCCATGGAAACAGAGGTTGGGAAGCAAAAGCTGGTCAGGTTGGGGATCGAGGATTTACATTTTTTTAGTACCAGAATCAAAAGAAGACTTTCTTTGGATTGGCAGCGTGAAACATTCTGCCCCACTTATAGTGATTTCTATGGCAATCACAACGCTCCCACTGGACAAAGTAGAACAAAAAAACAGTATGACAAGGTAGGTGCAGGAATTGTTTGACTTGGTATCTTCTAAGCAGTACTTAAAAACCTGAGAGTATTTAGAAAAGTGAAGCATACAGTTACAAAAACATCTTTGAATGCAAGCAAATAAACTCAGTTTAACTTAGTCAGTACTGGTGGACCCAGTGGAAGTTAATGAACAGCAGGCAAGGGTGAACACCAACAAATAAAAAAAAACAACGTGAAAAAAGTCTGATTTTATTAATTTTACTTATATTTAATTAATGATTTTTCTAATATATTAGCAAATATCTTGCAAAATAACATCGTCTGTCAAGTTGCCATGCTGTTATCACTTCTTGTCTATATCAATGAGAGCCTGATTTTAATGGTTACAAAAACAGAAACTTACCACAGCAGTATCTCAACCCATTTCAGAGGCCTGGAGTTGATGGGTCTGTAGCTCACAGTGAAGTTGCCATGATTCAACCATTTGTCCTTGTCAGGTACCAACGCGCACAGTTTTAACTTTTGAAAAATGTGGGACAACACATCTTTAGTGTTTTAATTTGCAGGGAAGAATAATCAAATGAAATAGAAATACTTCTAAAATTGCTGTTCTAGGCCCCAGTGAGCTTAGTTAGTGATTTCAGTGAAATTAAGCTCCCATGAGCCTATGAATCCAGATCTTCAAACGTACAGTTGCTGTAGAATTGCTGCTACTCAGTTTACATTATATGACAAACAGCTCTGTAACTTGCTACTATGGAGCTTCAAAAAACATTATTAGTCCCTAATAATCTCATTTGGAAGTAAAACAAAACAAAACCCTAGGAAGGCATAATGACATGACAATACTAAACTCCTGCATTACAACAGACTGCTGTCAGGGGAGAGTGTATACCTGATTTTTTACCAATTTAAACTTGTACAGATTGTCAAGGTTTTGTAGTGCTGACATTTTCTTGATCTGGCAAATCTACTGTCATTCCTGCTTTAATAGTAAATGAAAGTTTAAAGGTAGCCATTATCATTGAAATGGTTCAGGGGTATTTATACAAAAACATGCCACAAGTGATAACACATAATACATTTAATTACAGTACTTGTGACCAAAAAAAAAATCTGGAACTTTTAGCTGGTCTTGTGTTTCAAGATTCATCAATCTCCAGCCAATTAATAGTTTGTATTAAGCATGTACTGGTGCCCTAAAATAGGCTATTGATAAACAAGGCTTAAACCAAGTAATCCTTGGAGTTGCTTGCAGAGATCTAAGAATATAGATCTGAGATCTGTGAACAGTCCCATGTATATCATAAGAATTATTTTAGATAATCGACAAACCAATTAAAATTATTAGCCTCATAAAAGAAGCATCTAGTGCAAAGTTGTAGGTGCTGCAGACTCTTGCGTAGGCTTGACAGAAATTACTAAAGCTCATGCGGGACCCCAAGCAGAATATTCCATGGCATCTAATTGAAATTAGATAAATTCATTTACAAATCTGAATTCTGCCCTAACTAGTATATTGCAACCTTTCCACTGCTTGTGAAAGACAGAAGATGGAATTTGACATTGATAATCATTGATAATCAAAGCTATGATTGACATCTCTATTTTGCATTGTTAAAATAGTTCCTGGAAGAGCAGGCCTGTTTATTTTGCTTGATGTGTTTTTGGTCATTCTGACCCACTAAGCCAGAACATCCAAACAGTATAACTGGTCTGACACACTTTCTGAAGTGTGTCAGACCAGTACCACAAACTCTGCCTGTACTGACAAGTTAGAGTACCTCACAATGGGCATAGACATTGGAGGTCAGCTGTCTCTGCTTGCAGCAAGGTTTTGTTCTACACCAAACAATTCCTTTTCTTGGTTCAACACAAGCCAATCAGTTCCTACAAAGAATTTAAATAAGCCAATATTGGCCTGAAGGCTAAAAGTGTTTTTTTAAAGTGTGAACTGAGCTCAACTTCTCCAGCTAGCTTGACCCAACACAGAACCTCTCCCTGTTCAACCTTCTCGTACCAAGCAGGTATAGCTAAAGAAACCCTTATGACTTCTTGTCTTCACAAATCACAGCTCCTAAGTGAAGAAATCAGTCTGATATGACAAGGACCAAGAGGCTTTTTTCCAGTCCTGAAATGGAACCATTTCTTTCTCTGCTGGACCGTATGTCCTGGCTCAGAAAGACTTTTATGTGTCCAGGTTTCATACACTGTGAAGTCAAGAAGTAAGAGCAAACCTAAGACTAATACCTTCTCTACCCAGTATTACCTTAGCCTTCAGCACCTAGAGACACAGGTACTGGGCCTGCTCTTTAATCTGGACAACATATCAAATGTTCACCAAAGTGGATCTGTAAAATGAGTGCAACATGCTTTGTGTAGTATCTTGCTTTGGCATTTCAGGTGGGAGAAAATCAGCTTAAGTTTGATAAGATTTGAAAGAAAACTACCAGTATCCTTTTTTTCCAGTGTGATTGCTGAGTCATTTTAAAAGTATGCTGCACAGTGAAGAATTAAGCCTCTACCAGTTAAAGGTTGGATTAAGACATTTTGGTGGTTTAGGACTCTAATCCAGAAAGCAAATGGGTTAAAGCCTCTTAAATGGCATCCTCCCTGAAAAGCTTAAAAGTTAAAGATGTCAATAGCTAACTGCAACACTTGTTTATAGAGCCAAAGACTAAAAAGCCGAGATTGACTGCTTTGAAAATTGGGATCCAATGGCAAAATTGTGAATGGATTTGAAATCATGATTCCCATGCCTCTGGTTTAGATAGCAAACTATATGCTATATCACAGAGCACAAAGAAGGGAGTCACTTCATGAGAGAAGACAAGGAGCTGACCACAGCGCAGGTAGGTAGAAACAATGACCACAGACAAAAGATTGATGCCCCACTATCCAAGCAAGACTAACAGCAAGGCTGGTGACAGCAACAGGCTCAGACAACAGTCCAGTGATCAGACATGTTCAATGTGACATGTTAGGCTTGAGGTGAGTTTACGAAGTCCTGCTGATACCCTGGACTTGGATCCAGCAAGCCTGGATCATTAAGGAAAAGAGCTGGATACAGACCTACCTACAGTGTAGTTCAGGCAAAGACTTGGGCCAGAGCCAGAGCTTAAATGGAGCTAGTGGGCCAGAGGCTGAGGATTTAGAGGTGGAGCTACGAGATGTTATCAAATCTAATTGGTGCACTCAGGGCATACACTCTATTTCCTGTTCGTAATGTCTATCAAGAGGAATCTTAAGCATTGCTAGTATTATTTTTCTAGAACTGACAAGATTTTTCATTGAATGTATGCATCATTTTGTTTTTACACTGTTACAAGAACTTCCTTATTAAACTTCTGTAATTACTCACAATTTTAATTAATGTGATGCTATAGTTTTAATATCCTTCCTACAAGGTAAGCAGCAACAAAACAAATCTTTTGACTCCATCACCTCCCAGACCAAAAGTACATGCATTTCCTGAAAGGTAATGTGCATTGGGAAAAACAGTAGAGGAAATCAATGAATGCTGGTGCCTCCTAAGGGAGATCTTACCTCACAACAAAATTGTCTAAGCATGTTGTTGGATAGCTCCTGTGATAGTGCCTGAACATAGCAATGAGGCTTCTAGAAAAGCCAGAGTTGTAAGCTATCTTGCTTGTGATTGTAACTGATGCTGGAGTTGAATTGGTACATTTGAATAACCAAACACCAGCAGCTGCTGGAAATTAGAAGGAAGAAAAGCTAATCTTATAAGACCTGTCAGAGAGCAAGAGTCACAGACAACGTACCATTTTTCTCTTCATGTGAGACTATTTCATGTGAACTGTTCTTCCTTTGGTCTTCTGATGTGCTGGCTGAAAGGGGTGAGGTTGTGACCTCTTCATTTTACTAGCAGAGCTGAGTGACAGCAAAGAGCACACAAACAGTGACAAAGACCCACCTTATACTGTCCTCTGACATCCAGAGCCTTTTGTTACATTTTCAAATCTTTTATATGACATCTCACTTGTTCTTAGAGCTTTGTCCATAAAATACATCTGTGTATAGAATATTTTATTTTTTTAAGAAGAGGGTGGATGCAGAGTGCAGATATGATGGCACACTTGCATTAATGTGTTTACTTTAAAACTTGCACTCAGTCCAGGAAATCTCGTTGATTTCTGTATTTGGCAGGGGAGCCAAATCTTTAGCTGAATTTTGTCATCTTCTGACAGCTAAAGTTCAAACCTGCCTGGAGAATTCCTAAAAATAGAAATTTATGGAGAAGTAATGAAAATTAGTAAGGGAGAGAATGCTCCTTTTTAAGAGAAATTGAAAGAAATTGCTTGCAGTGAAGACAACTGCAACAGCAAGTATTGGGTTAAGAAGTACTAGCACTAGCCTTTAAAGACTTCCTCACATGCAAAGTGACTGGTGATGTAGGTGTTTCACCATAAAATATTCAAAGTAAGATGCCTCAAACATTTTTCAATTTCACAGTGATTGAATACTTGCTTTTTAGAAATTAGATTCCACAAGTTATTTTGAAATAATTACACAAACCAAATGAATTCCCAAATTTTTAGGCCAAGTTCTAAATGTATATTGCATCACATGCAATGAAGTTATGGATGGACCATGGAGTGAATAATTAAGCCCTCTTGGCATCCAGTACCAAGTGGGGTTCCTCAGGGTTCAGTATTGGGGACAGTTCTCTTTAATGTCTTTATCCATGACCTGGATGACATGATCAAGTCCACCCTCAGTAAGTTTGGAGATGACACTGAGTTGGGCAGGAGTGTTGATCTGCTGGAGGGCAGGAAGGCTCTGCAGAGAGATCTGGACAGGCTGGATCCATGGGCCAAGGCCAATGGTGTGAGGTTCAACAAGGCCAAGTGCCAGGTCGTGCCCTTGCGTCACAACAACCCGTGCAGTGCTACAGGCTGGGGGCAGAGTGGCTGAAAAGCAAGCCAGGGAAAAGGACCTGGAGGTGCTGGTTGACAGCAGCTGAACATGAGCCAGAGTGTGCCCAGGTGGCCAAGAAGGTCAATGGCATCCTGGGCTGTGTCAGCAATATGTTGCCAGCATGGCCAGCAGGACCAGGCGGGATTGTCCCTCTGCACTCTGCACTGGTGAGGCCTGACCTCAAGTACTGTGTCCAGGTCTGGGCCCCTCACTGCAAGAAGGACATTGAGGTTCTGGAGCAAGTCCAGAGAAGGGCAAAGAAACTGGGAAAGAGTCTAAAGAACAAGTCCTCTGAAGAGCAGCTGAGGTGTTAAACCTGAAGAAAAGGAAGCTCAAAGGGGACCTTATTGCTCCCTGCAGCTACCTGAAAGGAGGCTGTAGGCAAGTGGGGGTTGGTCTCTCCCTCCTGGTTACAACTGAAACAAGAGGAATTGGCTTCAAGTTGTACCAGGGGAGGCCTAGATTGGATATTAAGAAAGATTTCTTCACTGAAAGGGTGGTCAGGCTTTGGAACAGGCTTCCAGGGAAGTGGTGGAATCACTGCCTCTGGAAGTATTAGTGTGGATGAGGCACTTGGGGATCTGGTTTAGTGATGAAAATTGGGTCTGGGTTAGTGCTTGGACTCAAAGTCTTTTCCAACTTCAATAATTCTATGATTCTGTAATTCAAAGTTCATTATTGCAAAGGTGTTTTAGAGACCTGATGGAACTTGGAGCTTTATCAATGTATGAATTTCTAAACAGAAGATACCAAACAAGTGTTGGTCAGGAAAATATTCCTTACCATATTATCACATCTTTATGGGTATTGAAGAGTAATTCTATGCCTTTCTACTAAATCTATGAGACAAGATATCAGAACCTCCACATTGCTTGCTTTGTTAGTCACTCTTCTTTGACTTTTTTTCCAGTACAGTATTTCCAATAATCAAACGAATAGCAAGATAATAATCCTTAAAAACTTAGAAAGTTTTGTCTTATTTACATAAACCATTACTCCTCATATTTTCTGCTGACAGCTATAAGGCATTCTTTCAGTAAAAATGCAATTAAATATAGATGGAATAAAAAAAGCTGATATTGATTAAGAAGATCTAGTTAGTTTTATAATTTAGTCTTAGAGTTTAGTATTACCAGAAACCAAAGAATTTTTTGGTATAGCAGCACATATGGCACATAATATCACCCACTGTTCTAAGGCACCCTGTTAGACAACCATATGTGCTGAAAAAAAGTCTCTGGTTGTTCAGGGGTTTATTGAAGATTGACTGGCTGCTTTTTCTCAAAATGTCCTTGATTTACTGTTTCATGTCTAAATTAGAACCTTTAAACTGTAAATATTCATGCTCAGTTTTTAAATGCTACAGTGTGTATAATTTTGGCCTGAAGCACCAAGCTTCATTTCTACCAGACAAAACCAAGCAATTCCTTGACATTCAGGAGCTAAGAAGAAAAGTTTATATCCTAATATTGACATTATTGACTTCCTTGCCTAAATCTTTTTCCCACTTACTCCCTACTGGTACAGACTTCTAGATGTGACTTTCTTCATGGTTGTATCACTACAGTCCTTATTTCACCTATCATCTTTTAGTATCCATTTTGCACTCAGCCTCTGAGTTCCCTGTGGTTTGAAGAGTGGAAACATCCCGTAGGAAATGTGTGTAAATAGCAGCAGTTATGGAACAACAAATAATGAATCTTTCGTGAGTCAGCTTTGGCTGGTCTGAATAATACAGTGTAGAAGATAGCTCATCACAGTGAAAGGAATATTGTAAAATATTTGCTGAAAGGAAATGTTAAAGCAAGGGAATATATAATGAAAGTAAGAGTGGAATAGTATTTTTCAATGCCAATTTAACATGAGAGCAGTGCACAATAAAACGGCACAATATTTGCAATGAACTCTTTCACAAACCATCTTTAATGGGAATTAAAAAAGTAGGAAGATAAAAATTTGAGTTAACACAAAAGTAGGTCATTTTACTTCTTTGACACAGGAATTCCTTTGCTAAAGGAACTGAGATGATTTAATGTAGGCTTTAGTAAAGAGTATGATTTAGCACCTCATGCCATTGTGTTAAACAATCAGGACCACGTAATACCTGCAAAGTGCATAATAAGGGGACTTAAAAATTATAGTCTGCAACATTGTCTGTCAATATGGAATCATCCCAGGGTAGTGTGTCTCTGATGGATTTCCTTATGACTAAATTTCACAGTATTCAACATTCTCCTCAGTGACCTAAAAGTAAATATAAAATCAGCATTAATAAAAGCTGCAGATGACATGAGGGTTGGCAGAATGGTAACTAACAGTGAATGTAGATAAGTCAGTATGATTTGGGTCAGCTGGTAGACCTGTCTATTCAAAGAAGCTGTAATTTAATACAGCAAGATACAGCTATCCCTGCAGAATACTGAATTTTCAGCTGAAATATAGTGAGTTTAAAATAAATTGTGGAGTCACAGTGGACAAGAATCTGAGTTCTCATTGTGATCCTGTGGCACAAAGAGGTAGTACAAATGGTGAATGTGCAAACAAGCAGTGAAAAGAAAGAGGGAAATATTTCTTACTCTGTGTGTGATATTGGTGATGCTGCTGTGCCAGTTCAAGGTGTGCTACATACGTCTTAAAATTGTTGCTAAAAATTAGAGGAAAGGGCAGAAAGGAGCTGCAAATATATAATGAAAGACCTAAAGAGATAAGTGCTTATTTTTAGCAAGGAGGATATTATGAAGTGACTTGGATATGTTTTCTTTATAAAGAAAATACCAACTTCTCTTCCTTAGCAGAGAAAGTAATAATACTGGGGGAAGGGGGAAAAATATTCCCTTTATTTTTATTTTTTTTTTAATCGGGCCTATCTTTCTTTCAGTAGGCAATTTTAACATCAATATCTGAGTTCAAGGCAGGGGTAAATGGGTAAAATGTGATGATTTATGAAAGGCAAAGTGTCAGGCTGAGCAATCTAGCACCTTTTTTGAAGCTAAACATCATGAATCCATGATACATAGATTAATTTGTTTTCTCCCACCTCCACTTGGTTATTCCACAAATAGATTTAATTGTGGTAAGTACTAATGCCATTTCTTTCCAAAAATCACTGGTATTTTCAAATGGAAAAAAGTCAGTTAATGTGAAAAATCTGCAAATAGTAAGTGTAAATGTTTATATTTGCACCACCCTGAGCTGAGTGGGGAGGTGCCAATATCCATGGTGTAATGGCATTAATATGGATTGTTGAGTATTTGTAGGGAAAAAATTCATTTATTCATAGATGATTCTTGCACCAGCCGTGCAAGTATACCGTACTTTTTAAAAGTTACTGGTATAGCGTTCGCTCTTTCAGCTCTTAGTTACTGCCACGGAAGTTGTTACGCCCGGCAGGAGCGGCGGGGTCCCGTTCAGCACCGCGGCCAGCGCCCGGCGCTCGCTCGGCTCCCGGTGAACAGCCCGCTCCTCTTGCAGGCCTGACACTTCCCGCAACAAAACCCTTCCATTTGTAACCTTCGGTGGATTCGTTTGGTTACCTTCCATACATCATATCCACAATAATAATGGGAAAAATGAAAGGCTCGTGTTTTGAAGTTCTTAAAGATTCGTAAGTGCATGTGAAACTGCCATCGAGGGGCGAGGGAAAATCTTGTCCTGCTGATAGCCACCGCTGACAGGATGCTTTGCCAAGTCTGGTGTGTAGTGGGTTGGCTCCAGCCAGCCACCAAGCACCCACCGTTTGCTCACTCTTTCCTTTATCACAGTAGGAATGGAAAGAAAATAGGAAGGGAAAGAATGAGAAAACTCACGTATGAAAATAAATATCATTCACCAATAACTGAAGTTGTCATGGCAGACTCAACCTGGTGAACTTCATTTAAAACATTTAATTGCTGATTTGGGGCTTGGGAAACAAAAACAACAAACATCTAGACACTTAGGGAAAACACCTTTTCTCTCCCACCCTAAGGTTCAACTTCACAGCAGATCTCTCCTCCCTGCTTCCCAGTCTCCACTCCCCTTCCTTTCACCGCAGCTTATGCTCATTTTTTTTGACAGTGAGGCAACAGATGAAGCAGGCTCCTGGGCCAGTGTGGAGCTTGTTTCTTTGTGCTGCTTTGTTCCTTTTTTTTTACTCTACTGCCCCTTCCTTCTGAGTTTCTTCTGCTCCAGTGTGAACTCATCCATGGGCCATAGTCTCTTCAGGGAAGTACCTGCTCCAGTGCAAGTCCCCAAAACAGTTCCATGTGACCAGCTTCACCATGGAGCATGCCTTACTGCTGTGGTCTTGTTCCTGCATTTTTTCACTTGTTCTTTTACCCTGTTTCACTTGTTCTGTTACCTCACAGAGGCAGCACAAATTCCTCCGATTTCATTTAGCTTTGGCATGCAGTGAGCTGAGCTCACTCCAATTGCTGAGCTGGCTTGAGCTCTTCATGTCTGGCATGGGGCAGTCTCTGACCTCCTCCAAGTGAAGCCACCCCTCCAGGTCCCCTGGTAGCAAAACCTTGCCATTGATACCCTGCACATGATGTTATAGCCAAGCAAAAGAAATTAGCTTGGGAAGAGGTCAGTGTGTTGGATAGAAGGTCAGAAGTCTTTTTCATATGACTGGACATGTCTCCTAAGGACAAGGGAAAGGAGTATTTGGTTCCCTGCATCTGAGACCAAAACAAGACAGTTATTTTGATTTGCCTTGGTTCCACAAGGTCTTATGGACTCGTTCAAGATTTAAAGCACCGGAAGTTAAAAGGATAATGGGATAAAATTCTTTTCTTGTCCTCTTTGATTGAATTGTCCCTGCACTGCACATTGGAGAATTACTTGCAGATGTGCAAAGAAAACATAGGATGCTACTTCATTGATTTTCGAACATGTAAAAATCTATAAAGAATCAAAGGATTTGGAAGTTAGGTCTTTTTCACCACAGGTAAGACAAGGCAAGGCAAGGCAAGGCAAGGCAAGGCAAGGCAAGGCAAGGCAAGGCAAGGCAAGGCAAGGCAAGGCAAGGTAGACATTTTAAGAACTATGGGTGTTCTTGATAAACAAGATATTCTTCATGACAGCCTGTGGCACCAAATCTCTGTAAGATCAATCTAACTGTTGCAAGGAACATGCAGTACTGCAAACTTTCAAAAGTGCACTCAAGGACTGGAAGGAGTTTGTGTTGTAGGTTCTAGAGTGCATGGAAGACCATGCCATTGTATCTTGTAGTTACTACTTGAGCTAACTCTGTTAAGCTGGCACTGGCACAATTACAAATACCAGATCCATAATTCTACTTTGTTTTTAGACACTTTTCACATATCAGAGGCTGGCTTGGTGCAGCTCTGTTTACCTTTTGGGATTCCTTTGACCTAATTTGTGTAGAATTGATATCAGTGCAGCTCCATTAATTTCAGAAGCATATATCCAGATTTACAGCAACATAAATGTCACCCCCATATTTATAATGACATCCATATATTCTTCATTATATTCATGGACAATTGACTACTAACAAGTCAATCAACTTCCTTCCAAACCAGCAGACTCATTAAAGTAACTTATCAATATCCAGTTATTATTTTTTTCACATACAAAAGGAAATAATATCAAGCAAACTAAAAAGCCTCAATGTTTCTTGCATCTTTAACAAAAGAAAAAAAGACAACTATTTGCTGTTATGCATCCAAAATTCTGCTTCTGGTGGATTATATGATTTTACCAAGGTTTTTTTTAGTCTGCAGAGTGTGAATTAAAGAGTAATTAAATACAGTTTAAATATTTATGAGTAGAATTAGTGTCATAAACCGACCAAACTAATATGTCATTACAACAGAAGAGTACATCATTGTCAAGCATTGTTCAACAAAAAGTATATTAAATGTTATCTGTAGAGAGATGTAGGTTCTGTTCTCAGATTGAGATTGCATAGAAATTGGGTAATTCATAGAAGATGCAGAAGTCAAATCATGACAAGTCTTCATGGGGCATTATCACCAGACTTCCATCACTGCTGCTATTAACTCACACATATCTCTATGTCAGTCTGTTGCACCCAAACCAGGAGAACTAAATTTTACTAGGACCAAATGTTTTTATTTAGCAGCAATCTTTGTCACTTTTGCGTTCAAAATACAATGATGAAGCATGATTTCAAGTCATCTGTGCCTAGATACTCATTTGCCAGACATTCCTACAGAGTATTTTACGGGGTTAAATTGTGTATTTTTCCTTTTTTCATCATAGCAATGTTTCAGTGAAAAGATTGTTGGGGAGTGAACAGGTTGAGAAAAAAAAAAAGTCAGAACATCAAGTACCTCCATTAACACAAGAAGTTCTAAAGCTCTGGAGCAGAACTTTTTAAAAAATATTCAGGGTTCAGTGTTTCTCAGTGTTCCCCGTAGGAGACAGGATATGACTAGGCTGTGAGAAAACAAACTTATCCCCGGTTCTGGAAATGTTCAAGTGAAAAAACGCATCCTTGAAAATGATGAAGTTACATTTCTAGCCTCCTCTTCTCCCTCTCTTCCCTCAGCTCCACTTTCATTCTCAAAAAAAATAAAAAAACCCACCTGATTTTTAAATGAACCTTCCAAAGCTATGATTTTCCTGTCATGGCTTTAATGGACAAACAGATAAATTGTCAATAGGTAAAGATAGTGGCATAGCAGGAAAATTGTGATGATTAGCATAGCACTTGTGGTAACATACCTCTATGCAAGAGATAAAGGGTTTTGTTCAAAGGAATTCCATTTCTTCTATAGAACATGAATACTTCAGCAAAACACTATAAATTATTACCTTTATGATTTTAGTAACTTTTTTACTGTCATTTTAGTTGATGACCAGAATTGCAAGCTGAGATGTTCAAATCTCCACTGTTTCAGTAATATAGGCTTAATATAGTTAAGCAGAGATCACCTTCTCCTTTACTAAAGTACTTACATTTTTAATGAGGCTGTGCTTAAATTAGGTACCTAATAGGGAAAATAACTGGATTCTGTAAAAAAATATATATACTTCTTGTCATTTTGACACTTGTCAAAAGTTTTGTTGCTTTAACATTTGTAAGGCTTTAGATATACTTAATTTCAGTCAATAAGCTCAACCTTGTGATAACTAAGTCTGCTTTCTTATACTGCTGGGGCTTTTCAGCTATCATTGGTGTTCAGATACCTTATTCCTAGGAGACTGACTGTGCCTCCTCCTCCAGCAAGAGATTCACCTTTCATTACAGAAGTCCTCATTTTTTTCTTTCCTGTCACTTTGCTGTTCCGCAGAAATGCAAGACCTCTACTTTCAATCTAAGCCTTACCTGGTGTTTCATGTGGAGTTTCACCTCCTGTTGATGTTGACATGAAGCAGCTTCTACAACAGCCTCAAACTGACAGGACACAATGATAAAAGAAAGGTGAAAACTGGCAGCTAGAAGATAATCAAATAAAACTTTGCATTTCTTGACTTACTCTGTGCAAAAAGACTAATTACAGCCTCAAGAGATTTTTTGGGTGTCTGAAGTTCCATCTAAAATTAAGATAGCAGATTTATATCTACTCTGTTTTTCACCTGCACTGTTCCTCTTAACATTGCATTATTATCATGCTGGAAGAAAATGGAAAGAAATACAATCAGCAGGAGTGAAGAGAGTCAAGGGGAGATTTCTGAAAAGAGCACTTGACCTTAACAAACCCTTGTCAGGTCAGCAGGTAACGTGGTGTATGCACAATGGAAGGCACTGTGGGGTGCAGAATAGACAAAATGGCTGCACAGAGGTTATTATTTTCAATCATCTGAAAAGTGTAGACTTCAGCTAATGAAAAAGTTAAAAAGAAAAATAAAAATTCCAAACCATTCAAAAATTTCTGATGTAATGTCTAGCATTTCAGAAAATTTTCAAGTCTGGAACTGGAAAAATAGATTCCTCTGACATTTTTCTATTAATTATTATAATCAAGTCAAGCTTTATTAAAAAGAAAGCATTACTCAAAACTACAAGCACTACCACTAACGATGATCTCCCAGCTTTCCCATGAGCATATCAGGCATGGAGGTCTGACCTAAAACCAGGTAGCCTGTTCACTTTCCTGTTCATTCAGATTTGTTTGCCTATTTTCCATGAAATACTATTAACTATTAGAAAGCAGAATTTGGTACAGAAATGCCACTCCTGCAATATAAAGTGTTCTTGATGCTTTTATCTTTCTCAATAGTCATACCTCTTTTGTCCATGGTAGGCTGTTGTGGAGGTTTTGAGGTTTTTCCTAATGGTTTGTTCCAAATTTTCTATTATTTATCTTGCTTCAATGTTTCCATTCTTCTCCATCACATTGTTTCTTGGAATCTTCTGGTGTTTCTATCTCACTCAAACAGCTTTGGTCTGTTACTCATATATTTAGTTCCTCACTCATGGGATATTTTCTCTTGGCAGAACAAGAGAAATTTCTTCTCTTTACTCTCGAAGCTTAAAGGAAGGGGATACTCTTCTCTGTTGCTGTTCTGGAAGGAGCAGAATTGTGACTGAAATGGAAAGACATTTCTGATGCTGATTTCCACCTAAATACAAAAGGTTTCTTGCCTAGAACCAGGCTTTCTACTTCAGATTCCAAAATTTTAGATGTTTAGCCAAATCTTTACCTGCACTTTGTAGTCCAGTTTTGCTCTGCTTCTGATAGCTGAAGTTCAAACCTACTTGGAGAGTTCCTAAAAATAGAAATTTATGGAGAAGTAATGAAAACTACTAGGGGAAAGAATGTTTCTTTGTAAGTGAAAGTGAAAGAAATTTATTGCAGTGAAGACAACTGCAATAGCAAATATTGGGTTAAGAAGGCACTAGCCTTTAAAGACTTCCTTACATACATTTTCAAAAGTAACTGGTAATGTAGGTATTTCCCTTCTCGTTATCTAATTTTAACTTTGAGCTGATTTGGACCTTTCTGTAGTAATTATTGTCCCTTAGATCTCATAAAGGAAAAGTTTAGTCCATATTTCAAAGAAGGGTTTCTAATACTGTGTGCTTAAATCTGTATTTCTTTGCCTAACTTCCAGCTGAGCAGCATACTGCATGACTCCTATGAATTCCTGTCAGCTCTGAAATAAGTAAGGTGGAAAAAGAAGATAACATGAATTATAGTGGTACAAATCCTCCTTTTTCTCTTAGATTGTCAACAGAGAAATTCAGTAATAGCTAGGCAGTCCATGACCCCTGACAAATCAACTCTTTGTTTTCTTGGGCTTTCCTGTCTTTTTTTCTGAAACCCTGCCAGTAATTTCTTGGAGGCAGGTACTTCATTTCAATATTTTTGTGCCAGACCTACTAACTTGGAAGGTTCCTTATTTCTTGATTTTTAGTTTGTAAAAATAATTTTAAAAATTTACTTGAAAAGATTAGTGCCAAAGTCTATATAGTTTTAATAACTCTTATGAATATGATTTATTCTATATGATCCAGTCTGTTATTAAAGTTTGATACTTGTTTCAGTGCTTTGTATTTGTCTGTCTACAAAATTTGGAGGGTGGAGGATGACTGTAGTTTTTCTGCTATCCTTCATGGAATGACTTACTGGTTTGTGGTTGTTTTGGGGGCTTTAACAGTAATAAGAGGAACAAGATGACTGAAAAATTTAGTGTGGCCCTGTGCTTGGTGGGCAGATGGATCAGTTTGTATCTTCAAAGTATGTAAAGTATGTGTCAGTAGGCAGATTTTGTCCCTGTATTTGGGTACCCTGGGAACTGCTACCAGCACTGTGTATTTCCTGTTGATCACTTTATTTGTCCAAAGACACAAAGAAATATTCCAGTACTCACAATATAGCTTACTGTATCTTTATACTCACTATAACATTTATAATAGAAATGGGCCAGATCCACCAAAAAATCACCATATCCATCTAAAAATTGCCAGTGCTGGGATTAATGTATTTAAAACTCACATAAGTAATTTTCCTCTGCCTTCATTTTGGTGCATTTTTGTACCCAGGGAACTCCTTTGTTTTGCCCTTCATATTCACTACTGGTCCCAACTTCAGGTAAGCTTTGGTTTTCTCAGCTTCATCCCTGCATTCTTTAGCAACCATCTTTACATTCCTCCTGAGAATTCCATTCCTTCTTCCACATTTCATGGACTTCTTTTTGGTGTTTGAGCTCATTCAGGAGTTCCCTGTTAATCCATGCTGACCTTCAGACACACTTGCTCACCTTCCTGCACATATGAATAGCGTGATTTTATTCTCTGAGGAAAATCAACAAGTTCTCCTGTACCGTGGTGCCCTCCTCTGCTCCCCACCAGATACTGCCAAGAAGATCACAGAATAAGCCAAAATCTGTCTCCAAACGTCCAGGGTTATGATACTAATATTTGTCTTCTTCATTTCACTCATGAAACTCTACAATCTCTGGTCACTGTAATCAATATGATTCTCAACTGGTAATGGTCTATCACTTTCCCATTTGGTGGGGTGTTTTAGGTTCCTTCAACCCCTTCAACCCCTCAGTCATATAGGGATTGCATCCATCTCATTGACTGATACTATGTTTTAATAAAGACATTGCACAAGATTCAACAAGGATCTCTGCAGGACCTGCTAAAAACACCCCAATGGATGATTTGCAATTTACTATGTCATAACATTTTGCAATATATTACTTGGCTAGTTTTTCATTTGTTTGAAATTTGTTTGTATTGATTTTGTACACGCTTAATTTTTATCAGAATGTCATAAATTTAAAGATATTACACCAAAAACTTGTATTAACCATGCCTTTAATCCAAGTATAAACAATATTGGATTTGCTTAAGACACAGTCAACAGAGCTGTGTTCATTGCCATTAATTAAACACCCCAATTTGCTTCCTTGCTGATTGCATTCAGTATCAGCCTTTTTGTGATTCTGCCCAAAACTACTGTACAGCTGATGGGCCTATTGTTTCAAGGTGACAGAACTTAAAAGAGAAAAATATTGAAGGGAGAGAAGGAAAATTCGTAGAAACAAATATTTCACATCTCAGTGTCTGTTTTCCTGCTCCCTTGGGCACTGGCCATGTTGGAAGGAGACCCAGCTCACATTTAGGTTAAAACCTGTCCCAGTCAGGAAGCTGCAGCAGAGAGAGAATGCAAACAATATTTTTATATTATTTTACTGCAAAAAAAATTACTTCAATTTTTCAGCGTTAGAGGATTTTTTGTTTTGGTTTGTTTGTTTGTTTTTTACAAAAAGCATATCCCAGACTAGCAGAACAGAAGAGGCAAGGGTGATGTTCTGTGCCCTGCTACTCTAAGGGACGATCATCGAGAGAGCACTCCATGCCTGTTGAGCAGAGCTGGCTGCTTAAGAACGCATCCTCCTCTGACAAAGCTGAATGAGACAGAACTCATCTAAATATAGAGGAGTTCACAGTTGCTACAGGTTAAGTGTTGTATCACTTATTCATTAGGTTTTGTGGTTTTAAGTATAGGTTATTCATCCGTGTGAATGTTTAAATCAGGAAACGGTGCCCAACTGACAATTTCTTGATTTAAGGTGTTCCTCACCACACCCCTCTGTGTACTAGCCTTTACAATTTTGATTGAGCTGAACAACACTGTGTAAAAACACATCTACTGCGACCTGGCTTACTCAGCCACTGCCACACCAACTTCTTTTTTCATTAATAAATGTATTCAGTGCAATACATCTCTGAATAATGTAACCTTTTTGTTTATTACAAAATTGAGCCCAAGATACATTCTTGAAGGTTGACAGGTATCTTAGCATCAGTTTTCATTGTAAAGGGACAAACACGACAAGACCTCTGCTAACTAGCCATATACATGGGTAAAAATGTATTTCTAAAGTTACCTCAGCATTCAAATATGTACAAAGTATCTGGGACTTAGTGAAAACTGTATTTCAAAGTCAGGGTAGACTTCGATTTTAAGGAGATTTTTTTTCTCTTTCCAGATGAGTTTCACTGCTGATTACATCCCTAGAATAATTTTTATCATCCTTAAAATTTATAGTAGTTCTTATCATCCTTAAAGTTTATCTGGCCCTTTTCAAGGACCAAAAGTCCCTGACAAAATTCATTGCATGTTAACTAGGACTGCACTGTTGTGTGGCTCCCCTTCCTCATGTGCTTGAAGCCTGCATATAAAACAAAGGCTGGTAGTAACAGTCTTGCATGTATTACATAGTAATTACTGTCACTAAATTCCCTAGAATTCACCTTCTCATCCTTCTCTTTCCTCAGCCAATCAGTACCAACAATATATCAATCACATCTATCCTATCATGGGAGAAATCCTCATAGAAGATCCATGAGGATTTTAAACTCTTCCCTCAGAAGCCCATCTTCCAGTCAAGAATCTCTCCATTTGGTGGGTTTCTGAGCTCTTGGGCCCTCTTCAGTTACCAAGGATTTTTTACCTTTTTAAACTTCAAAAGGAACAGAATTAGGATAGTAATATATATTTTCACTGTCCTATGATTCAAGATGTCCTATGATTCTCACATCACTATGATTCAAGAGAATCATAAACACTCATACTACTTCTGGCAGGTATATTGTCTACTTTAGCCAGGATTAAAAAAAATGGCAGACAAAGAACTCTTTTTGTCATTAAAATTCTAGTGATTCTTGTTCTCTGTTAATCAGCAGACTTTACCTTTTTGCTCTTCCCAGGCAAATCCTTCAGGCCACATCTCAAAGATTTACAACATCTTTTGTCCAACATGCTGCTATCAAAATCTTCTGTCTCCATGCAAACTGCCTTCCTTCTCCCCCTCATTAAAAACCCATATTTTTGTTCTCTCATTTCTTCTCCTAGAAAAACTGTATTATATAAATCCATCTGAGATGTCCAAAATACAGAAGGTAAGAAATCTTGGAGAAACAAGATACACAAATATTCTGATGTAGACCAGGACCCTTTTTGACCTGCAAAGCATGGGGACAATACCTGTAGTGCTAGCTTAACTGAACTAAAAACAGTACCCCACTCTACTGGCATGTCATTTGAAAATAACTTGTGTGATTGCAGCTCCTAATACCTTCAAGCTCAAACTTGAAAAATAAAAATAAAGTTGTTTATTTGGCTCTCACTGGTAGCTATTTTCAAATGATATTGCTTTTTCCTTTACAGATTGAAGTCACCCTTGATAACTTGGCATCTACAATTTCTAATTCTAAATTCTTGAAGCGTTACAAGAAAGTTTGTGTGTAAATACCTTTAGAGAAACTAAACTTTCAAAATGCTGTCCATGTAAAGAATGAGAATGCATGGGTATGTATTTTAATTGTCTTATTTGTTTCTTAGTGGCAATAACATTACTAGTTCTTTTATCTCTTGCTGTCTACTCCATTGCTTCAAGCAGATTGAAAAATAATCTAACTAAAAAGGAATTCTAAACCACTCAGTTAACATGCTTTCCAATTTACTATGATTGGAAAACTGCCATTTGAAAATAAAGGCCACAGAATTGGAAGGAGTACTGTGCCTTCATGCTTTTTTCCCCCCCATACATATAATAAATACTTACTTCCTCCCTGCTGATGAAGAGGAAACTCAGAGTGATTAGTTTAGCAGTAAGTGGCTCTATTGTAACCATCTAAAGTTAGATGAGACCCATCTTTCTTCATAGTGGAATGTTTCAAGGCTGCTGGCTGAAATCTCTTGCACTTGCTGCGACTCCTTCAGCAGGTTTAAGAGAGATTGTCCTTTGGTGACCTAACGTCTTCACAGCTATAATCTCAGTGAGTATCTGCAGTAAAGCAGCAACCTCTTTCCAAAGTGAGATGTTACATATTATTCAACACAGACTCGGTGTTTGGCAACAGCAACTTGAATTTTCCACTTTTTTGGTTAAGAGTGTACCTTTATGTACTAGCTAAGACAGCAAATTATATGCATGCCTGCAGTAAGTCTCTCTGTTATTGCTGTCCAACAGGCCATGAACTGGATTATCCTCCTTAAAGAAGAACAAGATTCTTACAAAAATTCCTTACTCTCAATGGTTTTGTTCACACTGCAGTCAGACAGCTGTTACCAGTATTGCTTTCTCGCACTTTGAATCTGGAGATGGCCAAAAAACATACCAGAAGAATAGGAAGTAAACCTGAGAACAACTTTCTGGTTAACAAATCCAAGTGCAACTGCCTCAAGCAATCATGTAACACAATGTTTTTCATAACTCAATCAAGCACCAGGCTAACACATTTTCACTTTTTACCGTTAGAAGATTCTTCCAGAATCTGAATGTTTTGAGTACTAAAATCGTTCTTTGAATCTCAAGCCTGGAATTAATTCATGCCAAATTCTCTTCATCTATGCTGTACTGCTGCCCCTTAGTTTAAACAGCTCTACTCCTACACTGATCTTTATATTTATAGGCAGTGATCATTTCTCCTTCTAGCTCTCGATTTAGTGCGCAGAGAGCCAATCTCCCACAGGCTCTCCATCACCCTAACTGTCCTGTTAACTGTTTCAAAAATGTATTCTGGCTTCTCTTTTTGCACACAGATGAACAGGACTGCATAAAGAATCCTGCATGATAATTCATCAAACTATTCTAAACTTGCATTATTATTTGCAAATCAAAGAAAGCATGGTTGGTGGAGATTTTTCCGACAATGTAGACAAGAAGGATGTATTTTCTTTTTATCTAGGATATATACAATAGCCACACTTCCTTTCAAAACTAAATGGAATTGTTTCAGACGATGTCCAGTACACACTGGCCTGATGAGGAGTTAGAAAGGCAACAAATTGCTGACTTCTTCTGTCCCAAGTCATTGCTGCTGGTGCCCTCCTCAGGGGTTTTTGAGATTGCACTGTGTGTACTAAGTGTAAATAATAAAGGATAATAATGCCGACTGGATAAAACTTATTTTCTTGAATATGGAAAAGTGATTTCAATAACCACAAAGGAAGATCCACTGTTCAAAGAACAGTGCTGAGGTGCTCAAATGCTTGTAGATTTTTGACAGAAAAAATGCTGACTTCTAAAGCAATCTAACTCCACAGTCATGACATGCATCAAAGACTCTAGAAATTAGTACTTATGTGCAGGCTGTGGCACAAACCAGAAATTAGGTTTCCCTTTTTTTACTGACATGCTTTGAACTGAAATCCCTGGCATGACATAAGCCCAAACATAGACAATGATGGCATTTTTGCCAGACATTGCAAAAGGTTGCTGGAAAGGAAGGCTGTGGCACAAACCAGAAATTAGGTTTCCCTTTTTTTACTGACATGCTTTGAACTGAAATCCCTGGCATGACATAAGCCCAAACATAGACAATGATGGCATTTTTGCCAGACATTGCAAAAGGTTGCTGGAAAGGAAGGCTGTGTCTTCACAATACAGGATCTATCTCTACAAATCAGCATGTCTGTAGAAGGTGATCTGTGATGTTCAGTGTTCACAAGGTGTTGAAAAGGATAGTGGGGCAACTAGGTGAAATATTTTATTATCTGTCAATCATTCAAAAAGGCAAAGGTCCAGTTGTTGGTCTCCACAGTAGCTCCAGTTACTTGGTGCTGATTCAAGATACACCACTTATATCACAGCTGACATTTCTACTTGAACCAGATCCAATCCATTTTATGCTTATTCCATCCTTTCCAGTACAAGAGGAGGCAGCAATACAAAAATCAAAGCATAAATAATACAGAAACACCTAAGTATATTTACCTAATTTATGCCATGAAAAATGCATTTTAATTAATTTTTTAAAAAGGCAAGGATGAAATAGATGAGCAGAAATAAATACTATACACTAAATGACATAAAATTTAGACTATTTTATAATCTTCAGTTTAAAATGGGTGATGGCCTTACATTTTAAAAAGCTAAGATATAAATATTCCCCTCTCAGCTTTGGAGAATTTTGATTCAACTGCAAAATATACATAGATAAAAACACCTTCCTGGGTCAGAATCATGGCTTAACTAGTCACTAGTAACAGACAACACTTCAGAGCCTGATGAAAATTCCTTGGATGACCAAATTCTTTGAAACAGTAGGAACACTGAAATACAAAAAAAACACCCCATCCCTTTCCCTTGAGATTTCTTCTAAATGGGCTCTCTCACTGAAATGTGAAAATTTCTAGACTTTATAGCACAATTACTTGTGTTCAATTATCAAGAGTTTTTGAATTTTGGTGAGATCTTAAAGGCATTGTTTTGAAGACATAACTTTGGTGCACTAATTATGGACATGTGGAAGTGCACTAATGTGTTCCCCTTCTAGTCATCCTTTACCAATGTGAAATTGTAGCAAATTATAATTTTACAGATTTTGATAAGAGGTTTTGCTGAAACAATAAGTACATTTTATTGATAGAATAAGGGAAGAATTAAAAGTATGGAACAAGAAAAGAAAAGAAAACTAAAAAGAAGAAAAACAAATGGTCTTAAAATATTTTGTAATATAATTATAATTTCAATTAATCTGGTCTTCATGTGACCAAAAGTATATTTATATGGAAATTTGATAGTAGGTTACAGGAAGAAAAATATTTTTCAGAATAAAATATTTGTCAAAATTACTGCTCAAGAAACCAGATGTGGGTGAAAGTAATACCATTATGTATGAAAAAAAAGCTTAAAAACAGACCCTGTATTAAGGAAGAAATCTGTTAACTGATCAAGAATAGGCTAATAAGAGAATTATAATACAGAGAGTGGAGGCAAGTATGAGAAGACTGTTTTAAGAAACAGATACTATTATGTTTAAGTAACTCAGACAAGAAGGAAGGTGACTCTTCAGTGTAAAAGGTAGTTCAGTAATGAAGCACTAAAAGAGTTGAAATGGAAGAAAATTGGTCTGTCTAAAGATGGGGAAAGCATGTATTGTTAAGATTAACAAAACAGAGGATAATTAGATTCAATACGATAAAAATAAAAGAGGACATTCCTACATAGAGGATGCTGAAAATTAGGTAAAAGAGAATGACAATATGGAAGCTTAGACTGCAGAACTTCTTATAAATAAATGTTTTGAACCAAGTCTTCTCATGTCTGAGAAGAAAAAAGCAGACTTAAAGGCAAATGAAATGTTGCTGGTTTACTCACATCTCTTAGGCAAAAAGAACCACAGCTTTTATAAGTCACGCATATTGTCATGGCAACAAAATTGGAAGACTTGCTTTGGTGAAGGGTATTTCGAGCCTAACAAAAGCTGAGATGCACATTTGCTTGTTTCAGTTATGCTAAACAGAGGAGGTCTGCTGTCAAGTTATCTTTGGATAATTGAGTTATAAAGACAGCTTTACCTAATGCTTTTAACTTATCACCAAATACTGAAGGAAGAACGAATAAATAAGAAAAATATTTATTGTAAATAAATATTATTTCATTTTCACCTTTTCCCTTAAATTTTCCTGCTGGATGAATTTGAACAAATTTACTTTCTAGATTACTAGGTTTATATTGCCATCTTACATGGAAAGAAGTGTTTACATAGTCTGTTAAAAACTGACTGTTATCTTTTAGATAAATCACATATAAAGGGGAAACGCAACTTTGGTTTCTCCTTGTACTACTCAATTCACCGATGGAAAATATTAAGGACGGCATCTGAAGTTTCTGATCATTCTGGAATGTCAATTAATTAACGCCTTGTTTAAAACCCAACTGATGTGACATAATAACCACGTGACCTAGGAAAGAATTATTTTATCAAAGCCAGACTCTTACTAAAAAAGAAAGAAGAACAGAACAGGAAAAAAAAAAAAGGTAATCCAGAAGTGACTGAGAAAACTCTTGTATGACAGAGATGTTTTGGATTTATCTAGGCTAGAGTAAGGTGTGCTAAGAACTGTGTCTTCCTTCTGAAACACTGAATAATGAGATACTTTCAAAACAGACCAACAATGATATTCAAACTATGGAAATGTCAAAATATGTAAAATCTGCTGTCCAAACAGCTTAAAATTTTGAGGTTCCAGTGAATACTGTTCAAAAGGCAATTTTATCTCATTAGGTAGTCAAACATATCTACAGACATTCAGTTCATCTCTAATGGGCTGCTCAAAACGTTTTCCAAGAAAAGAACAGACCTTTAAATTAAGACAGTAGGAACCTGATTCAAAAAAAAAAAACAAACCAGGAATTGTGTAGGTGCAGGATGGCCTCAGATAGGGATTGCATTGCCAGTGGGGTCTGGATGTTTCCAGTAATTCAAAGGGCCACTAAAAGTTAATTGAAAATAAATCCCCTGAAGGTTACAGTAAGCAGAAATCATATGAAGCACAGCAAGTTCCCAAGATAAGGACAGCTAGAGATTGGCAGAGCATCACGTGTAACAGCCTTCCTCTTATGTTCTCTATTTTCTTATGGCTGCTGTTGGATACACAAAAGTATCTTTGACCAGGGTGATCTTTGGTCTGTCATACCATGCCTATTATGTGTTCTTCTAGTCTAAGCACATCCTCCTCAGTTAAGAAACTTGCCTCTCATTGCCATGTTATTACATGTTCCAGTCATTTAAACCTAGTCAAAGGTCTTGAAAAACATGATCCTGTTTATACAGTTCTTTCTGATACCATTTTGTTTTCTTCATCAGATTAATTTCTGTTCCATGTCAGCCATTCAGCATTTTTCATGTTGATTCAGTAGTTTCTGTGTGTTTGAGTTACTTTTTCAGTAACTGCTGTTCCTAACACAGTTGTGCCACAGCAGTTCTGCCATGTTGCCATCTTTTCATATTTTGAAAAAGCTTGGGAACAGGTTAGTGTTTTGGCAACAGTAATTCAAAAGCAAAGGTCTTTATTACCTCTGCTGTGTGATCTCCACCTTCTGGAAGTTACATCTCTGCAATCTCCATGGTAGTCAATGTGACCAATTCACGCCAAGTATCAAGAGCACTGCAGCGCCTGCAGCTCTGTCCCCTTCTGGGAGCCAAAGATATGGCTAAGGCAAGGATCTAACTCATATCTACAGGCAAACCACTTTTCCCAAACTTGCACTCACACAAGCACCCAGTGTTCATCTAACCTCTGTCTACACTTTTCAGGCATTTCTGATGTCATTCCAGTGAAGAGATGTTTCAAATAGCCTAGGAAATTGAGAACTTGTCCTAGCCGGGACTTGGGAGGCCTTTTGCCATTCCAGGTGAAAGTGCTCCATCTGTGTACTTGTTCTGAAATAAAAGACCGGTGCTTGCTTGTACAAAGACCCTACACAGATCAATGGCAAGCAGTGATTGGCAATATTTTAGCCTCTCAGAGGACACTGAAGATCACGTATGGGGTAGCAGCAAAGGTCTGGCTGCTCCCTCAGGAAGGATCGGAGGGTGACCCAGCACAGGCTGTGCCCTCACCAGCAGTGCCATCCTGCAGGGCTGAGCACATCGGGGAGAGCGGGATGGGTTCAGTGACAGCCCAGGCACTGCCAGCATCCAGCTGCTCCAGGAACACTGGTTCCTTCTGCTGAGGGAACCAGCTGGGCACAGCACACGGGGCAGAGACAGGACTGGAGACATGCACATCCATCAGACAGGTGGGCCAGGGACTGGTGGCCCCAAGACAGGATGGAATGGAGGTGCTCGGACTCAGGAGAGGGTTGGAGGAGGCCATGGGAGTTGGGCTGGGACATGCAGGGCTGACTGTACCTTCAAGTCTCAGGCACTGAGTTAACCTCATGTCCAGTGAATATTGCAGTGCTATACATGAGAAATGGAGATGTCACAGGGGAAGAATACAGTACCATGCAAGGAACTGTAAGCCAAAACCTTTTGAATTTAATTAGTATGTTCTTGGTGACAATTTGTTTTTATCCTGGCAAAAAGTTAATACAGCATAGAAGCTGATAAGATTTTTTCCTCTTCTGGCCAGTGTAAATGCATAGTGGTCAAATTCTTCCTAGCTAGGATATCACATAAATATTTCAGTTTTCATTACTCCCTCAAACAATTAGCTAATTAGTTCATAGAAAACATCTGGCAGTGAATTAAATCAAATTGACTGATTTAAAAAATCAATATACTAAAAATGAAGAATTAATTACAGAACATTCTATAGGCAGTGGTTTAGTTGATCAGATTCTGAGACCTTTTGAAAATCTGTGATAGGTCTGTTCTAACCACTGGCATCTAAACTAGTTATCCTAGACTTCCTTTTAAATCTGGCAAGACAAATACATGCTTTTTAGGTGTGTTTATCCTAAAACCTTCTATCTAAAATGTGTCCTAGAAACATGTACTTTTCTTCATGGATGATAAAGTGTGTTGGCTACTTTAGACTGTAAATACTGCGTAGCAGACAACTCATGATTAGGTGAGGTGAATCCCACATTATCTGAATGAAGACTAAGATTTCATTCAGATTTTCCCAAAAATGTTTGTTCCTTCTTTCTGGTGTGCAAATCATCCTATCAGCAAGATATTTACCGAAGTGTGTTTAGTTCTGTCTAGCTCCATTTAACATCTGTCTCTCAGCAACACTGGAACATGCCTTGCAGAAGGAAGCAAGTTAGCTAGAAGCCATTTGTCAACTTTGATGTCTTCCTTCCAGACACCCAGTTCTGTGAAATTTTCCCTTACTCAGTTAGACTGTCACAGCTCATTATTGTCATACTGTAGCTTGATGTATTAGCTTTGCTGTCTCAGAAAGCTTGATAGCCATCAATCATTTATAATACAAAACTCAAACCCCTGCCTAATTTTTTATGGGGGAACCAAACCAAATTCTTCTTATTGCAATGTCATTCTGCTTGTTTTCTTTGTTTGCATTTGGTCACATGAAAGTAAGGACAATATGATACTTCAGTCTACTGTCACACCCTTCAAGAAAATTGGGACACCAAATCAGCCCAAAACAATCTTACATGCCTAATTATTTTAATTCTATTAGAAGCTTGCCTTTATAAGACATTTCTCAAAACTATGCCACAGCATAGCTGTGCCATAGCTTTGCCATAACTATGCCAAAGTTAGCCCTTTCTTAAGTGAGAGCTACTTGTTAGGCCATGGAAAGTTAAAATAACTTGGTTAATTGAAAGCAGAATGTTTTTACAAAGAGACTATCACGATTAAAACCAGTTATTTGTATAAAGTTCTGTCCACTCATACATAACATGTATAGCTGGTTGAAAAAATTTTCTTGTCATATTTTTCTACAAAAATGTTATTCCATGGAAATCACAATTTCTCTAGGAATGGACCAATTTTAGTGACCTTTCATAAGGAAAAGGTAATTCAAGTGAAAGGATACTAGTGAGATCAAAAATTCCACTTTGATCTCAAGTTTCAATTTTCCTTATTAGAACCTCTCTTCATTTCCAAATGTATTTTTTCCATTGTGAATTATAAAACATAAAGAAAGAAAACATGAGAAAATAAGCCTTTAATTTTACTAAGAGGGAAATTTTAAATATGTAATTTTCTTGCAAATTTCTTGAAAGCATTTTTCTTCATTCTAGTATTGAAGAAAACCAGTTCTTTAAATCCATTTCCCACAGAATATGAAAACCATTTCCTGAACAACTCCAAACGTTTCTGAGGCATATATTTCAGAAAGAAATCCTTCTCCACTTGCCATTTCTTCTAAGACAGACAGATGAATCATGCCCTGGAGGTGCCTGCTTCTTTCAGCTGGCTATAAAGGGAATCTAGGTTGATGAGTCTAGACATCGACAACCAACTTTCAGATATTTACCCTTAGGCAAGACGACTACTTTCTATTGAAAAGATGAAAATAGTATACAATTACTTTTCAGTAAGCATGTTTTTTTTTAATCGTGCTTAAGGGAATGTTTATCAACAGTTTGTCTTCTAATTATATGCCTTGAAAGAGATTAGCTGGGGAGGCGGTGGAATCCCTGCCACCCAGTGCAAGAATTTACTGAGAATAACCATGGATACCTGACAACACCTTTCTATAATTTCAAATTCAGCAACCCCAAGTTTGTGAGAAAGCTTAATAAATACAGATACATTGAATTCTGTCCTCCCTCTTCTTCCCTTGGGGACAGCAGCCCTGGGAAGGCTGGTAAAAATCCCAGTGTTCTGCTCCCAATGCAAGTAACTGCAGCATGTGGTAAGAGCAGTGTGGGTGAGCTGTGGGTTCAAGAGAAGGTTTTAGGGGACGTTCTGTGCAATAACAGGGGCTCTATCAGACCTTGACACGTGATCAGAGTAAAAAGTGATGTGCTAGTGACTGAAGACATATAATAATTACATTTGGGGTTATTTTGCCTAGAGAAATGGAAGCTCAAGAGAGGCCTTATCATTCTCACAACTACCTGAAAGGAGGTTGTTGTGAGAAGTCAGCCTCTTCTCTCAGGCAACCACTGACAGGATGAGAGGAAATGGCCTCCACGGAAGGTTTAGGTTGGATATTTAAGGAATTTTTTTCACTGCGAAGGTGGTCATACATTGCAACAGGCTGTGCAGGGAAGTGGATTCAGCATCCCTGGAAGTGTTCAAAAGGTGTGTGAATGTGGCACCTGAGGATGGGGTTTAGTGATGAATATGGAGGTGCTGGTTATTGGCTGGCCATTTCCAATCTATATTTTTCTATACATTTTAGAAATTTCACGCAGAAGGGTGGATAGAGTCAGTTTACAGGTATTTTTGTTGTCAAGATGTTCAAAACTGAAGCTGGAGAATAATATAGTTTGTGTAGAGGCTAATAGAAAAAGAAAAACAATTTGTGTTATATTGTACACATGCATCCAGCTAAAGATGACGTAGCTGTAAAATTTAGCAGGTGAGCTGTACTTTTTTGGGCTAGGGCAAATATGAGCACAGAGAAAACTTAAGCAGCTTCTCTTTCATTACAGTTTTGGAGACAGAAAGAGAGAATTTATGTTTATTGGATCATTTTTTCAAATAAAGCAGAGTTAAGGTTATTTGAGAACTGTGATTTTCACCATTTTGTGATTTTTTAGAAGTCTAGTATTTGCTGAATTTCTCAGTTTGAAAGGGCAGAAGATTTGGATGCCTCTACTGCCTTAGCAAAGTTTTGCAGCTGTGAATTACTTTGAAGAGAATGCATTTACTTTCACTTTTACACATGCCAGTGGACTTTAAGCAGCTGTAGATAGCCATTTAAGATGTGGCTGTAGTGATGCAGTTCACGTGTGCAAAATCAGACAGTGTTTTTCCTTGGCACTTACTGGAGGAGGAAACACCACTGTCAATACTGCACAGAGAAGGAAAAGGTCAAATCCCAGGGCACAGTCACAAGTGTCTCCCAAGGCAAGTAAGCAGCTTTAGGGATCCCGCATGACTCTTCTCTCCACTAGCTCCAGGGGTGACAGAAATGCCCAGTTTCCATCCCTAACTTTCTGTTTGTTATAGCACAATGGAGATTGGCTAATGGCTGTCTGAAATACTGTATCAGAAAGGAGAAAATAACTTGGCTCTATAGTTGATGATGTCAATGACCTTTCATGACATGATGGTTACAATAATGGTAGGCACTTAAAAGCAAGTTGATGTCTGCCCCTGTCATCATCTACTTCCCTATTTCAGAGTATAAAAATTATACCCATATAGGCCATTCAGAGCCTGATCCTTTCTCTTCATGCCATTACAGCAACAGTATTTAAGAAGCAAAAAACATTCATGGAATCTGATAGCTGTTATACAAGCTTGCTCTTGCTTTCTTCAAAGGCTTCCTTTAGAGAACCCCAGGACACAAATTCCCCAAAATACATCTCAGAACCCTCACATATATAATACAATCAAACCTGAATAAACATATGTATTTCAGAGCACTTACACCAGCTATCCTTTGCACATGAAAAGCTTCTCTGGGTCATTCATCCAAACACTGTTAAATGAGTGCAGGTACCCCTGGAGCAGAAACAACCTGGAACAAAACCATCTCTGGCCATGTCACGCTGGGTGAAGGAGGTCTGAGATAGCCCCTTGCCATGAGCTTCTATGGGAGAAAGCTGAAATGCTGAGCATTGACTAGCAGATAGCCCTCATTTACACACAAGGGAAGAAAATGGGTAACTGGGGAAGACAGCAAGCCTAGTGCCCCTTGTCCCTCTTGCTGCTCTGTCCTCTCCTTCCTCTCTGATCTGAACTTCACTGTACTACCTTTCCTTCTCCAGAATGATGTCTTTTGGTTCCTGGTCTTGCCTGACCTTTTATTTCACTCCTGTACCCCTTACATTTCCTTTGTAAAACACAGAGATTGTCATGTCAGTAGCCTTTTTATATCTTGGATTCTGTTAAGTCTGTCTGAGAAATCTCCGTGGGCTTCTGTAAGTTCTTGCTCGGGATCAAAATCTGTTAGAAGTTCTAATCTTAAAACCCTCTTTTCCACCCTGTGAAGATGTGCTTAAACACTTGGTTTTGTTGCTTGGTAGTGTTTTCATCTCAGAGGAAAATTAACAGCAGGTGAACTCTTATCAGGATTCTATGGTGAATCTATTCAATTTTAGATATGCATATTTTCTCTAAATTTCATTTATGCATAATATCTATGAAAAATTAATTTGCCATGTATGTACCTCTGAAATACTTGCTTCTTTGGGAAAAAAAAACAACATAAAATTAGCACTCTATACCAAATTATATTCTGTTAGAATGCTAAAACTAACTAGATATCTTCATTATATGAAGCAAACAGCTCAGAATTATTCTGGGAATCTTTTATCATACCTTCAAGTATATTAATTATGGCTACATTAGAATGAAAATATTACTTTTTATTTGATGCATTTTGGTTTTTTGCTGTTTCTAAGTTGTTTACAACTAGACAAAGCCTTTTTGGAACTCGCTCTTGATTTACATTGCAAAACCAGTTTTGAAAGCATGGCATTCTGAAACCACAGCTGAGGAAATGTAACCCCTGAGGTGTAGATACAGCTACTTATGGGTACCAGGAGGCTCACCCAGTGATGGGATTGGCAATCCTTTTTTTCCCAACATTCCCAGACTGAAGTGGGAAGAGGGGCAGGATACAGTCCCTGAGACACCAGCCTCTTGCTTCCAGTTTCCCCAGATGGTTAATCTTCCTTATAGATACCCTCTCACAAGCAAGACTGAAAGGTAACCCACTAATATCTATATACTTGGTTATTTTTAAGAATAATTTAGAGTATACTGAGGGAAGGATGTTTGGGGAAGGGGGTAAATCCATTTTGACATCAATCCTTTTGAAAAAGAAGTTATTGTAATTCCTTACCAGTGTTAGATAAAATATCAGAGAGCCTTTAGGGTCATTCTGGTGACATTCTTCAACACACTGCTGTTAGCCAGAGATCAGCACTGCCCAGGAGCAAGAGCTGTTTGCCTCACTTATCTCCAGCAAGAGTCCAATGCCAGCTGATCTATCTATCATCAGCAACCTTCAGAAGCTCTAGCACAGCTTAGATGATGCTGTATTAAAGAAACCTCATCACTGTGAGAGCACTTTATTTTATTAAAAGTGCAATTAAAACAAAATCAAATACTTTCATTAACTGCAACAACTAAAAATTATACTCCCAGTTGCTTTCTTCTCATTAAGAAAATTTGCATTTGAATAACTTTTCAACTGTGTGTATTTGTAATTAATGCAATTACAAGCCAGAGATATGTTCCCAAAAGTAAAGAAAACTTCTTTATCAGTTTTACCATTTTAATTGAAATAAGACTTTGTATAGTGAATTATTTAATGTCTGCTATCTGAAAAGTACATATAGAGATAACAAGTCAGCCTCGGTATTTGGGACTGTGCTCATTTATTTTAGAGCTGGTGTAAGTCCTGGGAGCCACAGAGGATGAATTGTTGGGTTCAGCCCTGGAATACTGAGTATTTTGACTTTGTTGGTTTAAAACCAGGGCCTATTGTTTATTTAACTCTGTAAAATTATATTTTTCTTTTCCAAATTAATATATGAGAGATAGGAAGATAAGTATTCATAAAAGGGAAAAAAAAAACTTTAGCTAGGTTGAGGAAGGATAAAACATATTCTTGTCAAGAACGGGAAAAATTATATAGTTTATAAATATAATAATGCTACCTGGAATTGTCACATAGTAAAGGCTTTCAGACATAATCAAGGCAATACCATGCTGGATGCTGCACAAACACATGATGTTTGGAGCCTTTACTTAAAATAATTTATCACCTCTGTTTTCAGTCCTGAAACTTTTTTTTTGCAAATTTCTCCTGGCCTTCAGAGAGCCTCTTGGTCAAGCCTCAGCATTTGCAGTCTATGTAAGTATTGCTGTGGGGCTCTGCATCTTCATGCCTGTATGCCATGATGAAGCCTAGATTGAAACACTACTGGTAGGTTTACTGGTAGATGTGCACTACTGGCATGAGGCAAAAATGGTTAAAAAGATGTAAGTCCACGAATCGGACAGTTCATAAACAGCTTAAAAGGTTTTTTAAAAGGTCCATCTATTGCCAGCTATTATTGCTGGGGTAAGAACTTGTCTACAGGGAATTTTCATTAAATTCCTTCCTTTCTTTGACTACACAGAAATGTGTTTCCTTAATTTTCCTTTTTCATTCTGAAAATTTATTCAAGATGCATAGATTTCCTTTAAACATCTTCTCTCCAGTAGTGAGAGAATGCACATCTTCCACTAGTTCTGTGACACAAATACATTAAGATTTTTCTTATATGATATGTTCAGCAGCAAAACAAACCATGTGTAGAGAGTAAACAAGTAGAAAGAAAATACAGATTGAATAGATAATTTTCCAAACTTTTATAGTTCCCCTCCCTTTCTTTCCTCACAAGTAGAGGACTCACAACATGCTCTCAAACTGTCTGTCTTCTAGCACTGGTTCACTGCTGAAAGAATATTCCAGGTGAAGAATTGGAAAAAGAAAAAATTGCATAATGACCTGAACATCAAAGGTGCAACCCTATGTAATGGGCAAGAAGGCAATCTAATGAAGTCAGGAATTGTTTCAAGAATATCCTGCCTGCTACACAGTAGGTCAAACAATATGGTCTCATTAGCTCCTTCAGGGTTATATTGTTGTTAAACTAGGAAATTTGCCATGAGTTACATCCCAGAATCATAGAAACATGGAATTGTTAAGGTTGGAAAATACTTCTAAGTTCATGAAGTCCAACCATCAACCTAGTACACCACCAGGCATCCATAAAGGATTGTTCAACAACTGGTGTTTTTCCAGTCTTTTACTGGTATTTTTTCCAGCCATTTACTGGTGTTTTTCCATAATAGAAAGAAGGCTTCCTCCTCTTCCTTTGAGGGGATTGTTGCAAGAAGGAAATTTAACATCACAAGAGCTGAGTTCTAGAATTGATCAATACAACTTTTCTTCAATTCATCCTCTTTTATTCAAACTCTGTTCATTGGAGTGTGTAATTCTCATCTTTTCCTGTACACTATTCAAGGATATTTAAATTGTTTTTGTGCTTTTGTAGAGTTTGGGTTATCATGTAGCCAAGTGATACAAGTTAGTCTTCCTCTTTCTCTCTTCCACTTCTACGACGTTTTTATGGCATTTTTGGTGTTATTCTGACTTGTTGAGATCTTCAGGACATTGACTCACCCAGAGTGAAACACGCTACACCATGCCTGGTATGTCACCAGTGCTAGAAAACTCTTCAGCTGCTCTGTATCATTCCCTCATATATACCAGGTAATTCCCAGGTCCCTGCAACAGCTTTCATTGAATTTGGCTCTCTCTGTCACAAGGATTTCCAGCTTGGATCAATACTCTCATCCTCATAAACCAAGAACAAAAATACTTACACTGAATTTTGGGACTCCAGACCATGTATAAGGAACTCCTAAAATCTGGCATTTAAAATTCCTCTATAGGTAAACACATTTTCAAAATTGACAGCTTTTTCTTATCCATTAAATTTATTAAGGGCAAAATTGCAATATCTTTCTCAACACTCACCAGATTAATTTAAAATTTGGGAACATTACAGGGACCCATATCCCATATGCAAATTTTAACTATGACTCAGCACTTCTCATTTCCATTAAATTTCCAACCCTGTAAGCCACTGATTACTTATTTCTCTTTATTTCTACTGTCCTTTTAGTAATAGTACACTAGCGCAATATGATACAGAAATTATTAGAGAACTTTAAATTTTCATCACAATCTTTGCTAGAGACTTTTCCACAGTTTCATAATTTTTACAGTGTTCTCACATATTATTTGGAGTTTTGACTTTCAAATATTTGAAAAATTCCACTGAAATAAATACCCATGCCAAGAAATTTAAAATTAAATCTAGTATTCTACAGATATACCTCTCACATTGGAACAGCAATATAGCTTCTTTGATAGCTTTTCAATAGAGAAGGCTCTTATACACAGTCCCTCCTTCAAACCTGCTCAAGGCACCTCTCCTCTCTGAACACCATAATTCACGAAACTTATAGAAAATTAATTACCTCAAAGTTTTACCTCTTCTCAAATTTGGTTGAAATGGGACACTAGATTCAAAGGTTCTGAAGGATAGAAGAAAATATATTCTATCAAAGTGTAATTATTTCAGGGAATCTACTGTTCAATTGAAGAGAAATTATATTTTAGAATAATTATATAAAAAGGAGGTAAGAACTTCTAATGAGGAAATTGATGATTAACAGATGAGTCTGCTGTCACCTACTCATAATGGGGAAAGTATATTTTGTTTCACAGGAAATTGAAAAAGGTGATCAAATTTCTCAGATTTAATGGCATGTTTCCAATATTGTTTCGCAGACATTACTGACTACTCATACTTCAGCCTTTAATTCAAATACATATTCCATTTACAAAAGAGTTACTTGGGATACTGGTGAGCAAACAGAAACAATCTCTGTGCTGCTTAAGATAGACTAGGGTCACTTAAGCTGCATCAGTTTGTTAAGTCAGTCATTCTTAATAAAGGCTGTAAATTCAATTCAACCCTCTTTATAGAACATACAGGCTGGCAAAATAATTAAAAAAAACAAAACAGTAGGTGTTAGGAAATATAATTTATCTAAAATAAAAAGAAACCCAAACAAACAAAAAGCAATCCTCAAAACCTGCTCCCCCAATTGTATTATACTAATCATCTAAAATACCTTTTCTGCAGCGATGTTCTGGTTTTTTATGCTCCCAAAAGTCTTTTGCTTGCACTGAATTGCTGTGCAAAATCCAGAGTAATTTCAGCCTGCAAAGATCTTTACCCAGTGCTTTAAGGTGGTGTTATTGGTGTGAAGTATCTGAAGGCATTAAATCTGAGAGACATCTTACGAGATCAAGTTTGTGTCTTTTTGCTTGGAGACACCTTCTACACTGCAACCACTCTGTATTTATGGAGATGTATATCACAAAATAGTAATTTCTCTTCTTTAGCAAATGGCATTATAATCAGATAAGTAGAGGTTGGAGTCAGACAAACTCAAGAACTTTGAGGTGGAAATTTAGAATTTTGTGCTCATATGATACCCAGCAAAGTGCAGCATATCCTGACTGATGAAATCACAATATAAAATAAAACATATTTAATACTCCTTAAACAGTTCACTTCACATTTTCTCTCAGGTTCTTTTCATCTAGACCGTGGATTGGTAAAAGTATTTTAGATCAGTGATCAGCACATATTTGATGCCTATTCTCATTTTACAGTCTAATCTTAGGCATGTTGAGGCCATGAATGAAAGAATGCAAGTGCCTTAAGAAACATCCTGATATGTGCATAGCAGGAGCAACCACCCTTCACAACATCCCCCGTTAAAAAAATACTGGGTGTGTCCAGCCAGACCTAATCATACCAGCATACAGTGCTCTGTCAAGAAAACTTTTTTACAAAACCTGGCTGCTATGTTTTCTGATAGCAATCAAGTACAAGACCAGCATTAGAACTGACCTTCTGGATGCTTCTTTCCCACTGCCTTTGATATTCTGAGAATGAAAACAGGGAGGGAAAAAGGAGTGATTAAGAATAGAAACACCAAACTATTAAATATTAGAAATCACAGAGATTTAAGTTTGAAATTGTCACAAAATTAGGATCTGTTGAGAAACAGAATTCAGCATATCAACATCAGGCCTGAAAGATATTTGGGTAACCTACATCAAAAATTTTCCATTAGGAATTTTAAAGAAACAGTAATATAATACAGCTTTTCTTGCTTTATTAACAGAAGCTCTTCTTAAATATAGGTTTTGATAAAAAATTAAATTGCTAAAAACTAAAAATGCTCTTGCTCAAGTGGCAGTTCTTGCCTTTGTAACAGCTTTCTACAGACTGGAAGAATTAATTAGTTTCCATTGGGAGATTCTTTATATCCATAGACATATACATACACATCTCATTAAACACTAAATATTATTCACTAAACACATACAGGCAAAGCATGAGCCAGGCACCTCAATGGGAGGGAGTGTTTTCCATTCCCCATTTCTGCACTGCTTTCTGCTCTCTCTTACAGGTCATATTATCTACCGTGTCTGTATTTGTTGTTCTCTTTGTTCTCTTTAATGGTGTGTTACCCTCTAGCAGCCCAGCAGATGCCACACAGGTCACATACCTCCAGTGCTTTACATATGGTATTTATTTAATGCACCACAAACAAGCTTTGGCTTTTCAACAACAGCATCATGTTATGAACTTAAATCGAATTTGCTGTCCATGGTGCTGTTTCCTTTCTGTGTTGTCCCGATCTACTGAGGAGGAAGGTGGAAAAGGTATTATTCTGATACAGGGATCTGAGGGTAGCATGAGATATTGTGAAGGAGTGATACTGAGTCAACAATATAAAATCAAAGCTAAATTAGAAGCTTGACTATTTACTTCACCAAAACCAGAAGTAGATATTATGTTGGAGAAAACTGCATATCTCATGCAGTGCTTAGTGTCAAAGGCTTTATACTCTCTTTGAACTGTATCTTTATGCATATTTGCATGCAACTACTTGTGAATTTTTATTACCATGTTGAATAATAGAGTCCAGAGCTGGTAGGAACCAAATGATGTATCCCAAGGCAGTGAATATTATCTCTGACAGATATTTTATTTATCTATTATCTCTGACAGATATTTGTCTGACCAGCTCATAAACAAGCAGTCCCAGTGCTTTCAATATGCCTGGCAAAAATAATATAACAATAACATTTAGCCTGAAAATTTCCTATGATTTAAGCCCATTTTATATTTTCCTACTCCCATTAGCCCACAGCACAGCTTATTATCTTTCTACTTTCAAGTCTTTTAAATATTTGATATTTGTCATGTCTCCTCAGCACGTTTACTTTTTTATAGTAACACAATACTGTTGACTCATGCTCAACCTAAGTACCCCTGTCCACTCCTCACATTACATTTTAGATAAGAAATGCCATCTAAATAGAGTAGTACTTTGAAATTGTCCCTGAACTGCATCCTAATTTTCTCTGACTATTTTTCCACATCAGTATTAAACCTCTCTTGGGTGTATTTCAGTCCTCCCAGCTTTAAATTTTCTGCAAACATAAAATAACTGTAATCAATATTGAGAAACATATCTCATGGATACTATATATCTGCAAACCATTGCATACAGAATATTTTCTTCCATTTGAGATCAGTGTGAGACAAGAGTAGTCACACCAAGCACATTTATTCATAAATTAAAGACTGGAGAAGTGATTCATGTAAGGAACAGTATCCCTAAGCAGTTCTAATTTATGTATCTTACATTTACAGAACATGGCAGAAATCCACACTTCTCCAGCTTTAATGGTATGCACATCCATATGCAAGCCTAGCCTTAACTATGCTTTTAAATCTCTTTTGTACAGCTGTTTAGGAATGCTGAATATTTTGTATTTTAGTAAAGTTTAAGCTTAATGATTAAGCCACTGTTTCCAAATACAATCCAGTGAATTTCTTGTTGCTTTAATCAAACTGGTAGGTATATATTCAAAAGGCACACTAATAAATCAGTAAGGCCTTTTCTCTATCTTGCCCAAACTAAGGCCCATTCCATGTTGCACAGTTTAAGGCTTCTATGCATCTCTCCAACCACACACACAAACTCAGCCATCTGAAAATGTGCTGTTTAGTCCTCAAATACAGTTTTTTGGTTTGCACTTACCCTTTACAAGTTTTTATATAATCATCCCAGAAGGCTTTTACTTTTCATTCTGTAAGATAACCATGGAGATCTGAAGGGGTTGACGTTTCACAGCAAGGAGGACCAAGACAGTGCTCCAGAGTCTTTGTAGAAAAAGCAATCCAAAACTAATCCTGTTTATTGAAGCAATAGTTGTTCTACAGCCTTCACAACTCCACACTGTTCAGAATTTTTTAGCAGATTTTTTTTCCTTAATCTGGATCCAGTTCTCAGGAAAAAAAAAAGAAAAGAAAAATAATCAGAGAAAAACTAATTTAACAATTTAATTGTTGTGGACAGTGAGCAACATGAGCAGCTATGTCAGAAAAACTGCAACAGCAGCTTCATGTGTTGTTCCCAGGCACGTTAAAGTGAGCCAATTATAGCAACCCTTATATATTTGCAGAATATGTGTTCATTCTTCATGAAATTGTGGGATATCTTGGTAGAGGGAGTTCATGTAAATTATTTATGATTAATTCTGTGGCTTGGCTTAGCTTATGTCCACTCTCAGTGAAAGAACTTTAAACTTTTTAAGTGGAAGCATGATGTGAAATATTAAAGAGAAATATTTATATATACATTCTCTTTCTATCTATGGATTTCAGACATGAGATAAAAGGTTTCTATTGTTGATTATTTCAGCTCTCTTGGTACTACTGCAAAGCACTTACTGCTGAGCTTGAAGCTACAGCTTGGGGATTTCAAACTGACAGAGAAATGCTCCAAACTATCAGTCTCCTTTTGATTTGCCAAAAAGTCTTCAAAGCTAGCAACAGCAGTTTTCTTCTGGTATGAAAAAGATCAAATATAATGTATCACTCTCATCACCCTCTAGAGAAACAATTACATTGCTCTATGAAATAAAAGCAGTTTGTATGAGGTAATGATTTCAGGAGTCCACAACACAGTCTATCTATATTACGCATCACCTAAAGTTTTGCTCCAGGTAAAGGAGATGTTAGCTGACAGCAGAACCAAGTTTATATTCAAAACAAGCAAACTTCTCACAGTCCTTTTATAATGGATGCACTCAGATACAGAACTTGCAATGCTGTCCAGCCAGTTATCTTTAGAGTACGTTTAAAATGAAAATTAATTCAGTAGCTGCTCAAGTAATTTCCATTACCCTGTTTAATGCTCCCTATTATAGACAAATCTTCTTTATGGAACCATACAGTGACAGATTGGCTTTCCTTGTTATCAGGTATCTAGCAAGTGAGCCTCATCAAACAACTCTGGCGACTATAAATGATGTTCTTGTTCCCCTGGATACACCCTTGTGTCCTCTGCAATTCTACCTTCCTTTGTCTTTTATAAGAATTACCAAAGAACAGAATTTGAACTTATCCACCAGATCCAATGTTGTTAATTGTTTTAGATGAAACATTCACTATTTCTTATGGCTACCATATTAAAGTAATTTTTTCACCTAAATTCCTTCACTGAGAGACAATTCCCAGGGTACAGTCCTTAGAGTTGTTGCTTGTCTTTTGGAACATGCCTGCTTTTCTTCCTGAAAGCCTGAAAATTCCTCCTCCTCCAGGTGCTGACATAATATCCTATTTCTTCAGGTGTGTAATGAAGATTAATGAAGGCTGATTTGTGTTCATGACTTCTCTTCACCCTTCAATGATATTGTGCTTTATGCATAAACTTGGGCTTCCATATTAAATGAAAGGAAAATCCACAGATCTCAACTTACCATGACAATATGTTCCTAAACTTTGTAGATGATTTTTCAAACTGTAGCAAATCAGTTAACACCCTGAATTTTTCAGCCCTGTACAATCTGCATAAAGCAACATATAACCAGTTATTATCTTTTCAAAGCTACAGTTAGAGTGTGCTGCTTTAGGTAAAACAGCTGTTGACCAGCAAAAATAGATCAACTCATTGTGCTGTTTGACCCAAAGCACTGTGTTCTGACTCTCTGAGTGCAAGGTCAGGGGAAGAAGGCCTTACAGTGTCTGTGTCAGGCAGCAGTTCACTACTCAGGCCCTTGTGGACAAAGTAGAGGTTAGAACTGTTTATGATTCAGCTGGAGAGCATCCAAAATGAAAGCAAATTTTCTGAGAAAACCAAATGGATTTTGCTGATTATCCTGGACATCCAGGGAGTACTCAGTTAATCGAGTCACATGAAAATAGTTTAGTACGTACACACCACTACATTGTATGCCACTACATTAACACTGCTGAGCATGCTACGTGCATTAACCATACAGCAGGCACTTCTAATGCATGCCTGACATTCAGAAATATATTCTCAACATATTCAGAAAAATACTGCATTTTGAGTTGACAAGGTATTACTAACCTAAGAGTTACGACAGAAATCAACAATCATGTTGCCCATTTCAACAGCCTACAAAACCAGACTAGGTTTCCTCCACAGTAAATACAGAGGGGTAAATAAGTATCTCAGAGATTATTTCAGAGGATTCAAGTTAGGTAGCAGCAGAATTCTTCTGGAGGGCAACCAAACCACTACCTTCCTGCTTACCTTAGCTACTCTAAATTGTTCCCTGGAGGTGTCAACTCTACTTTGCTGATTAAAAATGGTGCCTAGACTCCTTATTTAGAAACTTATTTTGGTATCTAAAATCAGATGTGGTGGATAATTCCTGAATATTACCTAAGACCTCAAAATTTTCAAATCAGGCAAGTAATGGGTTTTAATTAAATATTAATGAGTTTAAAACTTAGTTTTTGTAACTTCTCCAAAAAAGGTGCATCTGAAGCAGCCGACAATGAAGTTAATGCCCTGCAGACTGCAGATTTTCATGCTGTATTTAAGGAAATACACGCTAACAATCTGTTACACCCCACCTAATGAATTTTATATCCAATACCACTGGTATAAATACAAAGCAATTTCAGTACAAAGCAATTTCAATAATGGAAACTGATGCAGAATAAATATCATGCTCATTGCTTCACAGATCTGTGTAAAGATCCCTTATCCCTTTCCAGTGGAACTTCTAAGGTAAAAATGTCTTATTTTCCTCACCTTGACAAAGACTAGTTTAGCAAGAAATAAAATAAACATATTTATGAAAGATACAGGAGGATAGCAGTGCAGGTCCATCTCTTTTTCAGCATTTACTGCATGATCAGTGGTCATACAGCCTTCTTCGTAATGACTGCATACTTGAGCCTCTTTTCATTAAAAGACATAGGTACTGAGCTTTCTCTCCCATTAACTACCAGTCCAAAATTTAGCTATCAGTGGTAAGTTAGTCATCTAGGTCTCCCTCTGTCGTCAGTAGAGTGGCAGGTACTTCCAGAGGATGAGTCATCTCATCTATTTTAGACACATCTTAGAACTGTATGAATCACTCTGAAAATCCCTCTACCCACAGTTACAGAGGAAGCCTAGACAACTAGCTTAGCCAGGACACTTAACTTTTTGCCAGCTAAGGCAGGTCCCTGCTACTTGATGATCTTGCAAAAAGGATGTCAGTCAGGAAAGGGGTTTTTTGAATGCAGACATGTGTCAGTCGATGGCAATATAGAGTCTTGTTCATGCTGAACTACCAGACCATAACAGCATTAAAACAGAATTAGCTTGTCTTGTTACTGACCTTGAGGTGAAAAATTCCCTATTCCTCTGCTAACTTTTTGTGCTAACTAATTCACAGTTGAATGCATTGATAAGGCAGGTGCAGCTGGGCAAATACTCTAGCAAGCATCAAGCCTATAAATTAGTGACTCAGGAGTAAATTTTTTCTAGCCAGTTCAGATAGTCTTTAATCTCCATCAGTTTATACCACTTATTGTTTTTATATCATCCTGATTTAAATTGATACAAGAGTTCTTTCATACAAATTCCATTCAAAATATGCAGTTAGATTCAGAAAAGAATGAAGTATGACACTAGTATATAGATATAGATGATATATTCTCTCTCTCTCGCTCTCTCTTTTTTTTTTTTTTTGTGTTACGCTTCAAAATGGGCTAGAGAGGGAAAAGGAAATCTGCTAATTAAACTACAAAATTTTGAAGAGGTCAAAATAGTGAGAGACACACACCAAGCTCTAATTCAAAGAACACAGGAAGCAGAGCAATTCGGATTTGTCATTCTTTGACACAGACTGTAACAATGTAGCCAGAATTTTGAGAGAAAGACGCATCTTTTTCATTCTTCCTCTCCCTCTAGGGTCACTGCACTGTGTTCTATTTTTGCACAGGAAAAAAAAAGGAGTTTCCATTGTTAAAACAAGTTGGATGCCTCCATATCTCATATTCGATCAGAGAGCATTTCAGAAAGCCTAGTGTCCTCCTTTCAATCAGCTTTGAAGCACTTCTACTGGTTATAGACAGCATTCATCCACAATATTGTA
>VXBR01008104.1:461310-505721 GCA_013400215.1 Cisticola juncidis
AAGGAAATTTGAAGGAGAAAGGGCGGGACGAGAGAGAAAGATGAAAAAAATGGAGGAAAGGAAAGGGCAGCGATGGCAGTTGCCTTGGAATTGACAATGTCTTCTTGATTATAGCAGGAATCAACTTCGAATACCAAACACAAAGTATAGTTACAAGAACACAGATCACATTTTAACCTTGACATCTAAGAAGGAACACAAGCTCCATCACCAAGACTGACAGTCCCAAAGCACTGTCAAGGCTCTTGGTTGTGCTACCTTAGGTCCACACCACAAACCTCCTTCCCAAATACTGGTCAGAGCTCATCTCTCCTCTATGAAATATGCAACAGTTACAGAAGACCACAATTCCTGAAAGTCTCCTCTCCTTTCCTATGACGGTAGAAACTATCTGATATTCAAAACGAGGGCAATTTTGGCCTTACCTCAGCCCTTTGTTCACAAAACCTGTTCCAGTTCTCTGGACAAATGTGACAAGCAAAATGAAGTTTTTAGATTTGGACTGAAACTTTGCCCTTGAAAACCTAGCATCCCTTGTCCTGAACACACATGCCAAGTAAGTTTTATTAGATGTGCAAACATTTGGATGAAGAAATAAATCTTTGCTGCATAGCCCAGCAAAACCCTCAGTATAACTTCAATGTGTGAATGCCTTTAGCAGATCTGTTTCATATTGTTTATGCCTAATTTATACCCAACTGAAGGTGGCTACTGACTGTAACAATATGTATGATGAGTTATTTCAAAATACCCTTAATAACACTTTAAATTGACACTATGTTATGAAAGAATATTAAAATAAGGACTTAACAAACAATATCAGAGGCTATTCATAAGTGCATGAAGTAGAGAAAAGGAGAATGAGTCATTTACAAAATACTTTATTTGCAGTTTACAACTCTACCTAAATCTGGCCACTTTAATACAAGGTATCATGTTTGCATTTGTCTCATTTCTTAACATATATTTCTGTGCTGAAAATGGTAGAATAGTACCAACATTTTGAACCCTACTCTTTTGATCTTTTCTACTCAATACTCATTTTAAACCAGTCCTAATTACATTTGTTCATATGTTTGTGTTTTGCTAGTACTGCAATAGTTTTATTCCCTTCAATAAAATACACCGTGAATCCATATCTATTCTTTTACCTTTACTCAAAGATCAGATGACAAATTGCCTCTTTTTGCAGCCTTACAATAACACCTAATCCTGAGTTTTCTTCTCAGGAATATGCTGGCACCAGCAACATGATCAAATCTTCAGGCAGATAACTAGTTTTGCAGCCATCTAGCAGTCCAGTATGCATAGGTAAGCTGCATTTTTACTTAGCTGAAGGCAAATAAAGTTTGCTGCTCTCAGCAGCTTTAGGAAGCTTCCCAGATAGTGGTACCAAAATAAACCATATTCCCCACCTGTGATCAAAACAAGTAACACTAGGGAAATCTGTACATCTCATCTTGAATTGTTTTCCAAACTCTCATGGGAGAGCTTTCTGTACTGCAGCTGGGGGCAAACATCACTGCTGTCTACACTGACTGAGGAGAAATAATGCTCCCATTTCCATCCAACTCCATTGGTTCCCTATTCACATCACAATCAATTTAAAAGTGCTTTTTGTTTCCAGTATCTTTGCATGGCTTACATGAAGATCTGACACAAATTTCATCACCTGTTACATTGCATTTACAATGCAATGAGAAACTTGACATCAATTCTCACTATAACAGATCATGTCTGTGCCTGACAGACATCAATTGGCTATCTCATTTAGTATTCTCATTTTAAAATACATCTTTTTTTCTTTTCACGGCTTGATTAGTTTTCCCTGCCACCAGCCTTATGATTGACTTCTTTGATTTATATTTGAGAGCTTTCTGTTAGCATACTATTCATGGCCTACTCTCTGCAGTATTCTTGCATTTTATAAATAATTTGATAAACATCTTAAAAATCCATCCTGAAATATGGCTTTTAGATGCATATGCAACACTTTTTAGTTTAGTAAACTAGGTTTTAGTTACATCATTAGAATTGGTGCTGACTTAGGGATAGAAATAAAATGGAATAATAAATGAAATAAAATAGGAATAAATGAAATAAAATGGCAAAATATTCAAAATAAAACCCCTTAGCTCTTGGCATTTCCCTTGTAGTTATTTTCACACCAAAACTGCAACTACAGTGATGTCTTAACTGTAAGCTTTTCTAACTGCATTTTTTATCAATTATTACTACAGTATTACACTATTGTATGAGTTTATACTTAGGTGGAACTGAAGGGAAAGAAATGCAGTTCCTCATTAAAAAATAAAAACATAATGTTTGTTCAAAACAGCAACAGTCAAAAAGCAGATAAAATGTACAAAAAAACCTGAAATTTTCTTAAGAAATAAATTGAGAAAGACCCTCAGAGAGTAACCTTTCTAAACATGCCTTTGAATCTAATTTTATGTACAAAGCACATATTTTTCTAAATATTTCTTAAATTACTGCAGTAGGAGATACTTTTATTGGATGCATAAATCACTTGCATTAAACTAATTTTATCACTTAAAATTCCATTGTTCTTCTATTGTCACATCTCAGCTTTTTATTTCACTGAAAACAAACATAATTCTAATAATACACTAAACATTTGAACTAAGCAAAAGTATCATGCCTTTATTTTTCCTTCTAATGGCCACACATGGTAATTATAATTCTCCTGATAACTGAGTAACTGCAATATCTAAGCATACCTGCAATACAATGCACAGTCAGCAAACTTCCAAAGCTTAATTTTTCCCTGTCCACCTTTTTGCAAAAGTAAGTACCTCTGCAGGGTCACCTGCAGGTAATGATAGTGACTCCCTGGAGCATCAGTTATTAAGCTTTTATGATTTGAACCCATTTCAAATCATGAGAGGGAACATAGTATCTGACACAGGAACCCTGTGATTCTCTCCAACTCCTGGAAACTTGCTTAAGTCTTTGAGAAGTTACTCAAAAGTATTATTTTTTTAATTCCATGACTGTGTGTCCCAACTTAGTTTCATTTGTTCCTATTTCTTCTCTTAAGTTTAAGTGGCATTTCAGGTACTATACACACAATTGGTATGTATCTGCCATGATCATGTTCTTATTTCCTGCATTCTGTGATTATTTCCTGCATCCTGCATTTAGGGTCACTAAAGGTCCATACATTTGAGTGACAAGAAGTCACAGAGAAAGGACAAACTTGAACAGCTCTTCATTTGCCATCTGATTAATTTTCATTCTGTTCCCACGATGTGACAGGGAAATCCCTTATGAATTAGTTTAAACTGTTTTGTGGTATTTTTCCTCCCAGAGGAGTTCCATATATTGACAAAAATCCACCTCAAATCTTTACTGTGGATACTTCCATTACCCTCAGTAAGCCTGCATACATGACAAAATTCTTAGAATTGTTACTTTTTTACTGCTAAGGTGTATTATAAATTTTCCTGGAAATGCCTTGAGTGTTTAGAAGCTTGAGTCTTTATCTCAAGCAATATTTAAGCAAACATCTTCTAATTCACCTTAAAAAGTAATGATGGTTTTGCCTAATATGGGCTAAGCTGAAACCTTTTTTTAAATTATGGCCTTTAGCATGTTAATTTTATATCATGAAGAACTAAGCTAATTGCATTTTTCCTAATCAAAATGGAAGACAAAACAAATCTGGGAATTGCATAAGATAAATACTTCCTAAATTCTGGTGTTTTAAATGCTGGAGTTTGTGAGGTGTTTTGGCAAGGGGCATGGGATTGAACCAAAGCCACTGTAACCCTTGCCAGCCTGAGGGTGCCATTTCCTCTGAACGGACTGATCCAGAAGCCCCCTGCACTTGCTGGAAGTTGTAAGCCTCTGTCAGACACACAGACAAATTCTTCAACACGCTCTTGTGTTTTACACAGATCAGCCCAAACAAGAATATCTGAAAGTGTTTTACAGAGGGCAGGCAAAGCTTCGGATAAACAGAGAATTGAAAATAATCTCAAAAATTTGAACTTGATCTGCCTTCTTTGAAGTTAAAGTGATTAGAATGGAGCAGACTGGGATTTATAGACTTCACAGGCTGTGGGAGGGACTTCAAAAGCATAGAGGTAACAGAGGAACATATTTTTTCAGCCGTGCAGTGACAAAAATGCAACATAGTTTCAGGGTTCTTGCAACAACAGGAAGAATAGGAAAACAAAAAGTTCTAATTTTAGTCTCTGCCAGTCAACCATGAGTCAGTCTGGTTGTCTTCTACTCAGGACACTCACCTCAAATGCACCTTCAGCAGAGCACACAGCAGATAAATACCGACAAAAATCTCACAAATTGCACAGGACAGAGAAAAAGGAACCACCAGGACCATTTTTAAGCTTTAGCTTTGAAAACTGGTCAAGCACATGATGCACACAGTTTGAAACTAGGATGTGAACAGGATTTCCCATGACCAGCACTGCAACTTATGCCACTCTCCCATCTTCCCCTGACAGGCTTCTGAGTGGCCTGTTAGAACCATCCCCCAGTGTGAAAAATGTTTAAATTCTAGGAGTAGTAAGGCACCGTTAACTTGTTGTTTGAGACAATCTGCCATGGGGAAGACATCTAAGTTCTATTAAAATCTCCCCAAAGCAGGAAAATGAACCCATCTCCAATTTAATCTCACTTCTGCGCAGAAGGGGAGAAAACATGGACACTGCTGAGTCTAGTGCCTCTTACCAAGAAAATATTTCCAGCGGAACTATTCAACATACAGCTCATTAATCAATTAGAACTGATCACAACTGTATTTTAGTGAATACCTCATCTACCATTTACTGTCCTACTACTGCACATTTCACTACTGATCTTACCTGAACATAACTTTTAACTTTGCATTAAAAAATTAAACTCTCAGAGGAAATGTTTTTTTCCAGCTCCCCTAAATGGTGGCACACTCTTCATAGTAAGGGTATGGTAAGAAGTGGCTTACAGACTTAATCAAGTTGTGCATATCAACAAAGTTATTCAACATGCATGAGTTTTTCCAGAGTGTGACCTGAGCATCCTAATGCCGCAGTGATCTCCATATGACAGTTCTGTCTAATATAAAAAGATACAAGTTTGCAGACTTTGTGAACAGCATTCTGTTTCTGCATGCTTGACACTTGCTCAAGCAGCCTTCGCCTTGATCAACTCTGCATGCTCCTCCAATCCAATTAATAAAATATAGAGCACTGCTTTCTGTGCTACATCAGATTTTGAAGATTTTAAAATAGTTTATGGAAAAACACACAAGTTACTGCATAAACATTTATTTTAAAAATATATTTATTATAAATATGCATTAAAACAGTTACTTTTACAACGTATTTCACTTGCTTTGCTGGTTCCTAAAATTATCATTTCAGTGAGATTCTAGGGGAATTCTTTCTGTAGAAGGAGGTCATGTCCTTAATTTATGGATTTTGCAGGAAAATAGAAGGCACAATTACAGCTGTATTTTAGTCATTGGAAATGCAGAGTAGACTCTATGTCATCAGGGTATTTTCACACACATGTTCCTGTCCATAGATAGGATAGGATAGGATGGGTGCCCAGATCACTCACTTCCCCACTTCAGCCCTCTGCCCTTTCTCACGTGTGAAAATGTGTTCCCACCTCTTTCAAGCAAGGCACATTCAGCTTACAAGCAGGAAAGTTAATCTCCGCTAGGTTCCAAATGCAACCCCCCTAATATATTCTGTACATTTTAAAATTTATTTCTCAAGCAATTATATTACACAAAGGTCTCTTATGAAAATTAGCAAGAACAAAATCAATAGATTTCTAGAGCAATTATTTAAAATTTATTCTAAGAGTTTACATAGCTTTAGGACAGTTCCTGGTGTGCAATTCAATGTGCTAATTAAAAAAAAAAAGAAATAATAATCATAAAACTAAATACTAATATTTTTCAATCTGCTCCAAGCAGCTTTACAGGATTTTAAAAAGCACATAAATTATTTGACCACAAATGACAAAGGCAGTGTCCAAAGAGGGCTTAAGGTAAAAAGCTGATGTAGAAGGAGATTTTTCTAGTTCTATCAAGTGACACTCCTGTTTTGATGAATCATAACGTTAGACTAATATTAAAATTTCAACTTAAAGTTACTGTATAAATTGTGTGTTCAGCTGTACATGCAAACAACCAAAATTATTTTTCTAAACTGTTTAATCTAAATAGTATTGGTTTCCTGTCTTGACACTACCTGAAAACATGACAAATATTCTAAAAATGCAGGCGGCACTCTCAAATAATTAATGTAAGAAATGTTAATGTCTCTGTGTTAAGCCTACCAGTGACAAAGAAAAACCATCAGGAGTATTTCCTTTTAATTAAACCACACTAATTACTTTTCAACAAACCTTCAGGATCAAAACAGATCTGAAATTGAGTGACTTCCCATTGTCATAAATCCTTGCCATTTTTGCACAGCCATGTCCCTTCACCACCCTGAGTGGTGTCTCAACAGAGACAAGGGTGCTCAGCAAAGCAGGAGTGGTCAGGAGAGGCCAGATGTAAGCCAGCAGTTTGTACAAATGTTGAGAAATCTTAGTTTACACTTCTGGTTGCACAGGGAAGGGAGTTCAGAATTACAAGGCTTTTTCCCCCTAGACTCTATGTTTTACTTTTCAGGAAGAACCTTTAGCAGCTCTGCTTTTAGTGAACTACTGTTTGTTCCACCTGTAGCGTATCACTAGAAATAAAACAAACATCAAGCTCAGTTCTTGCCATCGGTTTGGGAACTGTGCGGCCACATACACCGTATCCTCATATATATATATATATATTTGTGTGTGTGTGTGTTATGTAGTCCGTGCCAGTTTTCGTGGGATGTGTGCCATGGTCCGCACTGACCGAAGCTCCCTCAGCCTGCAGCTCCTTTCAGTTTACAGAACTCCACAGGCAGCCCAAACTTTGGGAACGGGGAGAACCCAGCGCGGCCAGACGGAAGAGTGGGCACGCGGGATGTGCTGCTGGGGATCGATTTTGGGGAGAGCCGCCGTTTTTCTGATTTAACTCGAAGGGAAATCAAGCTGCGGTGAGCTGTTGGGACAGCGCAGCTGTGGCCCTGCGCAGGGCGGCGGCTGAGGGNGCGCAGCCGGGGGTGCCATGTCTGTTAAGGGCGGCTGCCGGCAAAGGGCTCCGGGACTGCGGCGCCCCGCACGGCAGCGCGCCCAGGGCGGCCGTGGGGCACACACAGCACGGACGGGGAGCTCCAGGTGGGATCTGACCCCGCACTCCACGGGAACGCCGGGGGCGGGCGGGAGAGCGGCGCGGGCCCGCCCTGAGCGGGGGTGCCGCCTCGCAGCGCGGCAGGGCTGGCTCTACGGCCGAGGGTAGCCTGTGGTTAGTAAGGGAAGAGCGTAGTTGCTGGCTGAAATAAAAGTCTGAACGGCCACGCTAGCGGGTTGCTGTGCCCCACAGCGGCCCCGGCTGGGATTTCCTCTGCTCCCCGCCTGCTGCCATCCCGGCCGGCCTCCCCTGGGGCAGCAGGAGTGCGAGGGACCGGAGGAGTGCGGGAGGCTCTGTTGCCCGTAGGATGGAGAGGAAAGGCTGTTGGATTCTATTCGTCATAGCCTCCCAAAATAGCCGCCCCCGAGAAACATTTCACGAGGGGAGTTTTCTCTGTGAGGTGCCCCAGATTTCAGTGGGAGATGAGTTAACTGCTGCGTCTTTGCCTGTTTCTGGAAGCAAAACCCGTGATTTGCTTCACGAAAGATATGTAGCAACTGGCAATCTCTTTTGCTCGCAGGAGGCCATGAGCAGTGACAAGGTGTTGGCTGCCAGGTGTGAATGAACACCTTGTTTTTCCTGCTCGAAGTTCAAAGAATTGCAAGAGGTCAGAGGTCCGGGTGTTTGAGCTGGGTAAGCCTTTAACTCGGGTCGGGTCAGTTGCCTTTCTGTATTGCTGGTGATACTGCTGTACTCTGGCAACAGGCTACCCATCTAAAACAAGGAGCAGTTAGCTTGTCCTTGTTCCCATGTAATGTATTATCACCAGACAAGGTTCATACTAGACAACAAGATTGGAGAGTAACTTAGCTTGAAAGGGGCCCTTCCTGTGCCACTTGACCCAGACCCTTCCTCAAAGCAGGGCTGGCCTCAAAGTTGCTCTGGGGCCTCATCCAGGCTGAATTAGGAGCTTTTCCATGTGAGTACTTGGCTTCCCAGAAGGTAAAATTGTGGCAAACTGTCCACGTGAGTTGCCTAACCTGCAGCCACTCTCCATGTAGAAAGAAGCACATGCTGAAGACTACCCCTTCCAATCAACTGCCCTGTGTGCCCAGCTGAAAGGCTGGGGAGGAGCTTGGCAGGATGAAGCCTGTCATCGTGGTGCATGGTGGAGCTGGCCGGATTTTCAGAGAACGAGAGGAGGGATGTCGTGCTGGTGTTGTCAGAGCTGCGCTGCGAGGTTACGGTGTCCTGAAGCACGGAGGCACTGCTGTGGATGCAGTTGAGGAGGCAGTACGGTCAATGGAAGATGATCCTCATTTTAATGCAGGTATTTTCTTAATAATTAAGTGAACTTAGAATCATATTACATTTCAAGTGTTTTGCCCTGATGCTTCTGAAAATACTAGCTTGTATTTTTATTATTATTATTGCATTATTATTGTTTACATACATTGCAGTGGAGTAAATACTAGTGTCATGAAATAGGTGATTTCTCAGCATGTTATGTACTGTAGTTTCTCATGAGTACACTTGGGAAGATGAGTTATGCTTTTTCCATTCTTCAGTGTTTGGCATCTGCCATTTAATTGTGTAGTGCTGTTTAAGTTTTCTGTAAATCTTCTGTTCCTGTGCTATGTATATCCAGTTTTAAGACATGGAGTGTTATGGAATATGTGTTAGGTTAATGTGCCTCTTCAAGGTGCTTGGATATACCTTGCAGCATTGTTCAATCCTGAGTGCTTGACCTTTACTTATTGCCACAGAAATACTGGTGTTGGGGATTTTAGGCAATTTTCTCTTCATTAATGCTTGCAATTAGTTAATTTGTAAATAATACTAGAGAAGCAATGCAATAATGGTATATGAGTCATAATTCTATAACTTCTTATAGTAAAGGTTTGTAATTGGATTTCCTAATCTGTAGTGTGAATTAATGTTAGTGATAGTAATCAAATACTTTCTCCTCTTCTTAGGACCTCAAGTTTATTATTTTGATGAATTTCAGCAAAAATATTTTCTTACTTCCACCATGGTATGTCAGAAAAGAATATGGAATGAAATACCTGTTGGTGCTCAGTGTTTTAGATAACATAGCTATTAATTACATGCTCAGTTAGTTTGCAGAGGTTCATTTGTTCCATCTCACCGTGCAGTCCAGAGCAGCTTTTATTTAAGATGAAAATTTCATTGTTTTGTTATTTACTTGAGCAGAACATTTTGATTTTTAGAGCATTCAAGCTGAAATCGTGAGTTGGATATGGAGGTGTAGTGTGTGCTTTTATATACTTACCATCAGGGTGGCATTCTCTCATTTAGCTTTTACTTAACTGGGGACTTGAGCCTTCACCTATTGTTCAGGTTTGACAATGATGATTTAAGTGGCAAGTGTCTGTTACAGATACATCTAATTGTGTTAGCACTCATTAGCTACAGCTGCTCTCACAATCTGGCAAAAGTGAGCTGAAAGCTTTGTGCAAAGGACCTTGATTGGAGTGGCTGTTTAAAATTCACGGTGTTGTCCTTCATTAAAGGATAACACTGGTTTTGCTGTAATATTTTCTAGTCAAACACAGACATTGCTAAGATACAACAATAAAGATGGGGAAGAACGGGCAGAACAATCAAGTTGTGTCCTTTTTTGCATGATGTAGGGTGTAGCCATGCTGTGTAGGGTCCATCTTGATGTAGGTTTGGTGCAAGGGCTCAGAGTCTATACTGGTGTATAAAATTACCATTTTAGTGATTTGTGCAGTGTAAGAAAGTCACCAAGTTCTACTTGTGGCATGGTTATATTTCTGTGTGATCTCTTTGGCGAGCAGTATGAACCAGCTTAGCATGAGTACTGCACGTGTAAGAACTGACACTCCTAATCCTTGCATGCTCTTTCCTATGCTGCTTTTGCAGGACAGAGGACAGATCTGAACATATCCACAGATGGAGGGAGTTGGAGTACTCCTCCCAGTGTCCCAGCTGTAATTAGGCTGATGTCAGACATGTTAATTATTTGTTTCATCCTCTGTTTTGTCTTCTGTTGTCTATCTCCTGTTTTCCCAGCCCTTTGCTTAATAAGTAAGCCAAAAACTTTATTTTCTCAGCACTGCTGCCAATGGATACTATGGCCTCAGAGGCTGGTAGTCCCTACCCATTGGTTTGGAAGGCAGGTAAAAAGGCAGCCTGTAACCACAGAAGGAAGGGTTCATCCTGCCTGAGGTCTCTTGAAGTTCAGGAACTTGCTCTGCTGTGGTGTACAGACTCCCATGGTGATTAGTGGAGCGGGAAAAGTTGGCTCAAAGCTGTAGGAGTTGTGGATGCCCTATCCCTGCAAGCATTCAAGGCCAGGTTGGATCAGGCCCTGAGCAATCTGACCTAGTGGGGCAGGGGTTGGCACTAGATGATCTTTAGGGTCCTTTCCAACCCAGGCCTTTCTGTGAGTCTATGGCAAGTGGGATGAATTTTTCTTAGAAGGTACAAGTCTCTACTACCTGTAAATGGAGACTTTTTTAGAAAGCTGCCTTTGATTATAGAAACTACAACTGTTTTATGCTCAGCAAATTTTAGAAAACCCTAAAGTGTATCCTATGAGATATGTCCAGTAGACATGGGGTACTCTCAATGCAGTGATGAAGGGGCCTTGTTGTTCCCCTGGAACCACGGTTCTGGTCACTGATGCTTGAGAAAGAGGGTGCTCTAGTTCTAGTGGGAATTTTGTGATCACAGTTTAGAAAGCCTAACCTTGTCAAGGAAGTTAAAAAAGCATGGCAGGGTTTAGCTAAGAAAACAATTCCTTACCAGCATAAGGAAAAGCTGAAAGAATGATGTTAACATGGGTAGCACAAGGCAATTAACCTGTAAGCTCTTTACAGATCAGTCTAGAAATTAACATATTGTGAATGATGCGGGACTGAACTCTGGAATAATTTATGCAGTTGGAGACAAGTAAAAAATAACTTTGGGGAGTGTGTCTGTATGTGGTAGGGACAGTTTTTGAGATTACAAGAGGGGGATTACAGGATTTAGCCACCAGGGGATTTAATTTCATATATTCAGGTCTGAACTACCTTGGTATAGAAGTTTTTATGTCAGTTATTAACATAGGTTTCTGGACTGCTTTAATGTTGATTTAACAGAAAGGAGAAAAACCCTACTGGATTAGTTATGTACAATGCTCAGGTCTTTTTACCTAAGGTACTATGTAAATCTGCCATGTTTTGGGTTGGTTTTTTACTTCTTTCCAGGTTTATTCTTCACCATGTGTATTAGCAAGGCTTGTGCACTTGATGACTTGCAACCTGTTATTACTCTGGGGTACAATTATTTGCATTGTTTTAAAAACCACCCTATTTGCATTGTCTCATTTTGTATGCCATTAATTTTCAATTAGGTTAGTGATAGCACTGATAATTACAGAATATAACTACCTGATGTTTTATTACTTAATTTTTATTTTTAAAATGATTTATATACTGTTTTTATTTGGTAGTGGAAGAAGCTTGTTATTTCAAACTTGCTACAGTAGTGAGGGGACACTAATTCTGCTCCATTAATTTTGGCAGTTTCTTGGAGTGCTGTGTGATGTTAATCTGATGATAGGATCAAACGCTATACTATTTCTTTGGGTGGTGTTGTATCCTCCTTTGGAAAAACTGTAAAGGCAAGATAATTTTGTACACTTAAAAGCGATCTGGGAATAAAGAATTCTGCTCATTATGGTTTGTTGATTTAACTAACACCAAGTATATAATTTGGATGGGATTGGAAGTGTGGTTTTCATCTTATAAAAAATAAAACTCAGTTTTAAAGTAGATGTACTCTGTGAAACTTCTATTAATGGCTGGATTTTGTGGTTATACTCAGCAGTGTTTCTGCTGTTTGTATTTGGGAGATACTTTGGGTAAGTCAGCAAAGTGGGAAAGAGAAAGGTTTCTTGATGAGAGCTTATAATTGAATCACCTGGGTGGGTAGTGCTAAATGAATTTCTTCTTTTTCTCTTGCCCCCTAACTTTTTTGTTTGTTTGGTTGGTTTTTTTTGGATTTGTTTTGTTTTGTTTGTTTGTTTTGTTTTTTGTCTTTAGGTTGTGGATCTGTTTTAAATGAAAAAGGTGAAGTAGAAATGGATGCCATTATCATGGATGGAAAAAATTTAGACTCTGGAGCAGTATCTGCTGTTAAGTGCATAGCAAACCCAATAAAACTCGCTCGACTTGTTATGGAAAAGGTATGCTGATTATCTACTTGAGTATGAAGCATTTTCTTCTCCTTTGAACTTCATCCAGCATATTGATACACCTCAGTGATGATGTTTGTGTAGTGTTTAAAGCAGCAAGGAAGGGAGGAAAGGATTGGAGTATTTGGAAACTGTGGTCATGACCATGAAGCACTTACTTTAAGGGTTTTTGAGAAATATTCATAAACAATAGCATTCTAAGGAAACATAACTTGACCTATACACGTTGGTCTCTGTGGTTCCGCTGCTGGTATTCAAGGGGTTTTTTGTTGTTTTTCACTTGTTTTTTGAAGAGCTTTTATGTTGTCACAGAGTGTTGTGCTTGATCTTGCAAGATTAAAGTTAGGTAAGACACTGTTCACTTTACAGTGATGTGGAACTGAATTAAATGACCCAGTTACGTATTTGGCTATGTAATGCACTCCTGTGTTGTTCTGGGTAGCCTTCTCCACTGTGACCTGATCAGGTGGTAGCACCAGTACAGTTGTAGTCTTCCACCAGTAGAAGATAACATTAGCTCTGTGTGGTGCTGACTGTTTTTCCAAGATAATCAAATTTATCAGGGCCGTAAAATATTGCTTGACCTTCCATATAAGATCAATCCCACCTTACTTCACTAAGAAATCCATCTCATATTTGCCACAGCAGACGACTCCTTATTCTTCAGATATGGTGCAATGTCAGGATGGGAGTAAGTGATCTGTGATATCTGGGTCTGTTTTACTATTACAAGACTATGACAGTGATCAAAACATTTTTCCTGTCTTTGGAGTTTACATTTTCATCCTAGTAGTGCAGCTGCCCCATTGTTGAAAAGGTTCATATTTATGAAAACACTTACTAATACAGAAGACGTATGTTTCTTTAACCTTTCAAAGTGGCTTTTGAGGAAACAAAACTTGTTCTGGTGATCTATAAAGATGATTGACATTTATTTTGTCCTCAACGGTCTCAGATAGATAGAAATTTTTTGTGTCCTTAATTGAAAGCTAGTTCTGCTTTTAAGATCAGAAATAAGTTCACTAAAATATTGAATATAAATATTTCAGTGAAATGTAAATCTACTAGAAAACAATGTTAAAACTTGTGATGAATAAGGATTTTTTCCTTCATATGGATTTTATTTTGTTATTAACTAGATCAGTAAATAAGTATAGGTGGTAGACAGCTTCACAAGACAAAATCCGAGAACATGTATGAAGGGTGGGGGAGAGATGTCTCTAGCATGTTAAGGTGAATGTTGCATTTTATTTTATTTTCTTCCGTGGAGAACTTATTTTAATGCATGTTGCTTACTTCTTATTCCAGAATCACTGATTGATTTTCTTTGTTGTCTTGTCCGTGAAAAAAATCTCATTTAAGTCAACAAGAAGTCAAAACAACACTGTTGGATTTTGAGAATTTAACTTTGCAAAGCGTGTTTTAAAAACTAAAAAAAAACCAAAAAAACAGCAAACAATGGTGCTTCTGGTGTTCAAATTATTGAGGGTAAATTTGAAATGAAATCATAAAATTCTACTGTACAGGACCAAGTATGATGGTGTAGCCCTAACACTGTGACATTTTGTGGTAAAGGTATTAATCTTTGCCAAGATGCAAAAAAAATCTGTGTGCTTGATGGTAGATTTCAAATGTAAATGTTGACCTAAATTGCTTGATGTATCTGGAGATAAGTTTCTGCTCTTCTCCATCTCCTGTAAATGGAGATGTTGCTCTTCTGCTCGTTTTTGCCCATCTGTTCATCTTGGACAGGAATTTTGCGACACCAACCCAGGATATCTCACAGAACATTTCATAGCATGTTTTGTTGTACTGTGCTTAATTAAAAACCAGTTTTAAACTGTGTGACTTGGGGGTAATAAGGCTAGTTTTCCTGGGGTCTTAAGTCTGTATCCATAATTCCTAATGGTTTTGAGATGCCTTGATGCCATAAAGAATTTTGAAACATGCAGCACCTGAAAACAAACAAACCAACCACAGCCACCCTATGCATCTTCTTGTAATTGTATTTCCATCCTATTATGGAACAGTGTGGGCTCCATCTGGTGGCCAGAGTAGCTCCTCTAGGTTGTTGTTGCAACACATTTGTCCTTTTTGGCTGTCACTTTCCCACTGGGCTCAAACCTGTCCAAATTCATAGAGTAGAAGAAAGGAGGGTACCAGAATAATTTCCATTCATAATTTACTGTACTGTTGTTCACAGGAGCTTCTAGAAGTGGAAGACTTTTAGTGCATTAACTAATATAACATATTCTTGAAAAAGCACTTAAATTTCTGTTGGATTATTCCTGTTTGTATTAAAATAAATAGGATGATACACTGATTTTTTTTTTTATTTGGGGCATGTAATCCTTCTCAGCTCCAACACTTAATTAGATGGGCTTCTCGTGAGCATTAGAACACTAATTCATTGGTATATGTAAGTTGTGTATGTTGTCCCCTGCTCTTATTGTGCAGGACTTTATATTAAGCAAAAGAGAATTTAGCTTTGAACACAGACTTCTTGAGGCAAAGGACCAGGTTTTTTTCTGTGCTCTCTGCTGCCAGAATTGTTAATAAAGAATTGTGATGGTCTGAACTTTAGGCCAGGCAGAAATTTGGAGTATTTTCCCATTTCCAGTGAAATTAAATAAAAGTGCCAGCATTTGTTGCTTATTTGTAAGATCTCTTGAAACCTTTTTTTGTCCTTTTGGATTACTTTATGTAAATGTCTTGCAGAAAAAGTAGGCGCTTTACATTAGCAAACATATGAATGAAACTGGAAGAATGAGACAGGAAAATGTGCTTTTGCATTGTTTGACAGTGTTCTACTCGTTCTTTTGATTGACAACATCTGCTTAAGAGAATGACAAAAATCACCTTAGGATGACATCTTTTCAGCAAGAACTGAAAAGGAAGGGAAAAAACTCCAAACACAAAGTCCTCTCATAGAAGTTTATTTATCAATACACAAGTATTTCTTGTTTGTGTAGCCTAGGAAAGCACATATGTTATGCAGATTTGCATATGGGATGGAATCCTATGAAAACATTTTAAAAATAGCTTCCATTTTTCATAATAAAACTTTATATTTTTAAAACTTATTTAAAGGATGATATAGCCTTAGTTGCTGAAGAAAGCAAGGGATGGAGGACATAGCCTTCTGGTACAGATCAAAACAAAAGCAAATTTCAAATTTCCTACAAAACCCACCAAACACCAAAAAAACCCCACAAATAAAAACCAAAACAATTCTGAATATTACAGAGTGTGCTTCTCGTGGGTTAATGGTGATGGCAGAGGGGGGCAGTATTGCACAAAGAAGTTGGCTCTCAATTCGAAGAACACTACTCATTAGCTTTGTTAGAAATAGGGAGGTCTTGCATCGTCTCATACTATGGTATGATGTTGGCTTTCACATATACAGGGGACTCCTTCCTTGTCACCCTCAGTATTCCCTAAAGCATGCTCTCATGAATTAAAGATTAATTAAACAGGCATTTACATTTTCAGAAATGTTTCATAGCGGGGCTGCAACATCAGAAATGTTTCCATAGTGTAGTGCTCTGTCCCTGTCCAAAGGGCCTAATGCAGAGGCTGTAATAGGCTTAAGCAGAGGTCAGTGTCTCTGGCTGGGGAAGAGGTTTGTCTGGAATCCTTTAAAACAGTGCAGTGCTATCCCTTGGTCATGGTAGTGATTACTTTGCTTTAGAAATCAACATCAGTTGATGGTCTGCAACATCTTAACCTGAAGCTTTGAGACTGTTCACATCCTCCAGAATGTAGCATGATGCAGAAATACCCAGCCCCTGCTGTCCTTGCTTCTGGCTGAGAGCTGGGGCTGTGCCTCGTGGGTGCTTTGCAGTCTCTGCAGGCCTGCTGCCTCCAGCATCACACGGTTCTGTCTGGACCTCAGCTGGTCTGGTGTGCTGTGCTGCTGCATGGACAGAAAGGCTTGCTGTAAGTTAGGTGCTCTGCTCTGAAATTGCTCCGTGCTGTGTAGTCAGACCACCACTACTCTAAAATATTCCCAGGCTCTGATGAGCAATTGACAGCTGTGTAGTTGTGCAAGAAGCTGCTGCTTACTTTTTGACAAATTAAAACAAAAAAACAAACAAAAAGAATCAGATTTCAGAGCTACTACTAAACTATAAAGATCAGTTAAACAAATTTATCTGGAAATTTTCTCTAAAATATGAATTAACTAAACTCTACAGACTTTGAAGCATGGAATTAACTAAGGTTGTTGAATTATAATCTGGTTTGAAGTGCTTTGTAGATAAAGGAATCAAAATAGAACTTTCAAGTATTGTTAGAAGAGCGTAAACATTTTTTGGTCAAGCTCATTAGAAAGTATTCTGTTCTTAAATTTGATCCTCTGAGTTCATAAGAATAGCAGCTTGTTGAAGGAAATATTTAAAATGAAATAGTTAAGCTGATGATAAGGAACATTTTAGTTGTATGCTATTTACATTTGTTGGTTATTTTACTAGGGGTAATGCCTTTAAACAGGAATTTATTTAGCATTCTTATGAATAAAAGCCTTCTAAATCTCTTAGTTAACTGGACAAAACAGTTAGTTATGTAGTAATTTGGTGATTCATTTGAAACAGTAGAGAACATTTGCATACAAATTAGCTAAAGAACAAATTTACCAATTTTTCTTCTCCCATTATAGTAAGTGTTAAATAGATAAGTACAATTATTTTCTGTTGATGGTTAAACCTTGTGATTCAGAAAACTGAAAGCTTTTTCAGCTGTACTGGAAGGGGATGTGGACAGAAGTTTAGAAATTTTTAAAATTGTGATTTTCTTTGTGTGGATACTTCTAAAAATAGCAGTTACACAGAACTGCTCAGTACAAGACAAAACAAGAATTGCCAGTGAATCTCTTGTCTTTCTGCAGACAAAGCACATGCTGCTGACTGACCATGGTGCACACCTGTTTGCTCAGGCCATGGGTATTCCTGAAATTCCAGGGGAGAAACTCATAACTGAGAGATCCCGGGAGAGATGGAAGAAGAACCTTGAGCCAGATTCCAACCCTGAAGAGTTTCAGAAGTAGGTAAAATAGAGTTTATTTTTAAATTTGGGTAATTTAATTTGTGCTATCTGGTTACAAAAAAAACTCAAAAAAACCCCAAACAAACAAAGTGACCAAGAAAAACAAAGCCCCGATCAAATAAACACAAACTTTGAAGGTCTGTATTCCAAATATGATGTAGTTTGATACAGTTTTTGCAGTATGTCTTTACTGAAAGCAGTAGAAAATCAGTATTTCAGTGATTTCGCTTAAACTTAAATGACTGGAACAAACTTGATGAAACTTGTTGCTGCTTAAGAAGATTATTGGTCACTTTGACAATAGCATAAGTTTTGTGGCTTTATTGGAGAACAAAGTTAGAACTTGTTACTGCTCTTAAAATCATAAGTTACAGAAGTGCATAGTGTACCTTTAACAAAAACAGGTATTATTTTTATAGGTTTTTCTGTGGATGAACTGATTTTAAAAATCTCCAGTGCACATACTAAAACAAGTTAATTTAAAAAACCTCTGAAAACCCAGGGAAGCTGATCTTAGTTCAGTAGATGATCAGATTTGTCTTTAAATTGGATTAGATAGTAAAACAACATCAGACTTTGATGAGTAATTCCTTCTGAGTGTTGATTGTGGCTACTGGTTATGAAGAGAAATGAAAAAGAATGAACAAGTTTAGTGGTGGATGGAAAGAGAGATGTTGTTGGATGGTATTGCCCAACAGCAAAATGAACACCTGGAAAACAACCCAGTCTCACATAAAGCAGAGGGGAAGGTGAGGTGGACAGTAAAGGAGTGAAAAACATGAGGTGTCAAGAATGTTTCCTGTGCCTGGGAGGTAGGCATAAACACCAAATTGTTTTGAGTTTCCATTTGTACGTCCATGGTTGAGGTGCAGGAAAACACTGTATTATGTCACATAAACGCATGATAATGTGCAGTTCATCTGTTCTGTGAAACAGGAGTAATGGCAGCAGCAGAAATGAATTTGTAGATCAGGAGGAAATTTCTTCTGTGAGCATGTTAATTAAAGTCCCTGAAATGAGGCTGTAAATTACAACCTATATGTTACTTTCAGTAAAATGCTAAAAGGAAAAGGAAAGTAATGAGACAAGTGTAAATATGGTCTTGTAAACAAAGTGGTGGTGTTCCTTGACCATAAGGTCTTGGTCATAGTTTGTCTTGTACCCAACAGAAGTTTTCTTTCAGGCTGTGGTCTGTCCAAGGACTGTGCGGTATTATCTATCATTGATTGTGAAAAATTTTGAAGGTGGTGTAGCCACCAGTGCCTCTTGTTCTTTTGAACATCTGAGTTGGATTAGCATGCAATTTAAGTCTTCATTCATTCCTCATAACTTTTTCATTTTTACCTTTTTTATTCTTTTTCTGAAAACAGTGTTAGGCATCTTCAGTTTCAGCATGGACATCTTCTGGAATATCTGATAATAAAAAGCTTGTGTGTTTCTGAAATGCTGAACACTTTTTTGTCTTGGCCATGCTGTTCTTTTTCTGAAAACCAAAACATCAGCACAAATTCACAAAGTTGAAAAAAGGGTTTTATAATGCAAACCCATTTCATTCTGTATCACACCAGGAATGTTCTTTTTCCCTGTTATGTCCACAGTGATTATGCAGAAACTTGCCTGAGGCGAACAGGCAGAAGGTGAAGTAGTATTAGTCAGAGTCAACATAATACCAGATCGTACTGGGAATTTGAAGGTTGGTGTATATTTTACTTCAGTCTCCTGATCCTCACAGTGTTGGAAACCCTGGGGTTTCATAGGCTTTGCAGGTGAAGTCTGGTGTCTCCATAAGAGATACCTTTCTCCTCTGCTGGTTAGAAGCCTGCATTGGTTTATGCTGAAAGCTTAGGGTTCCATTGCATGTACAACATTCCATCTTGCACACCTTTTGCCAAGAACAAGGCCTGATTTGATTTATCTGCACTCTCACAGTGCAAAGACTCTGGCAGTACCCTTGTTAAGAATTACTGGAGTTTGCCTGAGAATCCCACAGAAAGGGTGTTGAGTCTGGCTGTAAGATAGTAAATGGGCTCCTAGCCCCACTGTGAATCACACTGCTGGAGTAACTTGAGGAAGTATTAATGAACAAGGACCTAACAACAATAAGAAAAACCCCACTGCTGATGCAGGGCTGAGAGGCAAAATAGCAGGTAACTCATTAGTTAAATGGGGATAATGTAAGTACATGCCACTTCATGGGTATTAGATATTGAAAGATTTAGACAAAGGGGAATGAACAAATCCAAATAATACATTCTGTATCATAGTATATGCAGTATATAGGAATAATCTTTGATTGAAAATATCCCTAATAGCGTCCTCTGGTTTACCACAGGGACTTGTTGAGATTCTTGCTACTGTCAATAACTAAGAGATGAGTTATAATTTGAGTTATAATATAACATTATAATTTGATAGCAGTTTTGTCTTCCTTGTTAATGTTTTGGAGCCAACTAGCCATGCAAAAAAATTGTGTCTTTGCCTTTGTTCTGAAGATGATCAAAGGAAAGGTTATACTGAAGCAGTAAAAAAGGGACTGTAAGAAACCAAGTGTAGCTGTCTATTTGCTCCACTGCAGATGAGGTGTGTTGGCCCATTCACGTTGTTACTTATTGCCAGTTGTGCTCTCATACCAAAACAGGTAATTACTGCCTCATCATCTGTGCTTTTATTTTTACAGTTGCTTAAGGTAAATACATATCTAAGAAAATGTACATCTGGATATATCTTTCTAAATTTCTCCGGAGGATCTAACTTTAGCTGGTTGAAGAGTGCTACATGAATGTGCAAGGGACTCCTGAATTTACTAATGTTCTTTTCAGCAAATCATTTGTAACAGATGGATGGGTGGGAAGCCCATCTGCACCATCATATCAGTTTGAGATGAGGTCCATCTCTACATAAATGTCAGAGCAGCCTATAAGGCCTGTGATTCATCAGTCAACTTTGAATTGCTGTGAATGAAGTGTAGGGACTGACAGTATGATATTTTACATAAGCAAGAGGGAACAGGAAGTTGGGTCTCTAAGAAACTGACTGTGGGTTTCAAGATACACAAAGACTTTGTCTGACTTAATTAGCTTAGATTTTGCAGAGCTATGGAGAAACCCTCACCAGTGCCCAGGCAAATTCAAAAGATATTCCTCTCCCAGTTGCCTGTTGGGTAGTTTCTTGAAGGATTGTTACAGATTATTTTCCTATGTGGAGAGATTATTTTTGGGGTTTGGTATACTTCTCCTAGTCACATACTGGTTTATGTTCCTACGTGAATTGCTAACACTGGAATATATGGATATTTAAACTGTTGCTTCTCAGTAATGTCTCACTTCTCAGTGCAGCAGCTGTTACAGTGTGTCACGACAGGCTTTTTTTTTCCCATACACAACTACACATGTATATTTTGAGCAGGCTATTGTATGTCTTTTCTGTGTTGAATAAATAGAGATATAGTTGAGACTTCTGTTTTCTTCAGCTCCTGAAGATTTTTAAACCAATGTGCAGTTTCAGCAGAGTCTACTGGCCAAGTGATTTAAACCCCAAGATTACGTAGCTACAGAGTACAAAGACTAAAATATGTCTTAATGATGCATTGTGAGCAGTACTAGTTGAAAGGAAAATAAATAAGCTTTTTTTTATAGCATTCAAACATTAAGGGGAGTAAGGAAAAGGAAAGAGGAGGAACAGGAAGGAAATGATTCAGTGCATGCATAACATTACTGTCCTTTTCTGTATTCACTCATTTACGTGCATTGTCATTAACAATTCCGGTTAACCTCCTGTTGAGACAGTGGAGCCAATTGTTGCATCTTTGAGTTGCCATTTAGGGGAAAGTTGTGTGTCAGCCAAAAAACTACTCCAGAACTATAATGACTAGAAGTATTTCTGCCCTGTGTGCTTTTGTTTTACGGGTTTTTTTCCTCCCCAAGTTTCCATGCTATGAAAGTAAACAAGTCATGGGGGAAAGATTTTAAAAAAAAAAGTGTTTTCTACTCTGTTAAAAACAAAGCTTGTGAGAATTGTTGCATGTTTCTTGTTATTTTTGTAATAAGAAGCATGGCAAAAAAATAGCTTTATGATGAGCAGTAATTCTGTTGTAGAAATCTTCTTTAAAGCTACCAGGGAAATAAAGGCAATGTGCTTTGGCAGGTATGCTTTAATTCTGTCTGATTTTGTGAACTGTTTTTCTTGGCAGAGACCTTGGAACAGTCGGTGCTGTTGCTATAGACAGTGAAGGCAATGTAGCTTGTGCAACATCCACAGGAGGCCTCTCCAATAAACTGATTGGCCGTGTTGGTGACACAGCATGCATAGGTATGGGGTGTGGGATCTTGCCTTTTACTTTTTGGGGATATCTCATTTAAAGAAAGGAAAAAAAAAAGTATTACAGTTCTCCTTTTCATTACTGAAACAAAACATAAATGCCAGTGCAGCTGAAATGGAGGTCTAACATTCAAATCTATCAAAGCTAAAGCTCCTTATAGCATGGAAATTTGCAAGAAAGACTTGGGAGCTCTGCATGGAAAATGGGATGGCAGTTTGTTTTTTCCATCCTTACTTCAGTGCAAACACCTGTGTTTCCTTTCTCTTGATTCTGATAAAGCTCTCCTTTTTTATGGCTCTGCTTTCCGCTAAGTCAAAAAAGGTAGCCTGCTCCATGTTAAGGGGCTGTTTCCTTGATACTTAAGGAAGTAGGTGTAATTCCATTTGCTACTTGTTGCATCAGTGAGCAAGAATTATAAAGTGACTTGCAACTCTGAGTAAATTCCTGTTCTTAAGAGAGCCCTGATAGGACTGTCTCAGAAGTTAATAGATATGGTTGTGGAATAAAGGAAATATTTTAAGAGATCTCTTATCCAAGTATAAAGAGACACTTGAAATCCTTTCCATAGATTTCTTCCTCTCATGAAACAGACTTGCCATTTGATTGCTTCAGGGTTCTACCATACAGGGATTTGGAAAACAATTATTTTTAGTAAAACATGTTCCAAACTCCAATAGCACTGCTGTTGGCAGTGTATGATTATTATAAAACTGTCTTTCTTTTGCATACAAAGTTGCTGACATTTCAGTATCCTCTGGATTTTGACTATGGTTTTCCATTCTGGGTCTGGCTGCAGCCTTCTGACTGCAAATACCCTCCCTCCTGTGAAGACCATGTTCAGCGTTCTTATAGTTTGGGAGATGGGATTGTGAAGGACAAGTGAAACTGGGCACTTTTGAACATGTGGCTTGCAACTTTTGGTCTCGCTAGGCATCTTCAGAAATGTCAGCTGTGCTTTTAAACATCAGAGGCTTTGGTAAAGGGACAGTGTCTTTATATGGCAGTGTTTTTCCACTTGTTTCTCGGAGTCCATTAAAAGAGTCTGATCAAGAAAGTGCAGAAGGGAAGAAACTTTCATTGCTGTTCTAAGGCCTCTATCCCCTCCCCCAGTACTTTGTTTATAATGCTATGGTATGTTTCTTCCTAGCTCCTGGGAAATATTTTTCTTAGGAGATGTGCTAGAAATGTGGGTATTAAGCAAGCAGAAGCTTGGTGGAGAACAGGGTGTGGAATGTGCCAGCAAAACAAGGATGGGAGAAAAAAAAGGGGGTAGAAGGGGAATTCAACAGAAGAAACACTCTGCTTGTGATGAGGACTTTGAAGATTCTTCAGGGGTGCTTTGTGAAGTTTTACTAGAGCCCATGCTCTTCAAATCTCTAATGTGCTGTGGGGGGGTAAATTCCCCTCGAACCGGTCAGCTCACCAATGTCCTCACTAGATCTTTCTTCATATCTTCTCAATTTATATGACCTGGCATTCTGGGTCCTGACCCTATATTGCTGATCTTTAATACACCTTCCCTTGCTGTTCTGGAAAATATTTTTGCCCATTCCTATGGAGTGTTGGCCTGCTTCTGCCCCTTGTACACAAACAGATCACTAGCAACTGACCTGTTCCAAATTTTATTCATCTCCTTCATGTATTTTACTTTTCAAATTGTGGCAGAAATGAGAAAGAAGCTTTTCTGACACTTTGCTCTCAGAAATGCACAGAGCTAATGGACCTAAAGGAAGAAATATTTGGTACCTATTTTAAACAATGCAGGACTTTTTAATTGTATCACAGAATATTACCTTCTTTTTTTTTCCCTTTGGAAAGGAAGTGGAGGTTATGCTGACAACCATTCTGGTGCCACTTCAACCACAGGACATGGGGAGAGCATTATGAAAGTGGTCTTGGCCCGACTGATTCTCTATCACATGGAGCAAGGTATATTCCAAATTTCCTATAATCTGAACTAATGAGAATAGGAACCATTGCCTAATCATAGGTTTCAGTATATATGCTGTCATCCTAGAACAGTTGTCAAAACAGTTGCTCTTAGGGGTATGTGGATGGGTTAAAACAAAAACTTTGAAAACAAAACAAAGTACTAAATTATTAATAAAGCAAAAATAGCTGAGGTGAACAGAATTATCTCTGCTGCCTGATACTGAATCCTGCTTTAGATCAGTGTACATTGAAAGACATTACTCTATACTTTGTTTAACAGAAGTTCTCTTTAGTAATTTTTTCCCAATTATAAACTGAAATTCTGTGAACAAGAAAAAGAAAACAGGTGAAAATAAGATATATTTAAGGGAGCAGTAAGGGAGGGCTAAAAACAGATAACTGGAGCTGAAATAGAAAGTATGGGATATTGCCTTTCTAAGGAACTGTAAAAGTCTTTATCATACCAACTCTGATTACAGTGACAGAAATTATTTTTAAACCTTTTAACTATGATTTCAATTTCCATTTTGTTTTGGAAAATGTACTAACTGACTGGGTGGGTATGTGATAAACAGCTGACACAGTATGTCTTATGTGACTGTAATCCAATCTGACTGTGGGGTGACCCTTTGTAGCTTTACCTTCATGACTTAGTTTGTCATCTAAACCCTTGATTATGTTACAGCCTGTAAACATAGCCAGACAACATACTTGTGTTGCATGCAGTTCAAGAATCATTAATAAAGATATCACCATTATTTTTAGAAAGCTGTAGCTTTGGGGCAGTACAGTGTAACTTGCTTTGAGATCAACCAAAGTGGAAATAGTTGGAAAACATTCAATTTACATTTTCACTGGAGAAGCAGTCAGTAGAGAGACAAGAAACAGCTGCAAATATTTTTGTTGTGCTTTATAGGGCTGTTTGCATATAATGGGTGCATTTCTCTAAATCTCACAGCTGACATGACAGTTTCAGCATAAAATACAACCTACAGATTATTTCCCAAAGCTCTTAACGCGTTATGCTCTCCCTTTACTCTCTAAATTATGTCTCTAAGTATTCAATTTGTGAACAGCTTTCTAAACTCTTGTCTAAACTGTGTAAACCAGTTTCTTCTCTGACTTGATGTTAACTTGATTGCAAGACTTATGCTTTGATAGCAGTTATCTGGCTTGGGATTCATTAGTTTGAAAGGCAAATGAGTCTCAAAAAGATTATTGGAAAAAGAGAAAAAGAAAATGAACCCACACGTATTCATGTCTAATTGGTTTGCACTTGTTCACCCTGCCCATGCTTGCTTTACCTTCATTCATCCGGCCCAGAAGTACAATTCAGCTGCCAGGCAAACACGTCAGCAATCAGATTCCCCCCAGCCCCTCCTCCAACATGTTTCCATGAAGGCACTGAAAACAAACCCTCACGTTGTTATAGCTTTTTGATTCCTTGAACAGTCAGCTGAAGTTGCATACCTAAGAACGACTGTAGATCCCTCACAATTCTGTTCAGCTATTTGGTAATTTGCATACTAAATATCCTCTTTTGGACAAACGCTGCAAAATTTCTTCTGTATTTCAAAAGTGAATTTCACTTCTGTATTTCAGGAGTGAATTGCTTTGCCTGTCTTAACAGCTGTTGGAATTTCAGTCTTATCGTGGCAGCTGTTGTCTTGGTGAAAAATCAAACAGTGAAATACTGACCCTTTGAAGACAGTGCCACTGACTTGAATAGTCTCGGTGTCACCCGTGCGTCAGAGTAAGGAGCTTTGTCCCGTCAGTCACCAGTGCTGTGAATAATCCTGACTCTGCTGGTTTTATTTGGTTTTAACTCAAAATTTGCAGGGAAGGCATGAAGGCTAGGTTTTGTTCCATAACCCAAGCTGCATAACTTTACTGAGAATCTATATCTTAGGGTAATTAGGCCAAGCCAACTGCATTCCTGAATGTATATTTAAACTTGTAGAGAAACATATTTTGCAGCTTTTCTAAGTCTGTGTGTATGATGTATCTATTAAATCTGATTTATTTAGAAAATACTTCTGTTAATATGAATCAAGTAGTGAAAAGCTAAAGTTGCATTTCTGGTCCTTTGTCTGATGTCTAGTACATTGAGACCTCATTTTGCCTGATGGTTTCAAAGTTTCAGGAAGAGTCATGCTGATGTCTGCTTTTGATAATTTATGACAATGTGTAGTACGTGCTTTGAGCTCTGTTGCAGCCAGTGGAACTTGAACAGAGATGATGACTGAAATTTTTGATTGTTTTGATGTGTGTTTTTCCAAATTGTAAATGCTTTAGATGTACCTTGTTACAAACCTTTGATGAAAACCTTTCAGATTGGCATTTTTTTCCATCAAATGATGGCATAAGAAATGGTGTGTTGTGAACATAAAGTATTTCAGATAGTTTGTGTTAAACATCGAAACTGAATCAAAATCTGAAGCTATACAAATAAATACTTGGAGCAGTACCACACCACAGCAGCTCTTTGCAACTGTCTAGAGCCTTTCCAAAAATGCTTCCTTTGTTAGACTGGAGATTTCATGCTGATTTAGTTGAAAGAGAAGTTAGATTTGACTGGTTCCATAGGGAGGGGTGAAATTTTAAGAGAATGTTAAAACTGTCAGGACAAGTAGTATGAAGTTATTTTTTCTTTTCAGGCATGTCACCAGAGGTAGCAGCGGACACTGCATTAGACTACATGAAGACACGAGTTGGGGGCTTGGGAGGTGTCATTGTTGTCAACAAGGCAGGAGAATGGGCAGCAAGATTCTCCACCAAGCAAATGTCCTGGGCTACTGTAAAGGATGACAACCTGCATTATGGCATTTACGCTGGGGAGGAGCATATAAAATCTGTTGATGAAGCACTTGCATCTGAAAGGGAGGGATTCTAAGAATGAAGGAAGTTGACAGAGAAGAATGAAGATCTCCAGTTTTTGTTGGAGGACAGTGACAGTTGATTTAGTCTTTCTGAAAGATATTTTGGTTCACAGGCATGACCACATTTACAGTCAAAACAAAATCTGGACGTAGTTCTTTAGTGGACATGTATATATGTCCTTTGTGAAGTCAGATCCTCCTTCTGTAGATCAGAAAGAGAATGGGGTCTGTAGGTTCCATGGTTAGCACGCCTTTATCTTACATTAAAGGAAGCCTGAGTTTCAGTACTAGAGGAACTCCTTTCCATGTCCGTTCTCAGAGATTGCTGCCAGGATGATTTGAGAGAAAAATACCTATTGATTAAAAACTCAATTTTGAAAATTCTGAGTCTTTTGAGCAGCTGTCTCATGGTAAGAGGTAAGAGCTTGCTAATAGTGAGTGAAATACCACCAAAGAACATTGAAGAGTTAAGATAACAATTGCTCTCACAGGCTTGAGGTAACTTGTCACAGGATATAATGAAGAAAAGAAAGGAACTTTCTCCAGAGAAGGGTAAGCTGATGCTAAGGAGCTCTATTTCCATTCCCTGACATCAGACTGGAAATCACAACCGAGAGGGCTGCAGTGTTTCCAACTGTATGTGGACAGCTAAGGAAAACGATGCTATGGATGTAATATCTGGGGTAGTAATAAAGAAGGTCGTGCTTTCAATAAGAATAACAGCAATCTTTTCTACTCAAATGCAGAGGTGATCGGTACCTTTTAAGTCAAAACATTAGACAGAGATGCTGATTAACTGGAAAAATAATTACCTGAAAGTAAATGATCAAAGCAAGCTGTACTAAAATAAATAAAACTGCCTGTTAAAAAGCTTCTTGTGTGAAATCTGAAACACTGCAGAGATTTTCTTTTTATAAAAAATTGATATTCTATGTTACTTCTAATACATTTTCTTCATTAACATTTTGTATTTTTAAAAGAAAGAAAAATTCTTTTTTTATTTTCTGACTCTCAACTACTTTTTTTTTGTGTTGAGAAGTGTAATAATTTTATGCGATTAGCTGGTGACTAGATTTTCTCTTGCATGCCATCATTCTGTGGAATGTTCCCTTCATAAGATAGCCCAAATAAACATAACAAAAATCTTAAATCGTGGTTTGAAAGTACTTATACCTGTGTCCCAGCTACAATAAGATGTATTACTGAGCTGGCACATACAGAGTACTATGTTGCCAAGGTTGCCAAGATAGTCTTAACTTGCTCTATACTTTGATCTGTGGTTTCTTGGATGTTGCAGACAATTGGATGTGGACAGCAGTGGTTCAAGAGAAGGCGGTGCATGCAAAGCTTGACCATGGAGTACTTATGCACTTTCTTCAACAGAATCTTGTGTTGAAAAGGTTGCTGCCTGATCATCAGAAGTTCATAAAACAGTAACAGTAATTCTGATGTGCTTATTGGTAGAAAAAAATAGCCTTCTATTTTGTAAAAATTAATTCATTTCCCCTTCTGTGCATGAGATACCAATCCTACAAGGCCAGGCTGTTCTCTGGGGTTAAAAAAAAAAGCAGCTTCATTTCCAAAATACATCCGAAGTATTTGTCACCAATATGCTTTGTTTATCTCACCTGTCCCTAGCAGAAGATAAAACTGGCGACAGGCAATAGAAAAATAATCTCCGTGAGTTCAGCCAAAATTCACCTTGCAGCATTATTTTCATGAAATTGTTCAGTGGTTCTTTTTTAATGAAAAATAACCTAACTTGAAGTATGTTTTGTGGAGCTAAATGGTGATGCATGAATGTAGGCTGTACACAAGGATACGAATATCTTGTTATATATGCTGGCTTTGTCAGGTGAAGGAGTGCATAGAAGGCACACTCCTCATAACTTTCCCTTTGCATGAATACCTGGAGGGAGAAGTGTTTACTCAGTACTGCAATAACACGTGGTGTACCCTCTTTGTAAAGCTGTTTGTGTGTTAACATTTTTGTTCTGGTCACGCTCCAAGCTGACCAAAACCCAAGTGATGGTGAGTGTAGCAGCAAGCATCAGGCAGCACACCTGCTGGGTGGTTGATTGGCAAGGATTTGACGCTATGTTAACTCCACCAGTTGGCTTTGTGTTAGCTTTGAGCAAGTTCACATCGACCCAAAAGGCACCAGGAACCTCAGCAGCGCTACACACAGGCTCTCAGGGATGTCAGAAGGAATAGTGAGGGGCTACTGTGGTTAATTCACCTCAGCTGTTCTCAGGAATACGACATAATCAATTGCTGGCTCTTGACAAAGTCATTATCCTCTATAAGTTCTTCTGTCAGTCATAACTGGAGTCGCTGGGCACCTTCCAACAGTGCATTAAGCACTGTGACTGCCATCTGCTCTGTATGATTTCTTCTGTCTAACCCATCCCTTGGTCCCCTGTCTTGTTTTCAAAAATATGCATGGGCTGTTATGCTGCCTAAAATCAAAAGACAAAAACTTGCAACTGATAAAAAGCAGATCTTTAATGAAAGCTTTCAGGTGCACAGAGGTGGCTACCTGCACATGTGACCAAGGATTTTTACAATTTTTATAAGGTTAATTAATTAGTATATCTAGCAGGTACATCCATGAGGAGATGAGTTGCTCCAGTAACACAGCCTTGGGTCAACCCCTTGGACATGGTCCAGAGGCTTCCTTGCCCTATTTGTTATGTTTCTTAAGTTCTGGTGGAAAACCAGATATTCTTGTCAGAAATTCTCTTCCTAAGAATTAGACTAAACAGAATTTCAAGAATGCGTTAGAAGGAGTTAGCATATTCTAAAATGTGAGAAATGGCAAGAAAAGTACTAGAAACCATACAACTGTAAATTTTAAATCTAAAAAGCTACAAATACGGGAAAAAGCTTAAAAATGTTCAGGCATCAGTTATACCTTTCCAATTCATGTGAGGCTGGGAATATATCCATATATACATACATGTATATATACACCTGTGCCTTACATATGAGTTGATGGCATTTGATAATCTTCAGGCTGTCGTTTGTTTGCTCCACAGTTCAAATGATTTTAGCTCAGGCAAAGCAGTGGTCCAGGCATTCAGGACTATCTGCTTTTTTTCCCAGGTAGCTGACCCACACTCAGTAAAGGTATGTGATTTCCTCACCTGATCTGGATAGCAGATAGACCTCTTACAGGACAGTGTTCCTCATAAGGGGGAATGGTAGGTCAGGGATGTGGTAGACCTTATTTTCATAGAAGCTTGAGACTTGGGGATGGAAGAGTTTCCTCTCTTGCTTTAGCCTTTTCAGTCATGTTCTTTAGCTAGAACAGGGTGAGACTGTTGCAGATGATGTTAGAGGTTGCTGGTGTTGCACAGGACTGCCTAATTTTTTTATATGCTTACATGTCACCTGACCTTTGTGAATATTGAGAAATTACCCTTTCTAAGGGCTGTAACATTTAACAGCTTTTATAAATGTAGTTGCAAGGTGCTGAACTTGGCGGGGATACCAACAGCAGGACAGGAAGCTGTGTGCCCCTGCTGTGCACTGCTGCTGAAAATGAGCCTCTAATCCAAATGGCTGTGACCTGGATATCAAAGAAAGAAAATTAGAGGTCTGTTGCCAAGAAACTGGGTGTCCTTGGCATCTAGCAAAGCAGAAACAGTTTTAATTATCTAATTAAAGTGGGGCAACCCATTATTTTATATCATTCAGATAGCCAGTTGTGGATGTTGTCCTGTTGCTTTCTTAGTACTCTGTAGAAAGTGTCCCTGACATGCACAGATAGCTGTGATGGGTCTACATATCAAAGCAAAGATGTTAACAGAAGCACCAGGGTGGTGACCATTGACTTTGTTCGCATATTGTTAGTTCTATCTAGGTTTTGCTTCATAACCTTTGCAAGTAATCAGAACCTGTCCTGTAGGACCCCAGTGTTTGGAAACATTTTTTTCAATGCTCTACTTTGTCCTACATTTTAGTTCTTTGTCTCCGGGGTGGTTTTCATTGACTTTGAAATCTAGCTTGGCAAAGTTTAATGGCACTCGCTGTTGTGCTTGTTTCTCTTCTGGTCTGCTTTTCCTTTGATATGCTCTGATAAATATTTGCTGTGGGACAGATTTCAATCTCAGTTACGTCAGTATAAATGAAAAGCAAAAAGCACAGTCACTGAAGTCTGTGATTATGCTGCAGGAAGTGAAATCAGACATGGGCTCTCCTGTCCGAAGTCAGTCCTCTGTATTGAAACAGCCTTTGCTAATGAGGGAGAGAATAGAGAGGGCAGAGAGCCTGCTGCGGGGAGTCACTGCCTGAAACAGGACTCTGGTCTCTGGCAGTTTCAGGGTAAAGATGATGCCCAGGGATATGGTTAAATATGCATACTGGGAAATAAGTGTCAAATGATTCACATGAAAGAACCTTAAGAGCACACAGGGTGAGCAAAGAGTCATTTTGTTTTAGACGTTCAAACCACAAAGGACGGGAATCTCATTTTCCTTTCCACTGCACTCCTTACGCTTGGTTTATTGGGGGCATGTGGATACCCTGCAACCTCTGTGTAATTGAGTTTTGCCAGACCTGGTCACATGTGCTATAATTTCAATTATTTTTTAAATTTACATTTTTTAAATTCTTGCCTTTTGACCTTTAAAGTTCCTCTTGGTTGGAATGAGGCTGTTTTCTTGTGGTTCCTCCCTAAATCCTTTTCTGCTGAGGACAGGATGGGTTATGATGCAGTCTGCGTGGGCTTTAGCCCTCCAGCCCTGCACTTTTGACCCTTTCCTGCTAGGGCTTTACTACAACTTAAGCTATGTAAATGCATGGTAGCATGCAGCTTATTAAATACTCAGCCTCTTCCAGACTTAATGGCTCTGCCGGGTGCTGCCTGCTTAGCGGCATAGCAGGCTGTGTGCTTAGCAACCCCAGCTGCCGTGAGCGCATCGCCCCCATGCACTGCCTTCCCCGCCGCCTCACCACTGAATAGTGCAAATGTTGCCAGCTTTTTCTGGAACAAAACCTTGCCTAGGTTCGGGCATAACTACCACCTGCCAGCCACAGCCTGTGTGTTTTAACAGTGTCATGAGGGCTGACTATGACAGGACACAAAACCTTGGGCTGTTAGAGGTGCTCAACCCCCTTCTGCAAGTACTAATGGGTGTAAAACAAATACACATACCAGCAAGGGTAGACCCAATTGTTTTAGCACTTGCTTTTGCTTAGGAATTTCAAAATCTAAAAAACTCATAGTTTCAAGAACAATTCATAAATCACCGCTCTTTTGGGCTGGAAAAAGGCACAATTTCCTAGGATATGGGCGCTCTTGTACTCTGTAGGAGGAGCTCATTTCCTGCATGGAAGAGAGATACAGCCGGTAAATCTCTTTGTTCCTACATTATAGAAGGTAATCTGTGGTGTCCTTGGTTGGTTAATTTCTTTACTTGTTTTGTTGTTTGTTTGTTTTTTTAAAGCTGAAGAAGGTTATTGTGACTGTACTTACCTTTTATTTCACCTCAGCTGACCATTCTGAGATCCTCAGACACAACTACAGCTCAACTAAGCCTCTCATAGGATGATCACTCAGAAATTACTATATTGGGGAAATGAGTTGCAGGTTTTCAAGTATTTTAACCCAGGAGAAATCACAACTATTTTCTAGTCTTAATGCCTAAATAAAAAGGCCATAGGTCCTTCTCTCTGTTATTTCTGCATTAAAAAAATAACTTCTGTTGAGGTGTGTCTACTATGGCCATGGTCAGAATGAAAATGAGGATGCTCTCGGGGAGTAAACATCTGGAAAGGGAGGGGGTAAAAGATGGCCTCATGCCAGGTGCCACTGTACCTTCTGGGCTGCCACCAGGCTGTGCTTCAAGCTTCTATGGGCATCTGCTAGAAAACAGACCTGCATTTTCAAATCCAAAGATACTTGCTATTTTTCTGGACACAAACCTCCAGAAGTCCTGCATGTAATAGTAATATTTATATAACAATTCAGTTCTTCAAAGAAGTATACAGAAGCTGTGAAGTGATCTGCACAGCAATTCAGTGGAGTTTATTACATTTGAACTGTTTTATCTCTGGCGAGCATGCAGGGAGATTAAGCAACTCCTCTGGAGCTACCAAATGCATCTGAGGTAGGGCCAAGATTAGAATATTGATTTCTTGCTTCCTGAGTCCCAGGCTCAGTTCACTACATTATGTTGTCTTTACAGATAACATTTAGACAAATAGATCTTGACATAACAAAAGCTCAGTAAACAAAACAAAAAGCCTCTCAGTAAACTGAGCAGGGCTTTAGCTGTTCAGTACCTGCGATTTGGGCATGCCTTACACTTGGTGCCAGTAATGTCAGTAGCTATTGTATATTTACAGTGAAGCTCACTTGTATCCTGAGGCATACTAAACTTCTTTTTTTCCTCTGAGTAGAAATAAGCCTAATTATGATACATTTTCATTATGTCAGATTGAGATTTGCACAAAAAATTCAAAGAAATTTTGCTTCAGTCCTCTTAACAAAAACCCCCAAAATGTAGGTAGCTTGTCACTCATTCTAATTTCTTGAGTAAGAAGTCAGAAAGATGGGAAAAGTCCTACATACACAAAGTTGAAATCCAAGTACTTTTGAAATCACCACATACCAAGGATACTCAGTTACTGATATCCAGGTGCCAAAGAAAAGGCATGTACTTGAAAGCTGAAATAAATTCTACACAGAGAATAACACAGGTATATTTATGTGAGAAAATTTGTGTCTGGGTATCCACAGAGGTGGAAGAATATTGCCATTGCTACAACCCAGGAAACTTCCAAACTGCACCAGAGCTTGCTGAGGAGTAGGCCGGGACATTTTTTTCCATTCCTAAACTCCAGGTATCTCATCTGCAGCTAACAAAGGACCCTGCTTATTTTCACAAAGCTTACTTGAAGTCTGACAGTCCTACAAAAGCTGTACTGGTGTTTCAAACACATCAAGTTGTCTGATAGTCTTCTCCACCCTTCTTTGTTACTTGATGCAGCAGCACGATGTCATTTGTCAGAGCACCAAAACTGGAGACATGCTGAATATGTGAATACCAAGGAAGTGGTTTCCTTAGCAATAACAGGCATGTGAAAGTCAAAACTTCCTTTCCTCCTCATGTGACCTTTTTCAAAGCAATTCAGCCTGGGGACAATAGGAGTGAATTCCAAACACCCACAGTGTTCCTGCATGGCTCGGCAAGGATCCGCTAAATGGCAAACTTATCTTACCTATTTATTAAGGTAAAATTATATTTCTCTTTAGATGTTCTTCTCTAGGGATTCTGTGTATTTATATGTATAGGAAAGTGCTTCTTGAAAGCAGAATTACCTAATGCCACATAAACAAATGTATAGAATATAAGTAATTTTCTTGCCATTGTGGACACCAAAGCTATTGTTATGCATAAAATCCGAGTCCTTTCAGTTGTCAGGAAATAACGACAATTCTTACCAGCTTGTTTTAATAGCTGGACTTCCCTGATGACACCTCACCCATTTCATTTAAGGTGAAAATCAACACTCCTAAGGAAAAAAAACAGAATGGGAGATTATTTATGAAGGCAAATAAGAGGAAGATGACATTCATCTCACCCATCCTGCATACAAGAGCAGTATCAGTCCTCTGTTGCTATTCTTATCCCATTTAGTACAGCCTTTTCTCATCCCTAAGGAGACAGCAGTGATAGCCAGAAGTGCTTGCACAAAGCTGCCTGTCCGAGAATCCTGAGGTATTTTCTAAAACTAGCAACTAAATTTAAACCTGAGCTGTCTACTGAGTTGGAGAACTATTCTCTATTTTTTGAGCTAGGGAGGTGATACAGCAGGTAGTTGTCAGAAGGTCAGAGAAAATTGCTGTTGGAGCTGGAAATGGTCATTCATCATACTTTCTGTATTATAATGTGTGACAGACTGTCTTGGATTTCAGAAGATCAAGGAAACTTCTGGTGTTGCAGTTCTCCCCAGATCTGGTGTTGCTGGACCACCCATATGCATCCTGTTGCCTTGCTGCCCATTGATGGTGTCTGTATTCAAGTCCCTGGTGATTCACCAAGACAAGGGTTTAGGCCTCAAGGACCACTGATTACCATCTCGCTTTTAGTCACACATGCTGTGGTTTGCTTGGGTTTCCTCGCCACTTTCAGCCTTTAGTTTTAAACTCTAGAGCATAAGTTTTCAGAAATGAACAATGAAGTGAATAGCTGAGTTTGGAGCTGGTCCCACCAGGCAGGAGAAGAAATTTGACAGGAGATAGTTCCTCTGCAGTTTTCTGTGAATCTGAGAAAGAGATGTGCTGTGGATTTGGAGCCTTAATGTCTGGAGGAAAATAGGCAAGCCATCTGCTCCCACAGGTGCTGGCGCATCGGTGCTTTGTGCCGGTTCCTCCAAGGCAAAACGTATTGTCTAGCCAAGCATTCATGTCCAACAGAGTGTGTAAGTACCTGCAGTGAGTTGTTGTATGAAATCCCAATCCACCCTTGGCAGAATATCATACCAAGCATGTTCATGTTTAATGCCAGGAGCTATTCAACTGCTCTGCAGTATTTCTGTGGTTTCTGAAGGTGGACTGTGGTGAGAATGCTTGAGGAAGGATGCAAACGGACTGTTCTCTCTACACGGCAGCAGCCTCTGCCACTGATTCAGTGCCCAAGGGGGTGACCTTCAAACCAATTTTTGATAACACCCTCTTAGCCAAAGTCAGACATGATCAGAAACAGGGGCAGCTGAAGTAAAACAAACACAACTGTGGTGAGCAACTGCAGTGAGCCTTTCTGGATATAGGACACCTGTTCCACACAGGAAACAAAGAGCAGGAAAACGAGGCCTGTGCCTCCCATGGGGGAGCAAGTGAGTAGCAGCTGGGTCATGGCTCCAATGGCACCACGGTGGTGGTGCAGCATGGAGGTGGGTTTCCTGCCATCAGGACGCTTAGCAAGTGATGCCAGAGCCCAAAGTCCCTCATTACTCAGCCTGTGTGAAGTAGGTGCACACTTGGAACAGCAGTGGTGGTCAAACCAAAGGCAACCGACTGCTCCCAGACAGTGCCTTGACATAAGAAAGGAGTACTCAGAAAAAGGCTTTCGCTTTTTTTTTTCTGGCATGGCAGAAAAGGGTCAGAAAAAAAGATGTAAGGGAAGTCCAGAAAATGCTCTCTAGCAGAGGAAAGATGGCACTGGGCTGCCCACAAGTCCCCCTCCAATAGTAACTACATAGGCTGGGTGAAAGTCAAGCTAAGGCAGCATCTTGGTGCCACAGTAACACCCAGTAAACTACTGCACTACCAAACTGCTGATTTTATTACATGTTACTGCCAAAATGAGTAGTTCAGGACTTACTCAACTGTCTCTGGGTTCCTGTTCTGCATGCAGTGCTTTCCAATCTGCCGTCACCTTGGCCAGGGGTTAAGGACTGTCTCTGTCTCTGTGAAACCGAAAAGGCACGGTGACATTCTGGGCAGGGTGGGGTTGTGGTGGGCACAGGGTTCCTGAAAGCCCTGGGAGAACATGGCACTCAGGAAGGGTTCTCCCCTCCCAGGGGAGTCACAGCAGAGCAGAGGTCCCTCCAGACTCCAGCCTGCTCCACACTGGAGGGTGTCTCTCTGGGAGTTTGGAGAGGTGCAGGTCAGCACAGAGAAAAAGGAGCTTTGGCCAACACTTTGCCTTCCTCACACAACATTAGCCCACCACTATCCATGTGTCTTGCTACCAGCACATGAAGAATTCAAATGAAATTCAAAGCCTAGAAGTCTCCAGTGGGGGAGCAGCGCTGCACATTAACCACCCCAGGTTACAGGAAGAAGCAGAGACTGGAGAAAAAGAGAACAGCAGCAAAAAAAAGTGAAAGACGGGAGAGGTGTGCCTGGGGCTTGGGGGAGACTGGCACCGAGCTGCCTATGTCCGGTTACAGAGTAACCTGCTGGGGCTCAGGGAATGGTTTTCCTATCAAGGACAAATTTGAATATGCAGGCTCAGTGCATTGTAATTACCCAACACAAGAGCAAACTGCAAGATGTTTGTCCCATGCTGTGGGACCAGGCACTATTAACCACAATCCCACAGAAATGTCATACGATGATACAGCTACATTTATTCATAGGGTTTTCCTGATTTCTTTGTTCATGTTAAGACATGCTCTGTTTCTCTCAATGTGTAATTTAGCTTGATAACTTCAGTTGAAAAATTACTCAACAAATGTTTAAGCAAAGAATCTTTCAAAGTTTTTGTCCCTTTTGGAGAAAATCTGGCTAAATACCTTTCTGTTGCTTTGTAGGAGAATAATACAGTCAGGATATGCCAGCTCCTCCTGTGTAATCCAGGTTTTGTTGTTTGTTTTTTTCACTTAGTTTTTGCATGCTTCAGTTTTATGATTGCTCCCACGGGTCAAAATAAACCAAGATATAAAGAAAATATATTCAGCATATTTTGAAAAATAACAAGTTATATCCTCTACAGGAAATGTGGGCTGAGGCATACTATTACAAACTTTTGCTATGTCCTTTAATTTCACTTAAGAAGGGCATAGTTCACCCATGCTGGTTTCTTTAGAGCATGTGCTGATAGGATTTAATTAATAAATCAGATTTCAGACTCTGTGACTACTACAAAATGTTTAGCAGCAAAGTCACTTTGACAGAGCTGCTTTTCAACATATTATCCTTCTGCTGAAAGATCTCCCAATGAATCCAGTATTTGTCTCAAACACTGAAGACAGCAATGACCTGCTATAAAAAGCTCTGTCTGGTGGTCAGAGCTTGCCATCATTAAGTTACTGGTACAGCAGCTCATTTGCAAGCTTGCTGAACAAAAACGTGTTAAATCATTCAGCTGATGGAAAAAAATGCAGAATTTATTCTAATTATATGTACTATGATGTTACTAGACTTCAGTTTTTCAGTTGTGTGTTTTTAAAAATCGGGCTAGGAGATGAGAGTGCAAGCTAAGACAGTGCTATATGCCCTTAATACAGAAATTTTCCAGCTATTCCAGCACAACAGTGCTGTCAGTTTAGTGCACTTTTGAAACTTGCTATGAAACAATTATGGTGATGATGAGAATCAAGCACATCATTCTGGAGCTGTTCCAGGTGAAATGTCCAGCAAAATGAAAAGTTGAGTGTCTGAGAATGAGGGCAGAATGCAGAGACAAGGGTGGGATTTAGAGACACAGGTGGGATGCAGAGATGAGGGCAGGATGCAGACACAAGGTGGGATGTGGAGGCGAGGGCAGGATGCAAAGATGAGGGTGGGATGAGCAGGCCTGGACAGACACACAGCTCTTGCAAAAGGCTCTTTCATCTAACACCAGTTGTATCCTTTCTCTCAGCACAGACACACAACCTTGCCTCTTCACAGTGGATCTCTAGGCCCTTCAGTGTTTGAGAGCCGTCAGGTACCAGGACAAAATTAAAAAGCATCTCTGCAGGAAAGCAATAGTGTGGCTCCAGAAATTTCCTGATTAGCTTGAAAACATGCAGTCACCCACAAAATCTATTTGCTGTTGCAGACAGCTGAAGTACACACAGAAATTCAGCATCTCCACTATTGCAACTACCAAGACCTGAAAAACAGGTTCGTGACCTGTTCTACTGGTGTAATGGGAGGATATGATCTCCTATCTGTGGTTTCACTTGTTCTTGGTGCTTGTCACTTGATCAGGCAGATTTGGCCCTATTTCTAGTTCATTCTTCCTTTGTTGCAATCTGTTTCACAGGCAGTGTTTGGCAAAAGCACCTGCCTCTCCAGCATCATTTTGCATCAGCAGATCTCCAAGAACTTTACAAAATGAAAATAAATTGAAGGAATGAGGCAGATTTGGGGCAGTTGGATGGGCAGGTGATTAGGGAAGCACTGCTGATCAATGGATCACCCTTGAGAGGAGCAGATGGAGGAGCTGTCACATGAAAACAGTGTGGCAGGTTCTGGAGTGATAGCCAAGCTCCCTGAATACTCTGTGTTTGCCACAACTGCTGAATCCCACCAAGCAGACCTCTTCTTGTGCTGGTCTTCCTACAGAGAATAAGCTACTGCTAAAACCAAACAAATGCTGCTTCAAGCAGGTGTGATTTCTACGGGGAGCCTAAGCATTTCAGCCCTAGTGTGCCAATGTCATGACGTTTTGGGGGTTTCCTCTTCCAATTTTTGATGTAACTTAAAAGCTACGTTAAAAGAAAGCCACAAAATCAAGCATTCATTTTAATGTTAGAATCACAGTTGTGCTCTATAATTTTTTTTCCCTGCATGATACAATTTTTAACTACACTCCACCAGCTACACTTTAAGAAAAATGCTGATGTTTACTTTTCCTGGTAATTTACTATAGAAAATAATACTATCATGAGTGACATGTTTGATGATTTAATATTGCCAAAGTAACAATATGATAAAATATTGTGGCATTACCTGTCTGCTCCTTATACTGTAGTTACTGTACAAATGATTTAGTGAACAGCACAGAAAACCTGAAGCTTGAAAATATCTTTTGACAAAAAAAAAAAAAAGACTTCTAGCCAATGAGAAAAATTATCACAGAAAAAAGCAAAGGATATGGACTAATTACTTTGTTTTCTTGTCCCACACGTTCAGCTAGAAAAGAGGAGCCTTACAAAACTCATATGATAGTAGCAGCTTGTTTTGCAAACCAAAATTGTTAGTTCATGCTGTTTGATGGCATCTCCCCAATGTACATAGGGCCCTGATTCTTACAAGCTCATGCACAGTGCATCTGTTCGTGTTACACACATTCACCACCACAGAACTGGCAAAAAAAAAAAAGAGTAAATCATAGTTCCTGCAATACAATATTTCATGCTCTCCCCTCTCTTGTTTCTGTATTCACCTCTACTCCAAATTTTAACTTGTTAGGGAATTATACATTTCATATTTTCTGGGCTAGTCCTGGTGGAAGATGTGAAGAGCTACGGACATTTACTGTTCTCTTACAGTATTACAAATATAAATTGCCTTGAATTTAAATAATTATGTAATATCTTGTACCAGGAGAACTGCTTTGTCTCCAAAGACATTTATTAGAGATATTTCTAATTACAATTCTTTGCCTCTTACTACTAGATTTTTTTTTGCTTTTTGCTAATATCAATTGGCACCAAGTAAATAGGCCTGTTGTCTTTAGCAAGACAGCTTAAGGAGAAAATTCCTTTGATACCAGAAGGGCGAAACCAGGCCCTTCGTTCTTTAAACAACGATTCAAAGTCATGTTGCCCTTATTGTTGGCCTTCAGCTCTAAAGATTTTTCTCATGCCTGGCTTCACTTTGACTTCATGGCTAAGGTTTCAGCTAATGATGCTATCAGACAATAGCAGAACACAATTCAAAACAGCTAGTGGAAAAATCCCTACCCTCTTCCACAGCTACTAGGTTAGGGTAAAAGAAGAGCTGTGACACCACCTACTGTGAAGCAAACACATGCATGGAAGCTCTATGGCACATATCTGTACATTGACTTGCTCATTACTCTTTAGTGTTTCAAATGTAAGTTGCAAATGGTTTGGTAACAAGGCTCGAAAACAGCTGCATTTTTTGAAAACTGGCTATGGTATTTCATTTTATTGTATTTTAGTGTATTTCATTTTATGTTTTTCAACCACAGCATTTCTCTGTAATTAACTATTGCATTGTCCCATGAAGCTCACCAGAAAGCTATGCTGTCATGGTCAATACATCCTGTCTAGTAATTTTCTTAGGGAACTCAGGTATTTTTTGTTAGCATATACTTCTCCTACTATGCTATATGGAAGTAAACTGTGGTAATAACAACTATGGAGACAGCAGAGAGTTACTGGTAACAGGAGGGACACATATTGCATGCATCTCTGTGAGGCATTAAATTGAACCCTATCAGTCCAGATTAATATTTCTTTATAGATGAGATCTATAGTCCAAAGTCTGAAGTCTAAAAATCACTTGTGTTTAAATTGTAAAATATTATTTTCTGAATATTTTCTAATCTGTGTTAATTTTATTTTGAAATTCAGATGCAAGTCAATATTCCAGTTACTCTGATCATGTCTTTTGAAGGTTAAAGACTACATACCTCTCCCTAATTGTATCTCACCAAGTGCATAAAAGAAGTACTGAATTGGACATCTGCTGCTGTCGTCTTTACCAGAGAGGCCACTTTAAAAAGCTGTCTGCTGTGCTTTCAAAGAAACCCATTGCTGTGTTCCAGCACTGAAGACAATAGTGAAGGGCAAAAATGTAACCTCTCTGGTCCAAATGTTATATATTCACATTACATCTCCTGCAGATGAAAAAAACACCATTACAATGAAGAAGAAAATTAATTTTGGAACAGTGTATTTTTCTGAATTGTTGTTTCAGTCAGAAATGAAGTGGCAGAACTGCCCATTTGTAGTATTATTCATTAGGCAGATTCATTATGGTTGTATCTATCAGCCAACCCATATCAGATCCCCTCGTGCTAGACATTATAAAATAAAGAGCTGTTCTGAAAGTTGGACTACGCAGACAATAATTTTGTATTACTGAAATATGTTGCTTGGAGGGGTGTCTAGATTTGTCACTTTTTTAGTACAAACATTTTTAGAGTAAGAAAAATGGTGTAATATTAATTTCACCCAAAACCTCAGATTATATAGGCCATGCTACACAGAAACAGAACATCAGCCAGAATGTGTTGCTTGTTTGTGACTGGAAAAAGCCAGATAAGAGTTAGAGACAAGTGGTCAGAGCTGGAAGGGAAGGGTGTAGTATGTTGACTGAGGGAAACATGAGGAATCAGTCTTTTTGATAGAAAATAGACTGGAAGAATGCTAGGAGTACTGAACAAATACTGAAAAAGGTATGTTCTTCCTTAAGGAAGCAGAACTTTGTCACTGCTGCTCCCAACTCTACCCTTGACTTGCTTTTCTGGTGGAAATAATGTGTGAGACCATGAGTATTGTCTCAAAAGGGATCTGAGGCACATTTTTTGAGTTTGGACCAGAAGAGGTAAGAAGCTATTACTTGTTTTGTCCTTAATGTTGCAGTGTGTTTGTCCTTCATTAAAAAATAAAATTAAATTACTGTGCTTTTTCTTCCTTCCAGCCTTCCACCCAGCAGCTCCACTGCAAATGAGATGCCATGTAGGGTATGTATCTCTTCCTTCCAAATGCCTTGTTCAATCTACTCCTTCCCTTCTGTTCGTTTTCTATTACAGTACAATAAACTCCAGGTTTTGTCCACCAGTCTATGTGTATATATTAGATCCTCAACCTTATTTGTATCTATGATGACCTCTGAGCAGAATATATCACCACTTTTTCATCTCACTACAGCAGTGAAAGAGACTAAAACATAGTTGTTTTGTCCTTGAGCAATGGACTTGATGAGGTGGTTATCTTGGTAATTAAAAAACCCAACCCCCTCCACCCCAAGAACTCTGAATGCCTTCTGCATTAATCACTACAAGAGCACCATTGACTTACCGTGTTTGTAAGAGACATGCCCCTAAAAAGCAGACCAAATGTTTTTCTAACTCAAAGAACATTTCATTTGGCAGTCTAATAGCTTTCACTCACAGATACTACGATAATAAACTGTGAGTGAAAAAAGGTAATAAATATAGGCCTGCACATCCCAAATATATGACTGAATTTTGTATGTTTACCAATATACTTTAAACCAGTAATGTTCGGGTCTTTAGAGGCCAGCAAGGTTGGGCTAACCCAGCCTTCTGATTGTTCCATCTTGGTGTTAAAGCCTGGTGAGAGTTCACCTCTGACGGGACTACCAGATGTCAGCCAAGCAGCAGGGCCCATGCCTGCCCTTAGTCCAGGGCAGTAGTGAGATATGACACTTAGACAACCCTCTTCCCCTGTAAATGCAGATTAGGAAAGGTTTTTCTCACACTTGAAACTGTTGATGTGGAACATGGCCAATTACCCTGGGTCAGTCAGAGGTAGATCATAGAGCCAATGCAAATCACTATGTATCTGCTGTGACCAGTGTCTTACTTCACCCACATTTTGTGAAGCTGGGCTTTTGCAAGAGGGATTTCTGCACTATGGATATGAGTGATTCCAAAGTTTTTGCCCCGCTCTTCTGCTGAGATTTGGGTTAATCCTTAGGTAACTATTTCAGTAATATACTAGATTGCATTGGTCTTTCAGCATCCCTTACACCTTGTCCAACTTGAGCTGTGGGGTTTGGGGGGGCAGGTTTATCCTTGATGAGACATTTGTAATAGAATGGCATGGTAAGGCTGTGATGGAAATGCAAACCTTGTAAACAATAACACCTGAACCCCTGTGCTAAAATCAGAAGACACCAGAAAAGTACCAAATCAGATCATTAGGTCAGATCTTGATTGAGAAACAGAAATGCAGCAAAAAAATTATAAGCCTCTGTTATGAGATGCACAGGAGGGGTGCTTGCACACTGATATTAATTTCTCAAGACTAAAGGTTGAGAAAGAAGGACCTAGTCACCCTAAGACACATGTACAGGAGAAAAATCCAAGTTAGCCAAATCTGTTTTTCCTAATCGTACTATTGATGAGTCTTCCACGGCTACACAGCATATGACAGACAAGCAGGAATTAGCCTCTATCACAGTCATATCTATGCAATGGGACTCCTACCATGGCAATCGTCATCAAAGGGCAAGAGTCAGATGTGCTTTCCAGGAGGAAGCCCACATGGGGAACCCACCAGTGAGCTCTTACTGCCAGCACTCATAATCAGCACCAACAGCTGCAGACTACTTCTCTGCTGCCATTAGTCACTACGGATTGAGAGCAAATATGTAAGGAGAATACAATTAAATAGGTGCAAGTGGAAGGTGCTAAATGCACCAGGAAGGTGCCAAAACGTAACAGGACTTTACCAAAGATATTTTGTGAAGCAAACCCAGAACCCTCTGTGAGCAGAATAAGAAGGCAAGAGATTCAGCATGACTAGACCTCAGTCAGTGTTTGGTACATGATTTCACAGAACACTGTTACAGGTGAGATGCTGCAGCATGGGTGAAAAGTTAGCTAAGAAGAGATGCCACAGTGGAAATGCTCCCTCACGGAAATAAGCTCCAGAAGGATCAGGCATCACACCTATCTAATGTGTAACAGGTCCATCCACGAACTAAATTAGAGACTGTACCAGTGACATTTCTTGATGGTGTGGCTGGGAAGAACAGCCAGGGCAAAGATCAGGATAGCCTGAAAAAGGGTTTGCCTGAACGTGAGGACTGGAATAATGACAGAAGTTCAAGCACCAAGAATATGTATTTTTAGAATAAACAATAAACATATCCAGTTTTGCGGTGCACAACAGTGATTCACAGTGTAGGACCAAATGGTGCATAGTTGTCGGTCACCAAATGAGCAGAACATAGTGAGAGGACTGGAGAAGTGGCCTTAAGGTGAGACAGGGGAAGATTCATATTAGATAACAGAAAAAGATTTTTCACTCTTAGGGTGGTCAGGCACTGGAATGGTTGCCCAGCGAGGCAGTGGTGTCACCGTCGCTGGAGGTGCTCAGAAGTGTCTGGGTGCGTTTGGGTGATGTGGTTTAGGGTTGCAGTGGCAGTGCCAGCCGGGCTGTCGGACCGGGTGATCCCAAATCGTGTTAACTCCATGAGAGTCTTGGGAAAGACTGTGAGACCCCGGGGTGGCAGTTTTCACCTCTCAGTTATCATTACTATGTCTTCTGCTCACTTCTTGAGAATATAAGGGATTTGGTGTTCCCTACAATCCAAAACGGACGTAAAGACGAGTCAAGGGAGGCTTTTGGTCTCCATCAACTCCTCTCTCCGGATCCCCAGCCGGAGATGTCACACAGTTTGTTCGCAAGTCCTTCTTCCCTTCCAGC
>VXBR01008104.1:506584-577552 GCA_013400215.1 Cisticola juncidis
TTCTGGGGTCAGGCAGTCCCTGCGTGTGGAAACTTCTTAGGAACTTGTAACGTTGTTCGCCCTGGCTGTCTCCCTGCCTGGGGAGAGCCGTCGCCGTGCGCTACGCCTCGGCACCTGGCCCCAAACCTGGCGGGACTGTCAGGGCCAGAGCGGGAAGCTCTTAAAAAACTTATTAAAATTGCGTGGAGTTATAAACCTACCTGTAGAGAGATGCCCGGACCGCTGCCCTTGTGAAAGGAGAACTCCAACCCGTTTTTTTCTGGCGTCTGCACAGAGCGCGGCTCTCTGCTGGTTTTTCTCAACTCTCAAATTATTCTTTAGCTCTGGTCTTGAATAAATATTGTTCATGTCAGAATGATTATGGTAGTGTTGGGAGGCCTTGGTCAGGATTTTGTTTCTTTTAGTTTGTACTGAGATGAAGACTTTGGGGTTGTTTTTTTTTTCTTGTTGTATTTTTTTTTAACTTTTAAACTAATTAATGATTTGAGCATCCGGTTTGAGGGGTAACTTAAATGAATTGTACTAAGCGTTCAGCTTTTCAGCGTTTGTTTCAAGATGTCCTAAGCTGGTTAGCTGAAGTTTGAATTTTCAGAAATATTTAGAAGTGAAGAGATAAATCACTGGGCTGCCTAAAGTCATGATTAATGCGTTCATAATTAATTCAGTTACGGTCCCGTCCCCCCATCCTCCCACAGATTCACATCGAGGCAGCTCAATTGCATATCAAAAGCCTCTTCTCATTTTCGTTTAGTAAGTTATTAGACTTTCAAACTGTTCTTGCTCCTTTTCTTCTCACTTTGCTCACACCCTCAACAATTGAAATGAAATTCTGGGGCAAGTGTCTCTGTGTACTTGCTTCAACACAAGTAATAAGGACAGCTTAGTGATAGAAAAGCCAGGAGCGTAAATAGCCATTATTTTCTATCAAAGGTTAATTAGTTATCATCTTTATATCTGCACATGTAAGTATAAAATGGGTAAAATTTTAAGGTGAAAGTGCAAAGCAGCTCTGGAAGATACTGTTACACATCGCCCCAGCTTAAAAAGAATATCTCTTTAAAATGTGTTGACATTTAATTGACCTTTGAAAGTTCATTCTGTTAATCATACTCAAAGCACTAAAGCTATGGTTGACTGATCTGGTGCTCGTACATTCAGCCGTGCTCAGCATATAAATTCTGCAGCATAATTGCTACTTATTGAGCAAGAGTTTCTTTTCTTCTCCGAAAATGAGAAAGTTTTGCTTTGCCTCCGGCTGGGTGCTACGGGTAGAGTAGAGAATCCAAATGCTTTCCTGCCATCAGTTGTTGTGGCGGGTGTGGCCTCCAGCCAGGCAAGAAATTCCTTTACTGAAACTGTGGTTTTTTCCTTCCTGAGGCCGCACACAGGGCAAGGTAACCTTGAAGGTTACTTCTGTATCTACTTTGAGTCAAAACACAATAGGTCACTTTGCTTTTTATGTTTTAAGCTCTTGTATTTGCCAGCTGTTTGAATGGAGAAAGCTGAGTTTAAAAGGGTTGATTGCAGAAGATAACTCCCCTCTCCCCCTCAAAAACTTGGCTCTTAAAGTTAAACCTAATATACCCATATTAATATGCACGCTACTTTTTTATGGCTGTTTTGCATAGCTTTGTTGTAAGTCAAACTCATACAGATACAGGCAATGGAAGCATTACTTATGAGCTCACTGTCAAAAGATCTGTGTAAAGATTAATTTTTACTGGGTTTACTTTCTGGATAGATTTGCCAATGAGATTAATGTAGTTGGTAATAGTTTTTGTGTGTTGAGACCTCTTGTGTCACATCATGAATTTGTAAGTCTATCGCCTCATGAGAAATTAGGGAAATACTAAATATTAAATGCAGTGTCCGTGATTCCTAATACATCATTAGCTCTTTGCTGTTACCATTGAAAACTAATTAATAGCTCTTATTCTTAGTCATAAATCTACTTACAAAGTTAGAGACCTGGCATTGTTATTGTCATTTTCTAAGCTATTTTGGCAATGCTGCTTTTGTACCGGAATCCCCTTCCCCTAGCTGTGAGGACAGATGTGATGTTCAAGGTGCATTTGCAGCCGAATTACTGCCCTGACACAGTATTGGGCCAGGCGCTGTTAAAGCCCACAGAGGGAGGGGTTGTCATCTGAGCAAGTATTTTTGTCAGGGCTGTGTCCACCAGCACACGAGTGCTTTGAATACTAAAAAGTGATCCTGTGGTTGAGTTTCGTTTATTTTAGTAGAATAGATACAAGTATCACACGTGATTAATTTCACTGATTCTTTAGAAAGCTGAGTGAGGGTAAATGTGTCAAGAGCATGTCTGTGCTTTCTGTACAGTTGACAGAAGGAGGAGGCAAAACATCCAGGGTGGTTTAAGGGCTGGAGTGTGCAGATGCCTGACCTGCAGCTGCCCTGATGCCCGTAGCCCAGAGCTGGCACCACCTTTGTCTGTGAAACTTGCAGGAAAAGACCATGCAAGGTGTCCTCTGTCACCTCAGAGGACGACGGTCAGAGCCTCAGGGACCAGCAGGACATGCAGAGGGAGATTTACTCTGGAGCTTAGCTTTTATACAGGCTTCAGTCTTGGGTCTAGCTAGGTGAAGGTGTCAATCCATTTGTTATTTGCAGTTGCAAACACTGCCCTGGAATCAGATGCCTGAGCAGGGTCTCCTTTTGCAAAAGGGTCATCTTACTGATTTGGAGGAGTGATTTGAATGTGGTGGCTCTCCTGGGTGGCAGAAGCTCCTGGACTGAGCCTGTCCTGTTGAAAGCAGTGGTCAAAGTATGGATGGCATCACCACATGGGCACAGGCATTCAAGTGGGGGAGTGAAAGCCAAGCTTTGACTTGTGACTGAGGCAGGCCTAGAGGGGGATTTAAACCTGAACTCTTCTTGTTCTAGTGTTTGTATTGTACAAAAAGGTTTCTGATGCAGCTGGTGTCTTCCCAAACTCCGTATTTTATTGTTGGGATAAAGGACAGATCTGGAAGTTGAACATTCTTGCACTTCAGCAGTTGAGGAGTGACAGGATGAGCAGGGGATTTGAGAACCACGTGGTGATTTCAACGTGCAGTATTGGTTCAGTGTTAGGAAGGCTTCAGTGTTGGTACAAGTACCCACTGGCAGGAAGCTGTGTGCTCGGAGGGAGTAGCAGCCAAGAATGGATGTTTAAAGTTTTAATAATACCTAAACCTTTATCAGGCACCTAAACCCTTGAGGGTTAAGAGGGAGAGTCTTATGAAGGTGATGGTTGATGTTCTTTCTATCTGCATTCCTAGATTACTCTGAGGAGGATATTGTGAAGTGATTCTCTGAAGATTATGGCATTGCCTGAAAAGAATGTAGCACTGGGCCATAAATTAACAGGAACAGGAAAATCTCATTCTCAACTCCAGTTTATTAACTGAGCCATTTACATATGTAGTCCTTTGTACCAAAACCTTGTACTATATAAATATACCTTTTACAGTAGCAGCGTACCACAGCAAATAGATGTTTGTGCAGAAAAGTTTCCCCTTCTAAGTTCAGATGTGTAGAAAATAAATCTTACATTATTCTGTAAGACTGCTTCTATGATACTTCATATTGAATAAAACACATGATAATATATTCTTGATCAATGTTAGATCCACAGATGCTTTTCTTCTGTAACCATTTGAAATTCTAGAAGCATGTGTTACAGTGCATATGTAGAGAGGTTTAGTTGCATTTTAACATACTTGCTGGTCAAGGTGAGCCCATGCTATCCTAATGTGACATGCCTGACATAATCCCAGGGGGATTAGTTGTTAAGACATTTGAAAAATAAAGTCAGGTCTTGCTTTAGTGTTTTTCCAAAGTGACACATGTTCTAAATTAAAGCATTTGCAGCAAGTTGATTCTAAACTTTCTGTGAGTCCAAGCAACAGAGAGCTGTTCTTGGAGCTGTCAAGAGATGTACTCATAGCTCTAATTTTTAACTGACTACTACTGACTACTGAATCTATATTTATGCACCAAGGATTTTCCTCACTATTGACCATCAGAAAAGTGGGTTTTTTAATAGAATTTGTCCTCTTTCTGTTCCTTTTCCATAATCTCTGAGCAGTTATTTCTGCTATCAGGAGTAAAATGCAGTTACACAACCTGTTGGCATGTGTGGAAAGCTGTGTGGGGGCAGCATTTAGAGTAACTCTTCATGATTTATACTGAAAACTTTGGGGTGAATGTGAGGAAGAAGGATAATTCCAAGTTCCCAATGCCTGAAGTTAATCAGCAGGGCTTTCTTTTCACTTTGTGCCCTCCTCCTACCTGTTATTTCTGACATGCAGCTCTATTTTAGCTGTTCCAGGAGGATTCACTCTGCCTTCTCCTCTTGCAGAACTTTGTAGTGTGTGCATTCTTTGCGTAGTAGTTTTTGGAGCACTTCAGAGCTTCCTCAGTGTCTTAGCTAGAGCATTTATGCTGGTAAGCCCTCTCTTCTCTTGCTTCACTGGTCAGTCTAATGCTTTCTCCTTGCTTTGTAGGTCTGAATTGTGCCTCTCCTTTAACTTGGCGGGCGTTTTTTGTCATGTGCTTATTAGTCTCTTGTACCTTCTGCTTCTGAAAAGTTGGGAGGAAAGACCTTTTCATGGTGATGAGGATACAGGTTAACATTAACAAGATTCAGGTTCATGGCTCTGTCAGTATGATGTCAGCATTTTATCTGATAGGTCAGAATGTTTAATTTTCAACTGTAGGGACAAGCAAGTGTTTAACTACTGATGTTCACCCTCATTCTGTTCCTTCATTTAATAAGCCTGGTCACACCCAAGAAAAGGGGAGTCTGTTAGAAATAAATGGAGAAAGGGACTTAAATAGGTGTATTGCCCCAGTCACTATGTGTACAAAGGTTAGTGCATTTTGTGCACGTGAACTCTAGCTTTGTACTTTAAATGCTGCTATTATGTTTTTCTTGTGTAGTGCTATGAATAAACAAGCATTTTCTGACTTACTTTAGAACATGCTGTTCTTAATAAAGTTGCTTTCTGCACACTTTTAGTAGATGTTTTGCTTCACGTAGTACCCAGTAATTCTCTTTCATCTAGAACTAATTTCTGGTAATGTTCAAGTACCTTTGAGTGAAGAGTAATCAATGCATTGCACAACTTCGTGTGTAAAGATGTGTAAACTGAAGCCTTGTAGACTTTCTGCAACATCTGGGGCTTGTGCAGTTTACTGTGGAACACAGTAAGTTGCAATAGTGTTGTGGTCAGAGGCTGTATGTGTTTTGATATGCTGGAGGTGAAGGACTAACAGTATGATTGTGGTAATTATTTTGAGCATCTTTATGTTCCAGTTTTGTGTTTGGGCTCTAAATGAGGAAAGTAGTGATGGGGAAGTAAAAACTGGCCTTCCCTGTATTTGCAAAGAATTTGGGATGGAAGCAATGTCCTACCTATAGGCAAGCAGAGATGATTCCTGCATTAACAACCTGACCCTGAAATTGGAAATATGAGGGTAAACTTGCAGCATGTGAGATGTGAGTCACTGGGCTGGATCGGAGTTAAAGTCCCTGCTTTTCCCAAGAGTACAGAAAGGTGTAAAACAGTTCCCCAGGGATGTGAGTTTAGCACAAATCCCATGTCCTGAATAAGGGAGATAAGAAACGTGAGTTAGGAGACAATTTGTAAAATACAGGATGAAAGTGTTCTAGAAGTTCTTGGAGGATGCTGGGGCAGAACTTTGTGTTTGAACATGGTTCTGGTCAGCCCGACATATATCTGCTCCCGTGTGCAGGGATCTCAGGTATGTGGCATAACTGTAATGTGTCCCCTGTGCCAGAGGCTTATCACTGCAGATGTATTTTGCCTTTGAAGTGGACAGTGCAGCTGAATGGGTTGTAAAGGCTGTAGGTATTTTGTTCACACTGTTAAAGCTAAGTAAATGTTCTTTGCTGAGCTTGGGATCTGTTATGCTATGCTCCCTTGGACAATGCTTCTCCCATAAAACTATGAGATGTTACTACCACTGGAGACTATTTTCTGGTCTAATATACACTTTATATTCTTGTGCTTACCCAGTACGTGGTCTTTGTATTTATCTGACATGGGAAACCACAGACTTAATGGTTCTGCACTGGGAGGTGACGCAGAGTGTACAGTTAGGTGCCGTTTCAGGCCGGGCGCTGCGCCGCTTGTGGAGCAGCAACTGGCACGGCACTTGGCTGTGCCCACAGGGAGACACAAGTGCTTCAGGCCACCTGGGTGTCACCCTCTTCTGCCAGCTGATACCACAACAGTTGAACCTGTTGCATCTGCCTTTCTGGCCGGAACTTAAGGTTTGCAGGCTTCACAGCGATTCCCTCATGGCATTGAAATGGAGTATACAGCACTGATGCTATAGCAGAGCATAAATAGTGCTCATATTCCTCTTTAGCTTTCACTTGTTGCTGCAGCTGGTTGGTGGAGATGTGTTTATTAAAGGCACCTTTGTTTCATGTGGCACATCCAGAATGGGTTCAAGTACCTTCAAAAAGTGTCAGGAGTGCAAATTGATAAATAGTATGTTTTGAGTATGTACCTTTCAGTTAATAAGTGCTGCATCCTGCACTTCTTTTGCTTTTGTTGCATGCTCATAGATTGGAATTGAGAACTGTCATGTGTGTATTCTCCCTGTCTCAGGTTGGTTACTTTAGTTCTCCTTACTTTGTTTTTTCTATGCTCTTCTCAATCTCTGTTTCTTTGGGTTTTGCCTAAAATTGTAATTCTGTCTTCTGTATCTGCTCATCCATCTTCACAGGAGTTCTCTATGTCCTTCTTCTTCTAGAATTATTGCGTGAATAAATTGTTCATCTTAAAGGCTCTGGGGATTTTGCTTTTCTGAAATGATGTTATATCTGAGATTGATTATGTGGTTAGTTTTGGTTGTGTAATCTGTATGTTTCTTAATATAATAAATGAGAAGTCATTATGCCTACCTCTGGTTGGAAATTTAAATTCTTCAGTCTTGTTTTGAATAGTTATGCTGCCTTAGCAGTTAACCTTTATCTACACGAATTGAGAGACAGCTGCATTCAGGAGTTATGTGTCACTTTAAACACTTTCTAAGTTTTAAATGACGCTACCAGAAAAGGACACAGTTGTAATAATGGTTGTTAAAAGCTATCTGACTTCTTGCAGACAGTCCTAATTATGAGAACTATGTGATCTGAACTGCTGAACTTCTGGAATTACAATAACTTCTGTTCATGTATGTGATACAGATTCCTGGAAATCTGAGGAGCAGTCTTTGGTGGATGAAGAATGTAATTCTCTCTGGAGATGTGAGTGACAAGGACTGAAGTAGGATCTCCTGATAGCCAAAAAGTGAGTTCTTGGGCTTTTTTCACCAGATATGTTGCTAGTGAGATGCACTGTAGTATTCCTTCACTTGGGTGGATTAGAAGCTGATTAAAGTCTTTTATGATTAGACATTGAAGAGATAATTTTGGGGAGAGGCTCAAAAAAACTATGCACTACATGTTCATGAATTTACCGAGTTTTGACATCTCGTTCCCAAATGTTTGGATGTTTTGTGTCTCATTTGGTGCATAATTTCAACTGCTTGTCTGCAACTGCCTGCTTAGTGCAGGGGGAGCCTGTTGCTTCAGGCATTGTAGAGCTAAAATGCAGTTGGGAGAATTGGATTCATCTGCAACAGTTGGAGATACTCATGCTGTATCATAACAGCTGTGAACTTGAGTTCATATAAGTAGTGTGTGCTTAATCTTCCTGTGCTGTCACTGACAGGAAGAGGAGTAATAATATTTTCCCATATTTAATGATGATGTTCAGGTTTTTGACGAGCAAATTTGAAAATGTAAACTATAAAACAACTTAGGAAATAATTGCCACAAATTAAGTTTTTGGAAATTCTATGTCGTTTTTTATTTGCATTTGCATCTGTTGATATTCCAGTGTTAATCTCGTATGATTAAAAACTAATTTACCTGAGTTACCCAATTACTCACCTATACGGAAGGTAACGGAAAAGGTAGAGGCCCTGGGTTTGAACTGTAGGAGCACTTGGCCAGTTTTGGTTTAGTTGCTTTGTTTGTTTGTTTGTTTGTTTGTTTTAGTTCCTTCTTTGTCACCAATAATCCATTCATCTGACTTAAAAATTTTGGGGGAATGAGACAAAAGCAGTGGAAAGCTTTTTTTTTTTTGAGAGAACAGGGCTTAAGTGCTACCGGTTTGTCTCTTTCTCTGTCTGGGACATGAACTATAAATTCATGAAGATTAAAAAGTTCAAATGTTGTTCCTTTTATCTTACCTGTATTCACGTATGTTCCACCTTATCAAGATCAACATGTTCAAGCCCTGTTCAGATCGAGCCCTGTTGATTTCTGTTTGAGTCTTGGACACTTTCTTACTAAACACCTCTTTCTTACTAAACATTTTAGAAATTAAATATCAGAGTGGTAAAGACAACTCATTCCTGCCTTCTGCCTAATAGTCCATACTGTGTGACAAAGCGCCTCACAGTTTTAGATTGACATTCTTTTGACTTTCATACAGATATAATCTGTTTTTAAAATGGAAAGGTAACCATATATAGAGTGGGATTGCATATTGCTGCTGATATGTCCTTCATCTAATTAATTCCATTTTATAACCTTCCTATATTTTCCCCCTTTAAGGTGTAGATATTAGGCCAGTATATTTACAAATAAAATTATAATATTAGTGTCATGAATAGGTGTAATTAGGCTGAAATATTTCCATCCTGCAATCAGTGTTTTGCATTTAAAGGTGTTCTATTTTGTGGGGTTTTTTGTTTGTTTTGTTTTGTGGTGTTTTTGTTGTTGTTGTTGTTACTATCTGTGCATATTGTTTTACAAGGTGATTTAAGTGTATCTCTTAGTTGGCTTGTGATAAAGAAGATGGAATTTGCCAAGAGAGGAACTCTTTTTCTTTTTTCCCAAAGTGTTTTTATAGTAACTGTATTTTCTTAGTATCCTCTTCTTCAGTAGATCTCACTTAGGAAAGGCCATTACCTCCTCATATTGCCAACTTTGTGAAAAGTTGGGGACCTTACTGAGGATTTCATAGCTTGTCATGACAGCTCTCCTAAGGAGAGGGTGAGTGGATCCTGTGGCTCTAGTGTGGTATATAGATGCCAAGTGCTAGGAATTCCTGGAATGTAGAGTTGTGCAGCACTGATAAAGTTTGCTTTGTTTCCTTAGTGACTTGACCCATTATGAAAATGTAATTCCCTAGGAAGCTTTAGTAGCTCAAAGTTTATGTTGAATAAAGGGAAAGGCCCTACCACAATTCTACTTGTTTTCACCTGCTGCCTGAAAGATTAATTTTCTTAACCTTAGTATAGAAAATATAACCCTGCATTTTGAAGGTGATTTATAGAGATCCTTCACACATGTCAACTTGAGTAAATATGCCACAGGCTTCTGCGTTTCAGCTACAGTCTTGTCATAACCTACTGGTTTACAGTGTGGTAATTTGATTTGCGGGTAAGAAACTTTCAAGGAAAAACACCTTATAATTAGAGTGATACAATCACTCTGCTTGCCTGCTGTGGTTTCATATGACTTCAGAAAAATAGTTGAGTGATTATCCGTAATTTTCCCCATCATTAACTTAATAAGGAAATGGGGGATAGAACAGAAAAACCGAGCAGAACTGTACGACTGGGACGTTGTTATGCCAAATCTTTTTGGCTTTTTCATTTGGTGAGAAATGCCATTCTGCCAATTCTACGTGAAGAATAGCAGCAACTGCTTAGCTCATATAATTTGTAGAAATCTTGAACTTCTTTGAAGCCTTTGCAGAGCTTGCTGTACTACTTCTTCCCTCTTCCCCACAGTCCCCTGTGGGTTGGGTGGTGGGGTTTTTTCCATGGTTTTATTTAGAAGCAAATCTTGCATAAGCTAACTTCTAATATAATAAAATTTCCTTGCACCCACTTTTCTGAGGGGAAGGATGCCATCCCAGACACTTCAGTGAAATACCTTCAGGAAACATTTGGTTCTATTTTTGTGCTGGTTACTATTTTTAGTTGCTGTGCTGATAAGTGAACTTTGTTGTAGTGTTATGCAGTTTATGTATGAATGTGATAGGATTGGTCAAGTCTCTTGGAAAACAAAAACAAATGCAACAGTGGAAGCAAGTTGCTCTTTTTGTACGTCTTTATTTAATCCTTACTGGGTGTAAAACATGTGACATTATACTGGAACTGTAATGCTTGAATAGAAAATATGCCTAGCTGTTTGGAAATGTTGCTCTGGAAATTTTACATTATTTCTTTAGTAAATACTGTAAAAACAGACCGGTGTACATCTGCAGGCAACAACACAGCAACAGAAGTTGTAGTGATCTTAACTAACCTGCTTGGAGGCTTCGGCATGCTAATAATATAAAATAAACAGCCAAGGAATGTGTATTGCTGTTGACAGTGAGCGACTGTAAACATCCTCGACTGGAAGCTGTGAAGCAGCAGATGGGGCTTTCAGTCGGATGTTTGCAGCTGCCAACTGCCACAGACGTCAAGAAATGTTTGACACCTAAAACATAGCTGTCTGTTTAAAACTTATTTCATTTATCCCAGGCATACAAATCAGGCCAAACTTTTCTGCATACTGCTTAATCTTTCTTGTGATGTGTCTTAATATGTAGAAATCATCCAGTCTCTGTTAGGAAGAATCAAAGATGGAATCAGGTTATATTTTTAACTGCAAACTCAGCTTTAAGTTTTCGGAGTTGCTTGTTTGTACAGGTTGCTTGGGGTTTTTTTAGACTTTGCTGGGAAGTTTTCAGAAGATTATTTCACATCTTTATAATCTCTCCGATGGTTCACTTGGAATTTGAAATCCTAAGCCTTGTAGGAAATAATCACTTAAAGGACTTCTGGAAACTAGAAATTCACCAGAAAGCAAAACTGGCCAGGGGTGGGGGAGACAAGTAGTAAAAATTTACTTTTCCTGGAAGTGGCCCGCCCCCCCCAAAAAAGGAGGAAGTGCTAAAAATTGATTCATACTTTTAATACTTTTCTAGAAGTCAGTTGAGGCAATTTCAAGATTCCAGTCCTGCCAACTAATTATATGTGTGGTGGACCCTGTTGCTAAAATAACAACCATAAGACATACAGACCAAATTATGTGACTAGGACACTACTTAAGGGTGATTGCTATCATACCACAAAAAGAGCAGTGAGGTTGTAGCACGTAACTGATTTAAGCTGATACTGAAAGCAGGAGTGAATTCATTCCATCTTGAGAAAATGTAGAGAAGACATGCATCTGCTTGGTACATGTTAAGTATCTATGCTTTTGGTAAAGTGAGTTGTGTTGTTAATTGTTTTTTTCTTGTTAGTATCCTTTTTTCTAAAATATGTTTGTGTACATATTTATATAAAAGTATGAGAGGACATAATCTAAACAATAATCTGTCCCTTTACATTTCACATAAGATGCAGATACCTTAAGACTTTCCAGACTTTTTGACTTTTTGTGTAAATGAGTAAGTGTCCTGGTCAGAGTTCTTACAACATATTATTTTCATATAGGTAGATAGAACAGTATCTGCAATGTCAACCCCCCCATATTTTGTGTTTAGAAACTTCACTAATCTGTGTTTTGCAAATAGCATTGAGTGGAGATTCGTATAGTTGTCAGGTTCAAATTATATTGTATTTCAGTAATGCTTGAAGGTCCTGTCAGGATTAGCGCTGTACATCATCTTGCACTCTTCTTGTTCATAGTAAGCTATGAGGTCTCCCAAAAATGATTTACAGTCTGATCCAAGACAAGTGGCATCAAAGTGAAATTTAAATGATATGGGCAGGGTCACATGGGAAGACTGAGAGGAGGAGGGCAGAGGGATGGGCCCTCCCTGTTTTTAGGGGCAGTGAGTTAATTGCTCATTAAAATGTAGGAAGACAGAAGACATTTTCTTAGCCAGTTATTTATTTGGCTGTAAAAATCTTGAAAGATGATGATTTAGTTGGTTAGCATATGGATTTGAAATTAGGAGAGACACTGATCAATCTGTGATTTTTAGGTTGATGATTTTTTTTTTTTCTCTGCAGATGGAGCAGGTGAAATGGGCAGAGGTTTCTAAAAGCCTTTTCTTGCAGATCTAAGTGACCCTGAAAAGCTTGTGGTGAATTCAGAAAGAGAAAATTCAACAAATACAGCATTTGACTTAAAATAATTGCAAATTTAATTCAGGGCCAAGGTAGTTGTTTGGAGTATGGCTTACATAGTTTATAGAAGTAGCTGAAATTTTGGCATTTATGGCAGAAGAAAAATGGGAATTACAGGCAACAGTCAGGTTACACTTGTGAATGATAGAGGTGGGTGTTACTGCTGACAAAGTAGAACAGTAATGAACAGAGTTGTGGATTTACAAATAACAAGTGCTTAGATGACTCTTTCTAGGCTTAAAACTGGCTTTATTGACAACCATGAGAACTTTCTAAGTGAACTTGTAATGAAATTTATGAGACTTGGATGCACTTGAGAAATGCCATCTTGGCAGAGGATTCTTGACATAATCTCCTCATCTGGAAAGCTTCGCAATAGTTTTGAAGAGGATTGAGCAATAGGAAAAGACTTGCATAGGCAGAGTATTTAATATCAAAAGCATTAAGTACCTCCTGTGAAGATTTACATATTGATAATATTTGTGCTTTGGCAGGAAATTCTTTCAATACCCATTCTATTACTTGTCTTCCTGAATTACGTATCGTCTCAAAGTTCAGCGTGTTTCCTCTAGGAAAGTGTAGTAATATGTTGAGACTGTTTTCTTCGTAAAAAGCAGCTTCAAACATGTAACCTGCTCTTCTGCCAGCCATCCCTTAAAAACTGCTAGGGCTAAACTTCAGAAGAATTTATGGTGGTTTGACCCTGGCTGGATGCCAGGCACCCATGAAAGCCACTCTATCACTGCCTTCCACAACTGGATGGGGAAAGAAAATAAAACAAAAAGTTCATGAGTTGAAATAAGGACAGAAAGTGATCACTCATCAAATATCATCACGAGCAAAACAGGCTTGACTTGGAGATGTTAATTGAATTTATTACCATTCAGAATTAGAACAGAATAATGAGAAGTAAAACAAAGCTTAAAGGCACCTTTTCCCTGCTCCTCCATCCTTGCCAGGCTCTACCTCCTCCCCCAGAGTGGCACGGGGAAATGGAGAATGGTGGCTACGATCAGTTGATTGCAGATTGTTCTTAGTGGTGATCAGGGAGAGGAGTCATTCCCCTGCTCAAGTGTGGGATCTCTCCCATGGGAGACAGTTCTCCAGGAGTTTCTCCAATGTGAATCCTTCCCATGGAAGGATTCAAGTTCTTCATGAGCTGCCCCAACATGGGTCACTCTTCCACATGGTGCCGTCCTTCAGACACAGCCTGATCCAGTGTGGATCCCACACAGGGTAACAGGTCCTACCTGGAGACCTACTCCAGCATGGGCTCCTCTCTCCATGGGTCTGTTGGACCCTGCCAGGAGCCTGCTCCAGCACTTCCACAGGGTCACAGCATCTTTTGGGCTTCCACCCCCTCAGGTGTGGGTCTCTTCCATGGGCTGCTGGTGGATCTCTGCATCCCCACAGAGTGCAGGGGAATCTCTGCTCCAGTGCCCAGAGCACCTCCTCCCTTTTCTTCTTCACTTACCTTGGTGTTCACATAGTGTTCCTCTCACATATTCTCACTCCTCTCTTCTTTGAGCCAAAATGTTTTTGTACAGTAACTTCTTCTTAAATATGTCGTCATGGGGGACTACTACCCTCTCAGACTGGCTCAGTCTTGGCCAGCAGTGTGTCCATCTCACAGCTGGCTGTCATTGGCTGTGCCAGACATGGGGAAAGCCTCTGGAAGCTTCTCACAGAAGCTACCCTTGTAGTCTCCACTGCTATCAAAACCTGGCCATGCAAACCCAATACAAGAGAGAGCAGTGATGCTTATTTTCTGTCTGAAATAGCAGCTAGCTGCTAGTTTTGTCTTACCTTAAATATTGGTGCGTGTATGTCTTACTTGGTACTTGTTGAAGTCACCATCTCCCTGAGGAGGTAGGGTGTTGTTTTCAGGCGGTGGCTTTCAGATTTGGATAGGTGAAGTCAAGCCCTCTTCACTGATGTACGGAATTAACAATGTATTCTTAAAAAGCTTCTTCACTGCCCAGCCCTATTTGAAAGAAAAGAGCAGATCTTGTCTGAGGGGTCTTAGTTTTGACTCTGCAGAAGTTGTGTCTGCCCACCAAGGCGGGAAGTAAAAGAGGAAAGTCAACCAGGCTATTTACATCTGCATGCTGTTCATGGAAATCTTCTATAAAATGACAGGGCGACAGGGCAACTGTTGTGTGTTGCCCAATCCATCTGCCTACATATGCACTTGTTATGAAGAAAATACAGGTGATGATGTGAATGGAAAGCTCTCAGTACTGAGCTGCTGCACTCAAAACTGTATATTGTTCAGATACATGCTTCAACTCTTTGCTTGAAAAGTGAGTGTTTAATTGCCCTGTTTCTTGAGACATTCTCTTTGTTAGTTTGTCCTGGGGTGACTTCTGATGCTTTATCCCCAATTGTCTGTTCTGTTTGTGTTGGATATTGTGCCCTGTAGCTTTGAGACTGGTTCCGAGAGCGAAGGGGCAGAAAGAAGCAGCGCAGTTTGTTTTCAGAAACTGTTCTCCCTCCTCCGTGTTCTGCTCCTGGGCTGTGTTCATCTGAAGCATGCACAGACGACAGGATGGAGATCTCTTTTGCTTTTAGTTAGTGTAGCTAGCCGAGGCAGAGAAGTTTCCTGGACTGNGACACCTGGATCTCACACCTGCGGCCCACTGGAGCCCAGGATGGCATTTCCAGTGTCGGACGGACTGGGACTAATAAGGGACTGAGAGAGCCCAGCTACACCCACGGCAGGGACATTCTGAGTTTGCCATTTCACTTGGGAACAAGAAGGGGTTTTATTGTTTCATATAATTCATTTTTAATGCTTGTGGGCACTTTGTTCGTTGAATAATTTTTCCACTTTTTTCTAAGGAGACTTTTTTCCCAGACTGATTTGGGGGCGGGCTGTTTGGATTTGCTTTTCCAGAGGACCCTCATTTGGAGATTTCCTCCCAAATTTGCCCTAAACCAGGACATAATTATATGTGAAATAGGCATTAAACAATGTGCTTGTGTTTTTTAGAAACAGAATAAAAGAAGATGAATTAATCCTGTATCACTAAAAAAATCTGAATTAGAAAGGGTGATTCTTTTGCCTTGAACATGAATTGAGTGGAATTTGACATGTAACTTTTTTCTGTTTAAGCAGTAATTTACAGACCAAGATGCATGAATGCCATTTTTTTTCTATTGACAGATACAGGCTTCTTTAGTTTTTTCCTAAAGCTTCAAATAGTTTTTATGAAACAAATAAATGAACAAAGGATATGGGAAGGAAGCCACGTGCCATGCAGTGAAGTGTTTTTCCAGATGATAGCTTGAGCCATCTTTTTAACTGTGGATGTCAACATAGCTGCTTTTATTTAACAATACATCTCTTGATTTAATATGGATAGCCAGCATTTTGCTCCAATTCAGGTTTCCTGTCTTGGCACTTGGATTTGTCTTGTGGATAAATTGGAAATACTTTCTGTAACTTTGTCTTGTGTTGTTGAAGTATTTTTTCTTCCCCCCTTCCTTATACATCCTTTGATTAAATACTTACCTCCTTTCATAGTGCTGAGTGTAGAAAATTAATTCAAGAACTTCTATCTGTAGCATGGCAAGACTGTCAGTGGAAGAGAGGGATATTGCTTCAGAGCAGTTTTTTTGCAAAATCCTTTGGGCATCCAGGTGTATTTCAGTCAGTAGTGCGTCTTTGAGCATCAACCTGGAGGAGCTCTGAGCCATTCTGTCTTCTACATTGCACTCCTTTTGTAACTCTTCTTGTGCAAGGACAGAGGACTTGCTTTTAGCTCTCCAGGATGCTGTGCAGAGATCTCTTGTCTCTTTGCTTTCACCATATCACTCATTTCTTTGCCTTCCCTTGACTCACTTTTATTCATTAGATGCAACTTAAACTGTTTGCTTTTGTCTTCATCACAGCCTGTACATGAAATAACTCCCACATCCAGTTGTTCTGTAATGCTATTATCCTCCGTTAGGGACCTGAACTTCTTCAGTCCTTTTCAAGCCTTTTTCCTTGGTCTCAGAAGTAAAAGGTTAATCAGTCAACAACCTTTTTAACTACTTTATTGTAGTGAAAGCTTTGGGAAGAGTTTGTGAACTCTGCTGAAGGCCATAGGCTTTTAAGAGATGTTCTTACAGTAATATTTATAGTACTCTTTCCTCTTGCCCTCCTCACCTTCTGTATACTTGGAGAATAGGATTAATATTTTCATATTGCAGTGTTGACTTTGCGGAGTTGATAGCTGCATTTCTGATGTGTGCTGCTATTTCTGGGGAAGGTGTCTGCTTTGCTCTGTGAAGAACAGTGAAAATATTGTACTTTCTCCAGAAAGATTTTTCACTACTCTACATAACTTGTATATCCTTGTGCCTTTAGATGTATTTTTATAGGTATGCTTGAAACTAATTGTATCAAGAAGTTCCACTATATAAGGCTGATATACTTTGCCTTGTATTTTTATCAGTGTGTGTGTGCATATGTGTATACACATACACACACCTGTATCAGTGAAGAAGGAGAAGAAAGAGGAAAAGAAAGCTGTGCAAATGGCTTGGGTTTTTTTTCTACTCATTGCCTAGATATGCACACTGTGCAGAATAAACTAGCCTTGTGTTCTAGAAGCTCTTAATACAATTAGTTGCTAGCATTCTGCCTGTAGTTGATGACATTATTCAATGGAATATGTACTTATCTGAAGCTCTTGCTCAGAAAATAGTGGTTTAAAAAAATAAAGCAGCTGAATACTTAGTCTACCTGCATTAAGTACAAATGATACTGTTCCTTCAGAGCAAGGAACTTACTAGTGTGTGAGCAATTTATTTATGGAGGTAAAAATGATCTGTGAAGTTCCTCTATTTTGATCATTAAAAACTATGTAACCTTAAAGCCTTTCTAGATATCTGAGGTGATTCTGGGATTCATAGCAGTGATGAATTCTCTGACTATAAATGTTCCTAATCAATATCCTGAAATGTTTTCAAAACATACAGAGGGATTTTTTAGCTTAAACTGAACAGTGATGAAATGGCAGAAGGCCTATGTGAGACCCATTTACTTGCTATCTCCTTGAAATCATACCTGTTATGAGGGGTTTTAGTCTTTCATTTGAGTAGTGATATCCCTTAAGACACTCCAGCCAGTAACTGGAGCTTCTATGTAATGCATGGAAAGCAGTGAAATCAATCAAACTGGCTTAGGCCCTAGATTTACAGGGCAAGGACAAGACCCAATTGATATCAGAGGGAAAAGTATATAAAGCAACACTCAACATGGCTCTGCAGAGTTGGCACAATGTCCTGTCTGCTAAACCTTTTCCAGCTCTTCTTAGAGAAACTTGCATGTACAGAAGCATCTTCAGAAATACTTGAAAGGCACAGGTCAGACTTACTTGAAATGGCTGTACTTGTTCTGCAGAGCTTGTTAGATGAGGCTCGGGGCTATGACCCTGCAGATGTACAGTTCTGAGCAAAGGTGGCAGCTGCTGACAGGTCAGCAATACAGGTGCCTGTGAATCAGTGAAGTCCTCAGAAGTGTTTATTTTATGAATACATAAGCTTCTTCACAAAGAAACCAATGGGAAGTATTAACATTCTGAAAATAGATATGGTTGTGTCTTAAGGTGGAGATCCATTGGAAATGTAATTTCTTTGTCCCACAATGAGTTAGTGGAGTTATCATTACCTTGGATACTCTATGGGCTTGTAATTGTTCATGAAAATCGGTAGGAAATCCCTATGGTAAGCATTCATATTGCTGAACTTACTACAGCTGTACTGCAGTTAAATATATCTGAGCTGCACTGTTCTAGGCTTACATTAAGGAATAAGAAGAGGCCCTTTTACATGACAATTTTATATATTTTATTTTAGATATGTATTTGGGAATGAGGTGACTTGTCCCCAGTTGCCCTGCTTGTTTCTCTCCTTTAGCTTCAAAGTCAGTCGAGGATAACTACCTCAGGTGTACATATCTTTGCTCACAGAAGTCTGTTTGTAGTCAGATGAATTCAATATTTTTTCCTCAAAGGAAGAAATTCAAAAGGTAGAAAGCTTTTGAACAACACAAGGGGAAAGATGAAATATTAACTGAAAAAGTGTAGCACTTTTGAATGGCTTTCTAAAACCTTACTAGTCATGGAAGAATCTACAATCAAGGGAGATAGCAAAGAAAAAATGTCCGAGAATAGAGGTGGAAATGGTGCCTAAAAATATTCTTTCCCTTCCTCCTGCCTCAAGAAATCCCTAAATAGATGTCTGTCAGCTTTTATTCCATGAATATAAATTAGCAGATAATGAAGCAATGTATAAAATTAGTAAGAGAATGTCATGGATGGAGAGAGGACAGCTGGACAGTCAGAGAAAGAAAGAAGGATTTTATTAGGCACAAAAGGATTTTAATGTTGACGCTCATGATCAGGTAGAAGTCAAAATTATATAGTGCTTAAAGAAAATACTCTATAAAGTTGTCAGGCTTGTGATTAAAAAGCTGGGGCGTAGTCAGATGCAAATGTTGATGACATTCTTTCAACTTCAGCAAGCCAGGAGGATGTTTAACAACAGCTATTAAAATAGGACATAGCTTAGAAGATGCCAATAACTTGTATCAAGGAATTGGAGAGGAGTAATACGAAAAACTCTGTGGATTCCAATTCTAAAATTAGTGTACTCCAGATTACAGATGGAAACTAAATTGCCCCAAGGCTTAACTGAGTGAGTAGAGTTTACAGCCATAGACTATCAACTTGACATAGTTTTGGACAGAAATACTGAAATAGGACTGGGACCAAAGTAGGTAAGTTCAGTAGATCCTACCAGGAAATGGAGCTCACTTGTTATCTTTTTATTTCATAGTAAATCAGACAGATTGATAGCCTCCTGCAGACACTAGCCTTTGTGATATATTCCATGATACTGGATTTGGCAGCCCAAACATCCTGATAGAAAAGATTGAAATAGTCTAGAAAAGTGAAAAAGTCTAGATATGATGTATGTGGTGAACAGATTTAAAAATATCAATGAAGAATAGTCACTGTGTGTTATGTTTCCCTGGGGTGGAGAGTGGTAGGCTTTGATTCTTTTTTTTTCTCTTGATTATTTTTTTTTCCTCTAGCAAAATCCTCAGGTATTCCTGTTAGCTTGCAAGTGAATTAAATATTGGAAAGGTACAAAGAAGATGGAAACAGGTCATAGGGTAGGTTGCTTTTATCTTTTAGGAAGCAATGTGGTACCGTTCACCTTGAATGCAACCAAATTACATACATGTAGACATTTAGAAATCAGAAGTATAAAGTCTGTTTACACATTCTCCAAGCTGAATTTATAACAGTGAGGAGTTAGAAAAGTGTCAATGTATAAGCCTTAGTGGTGTTTTGTACTTTTTTCAGGGCAGTATGTTCTTTGAGGATAGGTGGACCATGGCTACAACTTAGTACATGGCTTCTGTGTTGGAAGAGGGAAAGCAAGGTTGCTGTCTATTAGTGGGCAGTGTCCTAGATGAGGGAATAGAGGGAGGCATGAAGAATAAATGTCTGGCTTAACAAAGAAAAAAAGGGAGAAAAGGCAAGCTAGCAAAGCTGAAAATATGGAATGGATAAGCATGGGAGAAACAGTACCAAAAGCTTGAAAACAAGTGCTACAGATAACATTTTTTAAATACTTAAATATTTTCAGTCCATTTTTTGTGTTGAGCAGTAGAGCATGACTCTGTCAGGCAAAATATGTCACCAATGTACCTCTGCTGCATCTGATCAAAAGCATTCCTGCATGCCTCACTGACAGGGTGGAAGCAGAGCACTGACTGGCTCTGTGGGGAGTGAGGGTGTGGACAACAGCATGAGAGGGATCAGCCTTTAACTTAAGGTGTCCTAAAGAGATGTGCCCTTGTGTTTGAGAGAGAGAGAGCCTGCATGCTTATGTCTTCTGGAAATCAAGCCTTCAGAGGCTTCATCTCCGTGCAGTCAACAAAGAATGCTGAGGGGTTTTCTTTTCTTTTGTAAAACATGGTTGTGCTGTTTGACCCTTAAAGGGGATCATCAGCATCATCTTGCATCTTGTGTTGGATGGTATTTGTGAGAGGGATAGAACTTGGCTGTATAAAAACAGCACATTAAAAGTGTCATTTGAGAGTTCAGAGAGTTGGCTGGTCTCAGACCTGAAGTAGCTGCACTATGGATTACTTCTAACACTGAGCATGCTCTATCTATGAGCTGAGGTTAACAGATCAAATTCCTAAATTAGTCAGTCTCTGATTCATCTTTTAAATGTTCCAGGTCTTCAAAGTAAGCCAAATTCTCTACAGCAACAAATAGTTCCACTTCTCTGAGCATACTGAACAAGTAAATAAGTCCAGCAAAATCTAAATGCAGTTTGGCAAGACAGGATAATGCTGGAAACATTTGCCAGAACTGACTTGGCAAAAGCTCTTCTGTTTTCAGTAGATTTGGAATGGAATCTGACAAGATCTCAGCTCTCTCTCCATGGGAACTATGTGACTCTCTTAAATATTCTTACTATTGGGTGGATTGTGTGTAAGGAGTATAGCTATAGAAGCACTGCATGCCTTTCTTGCACAGTATCCCTTATCTCTAAGATGTGAGGAATGAATTATAGCTACATTAACAGAATCATTCTGATGTTTGTTAAATAAATGGGAAAGCGTGCCTGTAAATATGAAGGGGTGATGCTTTCTCCAGTGCTTAAACTTAGTAGTTGTTCTGTCCCAGTCTGGCCTTTGTGAAGGTCTGATTTCTGTCAGCAGAACACAGTCAGGAGGGCCTCTGGGTTAACAGCCAGCAGATTAATATCTTCCAGTGGAAACAAATCACAGAAGATCGAAGAACCAAAAAATAATGGAAAGAAGTCTAGGCCAATACCCTCCAGTGTATTATTTTTTTCTTCTTCAAATTTCTGGTGGTGTTTGTGGTAGCACAGATACAGATAAGATGCTACTGTTTCAGTTTAGGCTGTTTGCCAACAGTGGGGAGTAAATGGTTTGGGGCATTAGTTAAATTTTCCAGGCATATGTGGCAACATGGAAAATAATATTTTTACACTTTATGCAAGCTGTAAGCAGGTAAAGAAAGAGAAATAGATTAAGGGAAACAGAAGCACTGGGGCCAGGGGATAAATAAATGGCAGTCTAAAGAGAGCAAGAAAACTGCCACAGAATTTGTAAGTTGTCATTGTCACAGGCCTTGTTTCCTTTTCTATTTATTTTTGAGTTTTGAGTTCCCGACATGACTGAGCTGAATGTTCAGGCTATCGCAAGATGCTGATGGTGGCACTGAGGATGCCTAACATTGATGTTCAAAGAAATTTAAATGCTAAAAATTAGACAGGGTCACCATCTGGAGGTCTTTAAAGGCATCTCTGTCCATGCAGGGAATTTTGTACTTTTTTTAGAAAGACTGCATCATTTAGTTCCTAAGCCTTGGAATTATCCTGGATCAGGTGGTTGCTTCCACCTCACCCTGGATATTTGGTGGAAGCACAATATATGACAGAACCAGACTGGTCACTGACTGACTGGGAGAACTAACCTGTCCTGTATGAGTGGGTTTTTTACACCACACTGAAAAAAAGTTGGTTAAGGCAGTTCATGCAGAGAGGTTATATAGAAGGTTTTGGCAAAAAGGTTCTGGTCTAATCTTCTGGCAAGTGACTAGGGATCTAGGGAAGAAATTACATTTGGCAGCTTCTTTAAAATGTGGGACCCTAAAGAAGTAACTGCAAAGGCCAAATCTCGTGCATAGCCCCCAAACCACAATAAAGAGCAGCCTGAGTATTCAACAAGTGATAGTGATACCTATAGCTGTTTTCTTATCAATTGTCAAAAGAATAAAGGGTGCATTCTGTTCATGACTGATGAAGAACATTTAAGTTTTATACTTTTGCACCAAGTTTCTGTGCTGTCTTAATAGCGGCTGAAAATGTCCTTGGTAGAGTCAGTGGGGCCTGGATAGTAGCCCTCTGGTCACCTGTCTGAACTAGATGCCAGCTAGGATCTCTAAAGCATTGGTAAAAATTGCGTAATGCTGAGGGATACAAGGTTTACAGGAGAGGCAACTGGAACTGAACTAGCAGGACATTTAAACTGACTGCATATACATATGTCTAGGTACCCGAATTAGACCCTAAATGTCTGCTGTAGAGCAAGCTGAATCTCTGTATGCTTTTTGACTGTAGAGGACTGCATGGTTTAGGTGTCTTACTGCAAGTTTAATCCTACCCTGAGTGTCTTTGCCTTACTCTTGAATGTGTAAATAGGTAGGCATACCTGTTGGGATAAAACCTGTGTAAGAAGTTCTCAGAAGAATGAGGATTTTGCTTGAGAATGTCAAAATGGTGTATTTTTTAATAGATCCGTGCAGTGTTACATTGTGGTGAAGTGTTGACAATGTTCAGAGATAATCTGGCATTTCATTCCCAGAGTAAGTCTCTTTTCCCTTGAATAAGTCTTTCAGGATTTAGTATGCCTTTTATTCTCTGAAACTGTATTCTCCTTCCTGTCTGTTGCCTAATCCACGTGGATGTTTTTCTGTAGCTCTGTGCAGAACATGTGGGGGCTTTGAAAAGTTGCTAACACTGTGTCTGTTCTCTACCATCTGACAGCCTTAAGACAGGAAGCTAAAAGGTTTCAATTTCAAGATGGATCAAGTGGAACATATTGGAAACCTGTAAACAAGAAGTCTGATCTCCCCTCTTTTTCCCCTTAAGTCTGCACCATAGCAACTATCTACACAGAAGGATTTCATGTCTTGTATGAGGAAATCTGTAAAGAAGCCTTGTTGTTCTTTTGTTCATTTCTATCACAAAGATATTTTATACAAATATATCTGGTGCTGTCCTGGAAAGTTGGGTGTTTCATTCCTGGGAGGAACTGACTGCAGATAGCAGCTTTGCTGAAAGATCTTTTTTTTCTGTTACATTTCCTTCTATGTCAGTGTGCTGAGCTGAAAATCCAATTGTAAAGGAGATGCAAACCCATAGTGAAAAAAGCATGCAAGTTTCCTTGTCTGAGCATTCTCCTCCTCATGAGAAAGATCTTCAGGTTTTTCACATTAGTAAAATGGAATTAAAGTGGTAGCTTTAGTGAGTGCAGGATTTGAATAATTTAAAATTTGGAACTTGACACATTTTTGCCTCAGGCATTTTACAGTTGCTGCTTATGAGAACAGTGTTATTTTGGAATGTTTTGAATCTTCTGTCAGCATCACTGATGTAAGACTGGTTTAGCCCTTACACTGCCAAGTGGACATACATTGAGTGTATGAGGTATAAGTGCTTCTCTTAAGACACAGGCAAAAAGCTGCAAGCATGAAATAAAGGTATGAGAATCATCTTCCTTGCACTTGTGTCAGTTGGATCCAGGTCTAAGCCTGTCTACCACTTTTCTGTAGTTACATATATCAGTTTTCTCCACTGCCAACTGAATGTTTGGTGTTTGTGAAGGGGCTTGCACAGCGGGGATTAAGCTTAGAGATCCCTGCCTGGGTACTCTTGTTGAGATGCACACAGTTTGCCTTGTGTTTGTAAGTGCTTATTGTCTGCAGCTCCTCTTGACTATGTAAGTGTACTCACTTACTCATAGCTAAAACAGATTTAAAATATTTCTAGAAAGGGTATTGGTTCTTTAAGTTCTTCAGACTTACGGCACTTTCTGATGTCATGGGACATGGGTGATTAGACTTGGTCATATCATTGTTGATGCCTCTCTTGCAGAGAAGTTTTCTGAACTGATGGCAGACTACACTAGCTGGGTGTATTGACTTAAAGATAGTGTCATTTGCATTCTCCTCCATGAAAGCTACAGAACAAGAAAATGCTCCCAATTACATCTGCAGACTGTTCTAGACACTGGTGAGGTCTCTTTGTTCCTAGAGATTCAGCAGCTCCTAGTAGAATGCGTACAGATAAAGCACTTCTGCCTTCAAAGTAAGTAATTTTTAACCTTTTGAAGATGTTTCTGTGGTTGCAGCAAATCTGTTGTGTTGTGTGAAGTATATGACTAGAAACAGGATGTGCTAAAATTGCATCATGAACTAAAATCAGAGTTGTGACATTCATCATATATTGAGAAATAGTTTGCACTGAACTCTCTTATGGAATGTCTTGCGGGATATCAGTTTTTTACTGAAAAGAACATCTGAAGATGTTCTTTTGTATGTATCGTCTAGTTTTCATTATAAGCAATAAATCATCACTTTGATTTGATTCCATTTTGGCTTATGTTGCTAATACTCTTTAATTTGCTGGAACTGATTTGTGAAACCAGTTTTTTCCTCTTAGGAGAGAAGTATAAGCTGGTGGGACAAACATTTCTTTGAGCTGACTAAAAATGTAACTAATGTATCTTGAATGCAGTGATCTTTGGAGGTTAGTATATATTGCAGGTTTTAACACTGGTTTGTATCTGCTCTTACTGTAAGCTTCAAACAGTGAGTGAAATATTTGGATTTTTAGAAAATGAGGTGTGTACTTTCAGATCTTCTCACAGAAATTACTGTTGTTGCAATAAATTCTAATGTAGAAGATTTGTGTCAACTTTCTGCCTTTCCAAAGAATTCAAAGACACATGATGTAAAATTGAACATCATTTACTCTTTGCTTCCATATTCTATCACTTCAGAATGAAGGACTCTTTAGTTAAAAAACTAAAATCTGAACCCAACTTAACTTTCAGTTTCCTCTTTGGTTCCTGTTTTAGCATGTCTTGGCACTGCTCTTGTGTTGGCAGAGGTGTCACTTTGCTGAGCTCTAGGGAAAAAAGTTTCCTTGCACTGGCATGAGCAGCACCAGGACAGATTTTTTGTTATGATGAGGGTGTATACTATCCTAAAATTTGGATTTTGTCTTCTACTGAAGTCTGTAATGGTGATGACAGAATCATGTCTGATACCATCCCGTGATAAGCTCAGTGCAGTTTGTGCAGCCCTCCAGGGCTGTGAGCAGGCAATGGTCAGTTGCTGCAGCCTCAAAGAGAAAGCAGAGTATGTCTAGCTAGGAACATAAGCCAGGTTAGGAGGGAAAGTAGTCATCATGGCTTTTTAATTACCATCACAAGGTGTTCTCACTATTTTACATAGTCTTCTAACAAACAGCCTTTGTGCCACTTGCCATCAACCCTCTCTGGATTTGTGTTCAGAAGGTAAAATCAGGATGTGGCTTGACTCTGCCTAAGACATCAGTTCCCTCAGTAAGACCCCTAGAACTGCAGTGCTGGTAAAAAGTATCTCTAGAAAGGAAGTACCCAAGCTGCTTACATCCCTTTCTTCTCCCTTTAATACTTGGCAGGCTTTCACTTAGCTTGATCAGGAAGTTAATATGGGCACTGCCTGAAATAACTAGCCTGCCCTCATCTTGAGCCAGAAAGGGCACAGGCAGAACTGCATGCAGTTGCTTTATTTATTTAAATTGTATTTTACTTTATTTTCTGTCCAGCAGTTTAGATTTCATGGTGGTTTAAGACTTGTGAAAGAAAATTAAGCCTCTGGCCACTGTTTGGTTGGGTCCAGAAAAGGTTTCTTGCAAATTAGGTTTTCTGAGAAGCAGCCTGCTCATTTTTGTACAGAGAGAAGCTCTGGATGTGAGTAGCACTGTTCCATGTTAGCACGATTCACAGCCCTGAAGAGGGGAACAGGATGAGATTTTTCAACTTCAATGTGGGAGGCACTGGGCAACAGAATTCTTTTAAGATATTATTTCAGTTGCCAAGCCACTTACTTAAAAATTCTTATGCTGGAGCCTGTCTCTGCCCTTATCTTCTGCAACTGACCCTCGAGTTTCTTTCTTCCTGCTTCTTGGATGGAGCTTGGATTTTCACATTTTCTCTGATACTTCTTTGCCTCTTGTGTCATATCAGCTATGTCTGTCATTGTCACCAGGCAGGTTGTAGGACTGGAAGTGAGGTAGAAACAAGAAAAAAAATGTGGTGCCTTTTCCTCTTGTGCCTGTTTGCCTTGTATTATACATTGACCATATGATGTTACAAGTTTGATGCATGCTGAGAGCAGCTTTTTGCTTCATTCCTGTGTTAGTAACTGTGAGATTGAAACCACTTCAATTACCATATAGACTGGGTTTTACAAAAGTTATAATTCTCATGAACGTTGTGAAAATTAGAGTTTATATTTGTATATCCTACCCTTGGAGATTATAGTTTTCTGTATTTATTTGTTTAAGTACAGAGTACAGCATGTACTATTTTGATGTACTATTTTTGATGATCACTGTATTGTTCCACTTCCTTAAAATAAATAAAATAAAAATAGACTAATGCTCTAGTGGCATGCTAAGTGATGAAAGGTTGATTCTAATTAAATAAGGTTCTCAAAGTCCATGTATGAAGAACTACAGTTGGTCCAGAAACCTTGTAAATAGTTTTGGTACTTTGCCTTTGTATTTTCCCAAAGTTTGGGTAGTCTAAAGTCTTTCTGTGCATTTAAAAAAAAATTAGGATAAATCCCACAAGAAAAAAGTGTTTCTTTGTTTTATACTGGCATGACTTAGGCCCTGCATGTGCACATGTGGAAGTTAGGCAGCAAGAGGACAGGTGGGGATGGAAATATAGAACTGCTGCTAAATTGGTACCTCTCAGTTCCTTTGTTCAGTGTAAGATTTACTTTAACCACAGTAAAATAGATGTGGTTTTTCAGGAAGCCTCCATATGAAATAGCTAAAAAAATGTATCAGCATTTAGCTAATGCTTAACTTTACTACTTTTTCATGGAAAAAAAAATACTGCTGCTTCTCTCTTCTTTCAAACTATTTCGGTGACGTTTCTGTTTCTGTAAACACTGTCCATGGGCTGGCTCCAGGACTCTGTTTGTTCAGAGTGTGAGTTGGGAGACTCCCTTCCAACAGAGGAAATGGGACGATGTGTTAAGCTTTCGCTGGAGATTGTTCTCTTCCACAGAAGCTGTATCCTCTGCGGGAAAACGGAGCTTGGATCCCTGCCACAGCATGTCCGTGATGTTAACGAGTAGGAGAAGCTGTGCCTGCTTCAGCAGCAGCCTGCTAATTCAGAGAAGGGGTTAGAGAACAAAGTGGAGTTTGATGAAATTTAAATGCGACACTTAATCCTGTTAGCACACAGAGGGAAAAGTTTTTTGTTCCATGGAGGGGAAGGAGAGGAGCTATTGAATTTACCTGAAATCTATGCATCAGGAAGAACCATATCAAATGGAATCTGGGTCTGTGCCGTGTTTCAAATATATCATCTTTGCCAAACAGAAACCTCAGCTGAGCCTCTGTACAACTGAAGCCCTGCTTGTTTTCAACCTGCAGCAACTGTTGTTTAATACAGATGAGCAACTTGATCTTTGGCTTGGTCACATACCATAGTGATGAGCCTTACTGAAATACTGCAAAAGAAGTTTTAATTTTACTGCCTATTTAGGAGAAAAGAAAGTATGTTCAGGTGAGGGTTTTTTTACTGTCTTCATGGTCAAGTGGTGATTTTATTGCTAAAATACAAATTTCAGTTTCAACATTGCTGCTTCAAGTAATGCCTATTCTTTTCTCTCATTTTTTTCTTTGATGTTGTTAATTAGTCAGCCTTAGCCAAAGTGGGTGAAGTGACTTCATAAGTTGTCAGTCAGATGTTCTGTGTGACTGCAGCATGTGGTGGTGCTGAGCACCGTGACTTCTTTGTAGTCCCTGGCACAGTTCTGGATCGCGCTGGGTTCATGGACCTACCCGTGAATGGGTGGAGCGTGGGGTGAGGCAGCGCTGGTGGGACTGTAGGTGTGTAGTGCACACTGTGCACTGTAGGTGCAGACAGGGTGAAGGGGAGGACTCTGAGGGGAGCTGTGAGGGTGGAAATTGCAATTCTGTTAAGACACAGTGAAGAAGAAAGCACGAATGAGCTGTAATGGAAATTGTCTGCCCTCATGTGATATGGATATAGAGAAGAAGGCTTACTGAGGGCAGGGAAGGTTGCAGATCTTGATAGGCCTAAACCATGACAATGGCTGCTGCTTGATTCAGCTGAGAAGGGACAGGTGGCCCTAGGAGGATATAAAGGTTTGTAGCGTATTCTTTCTAGCAGTAGTTTTCTGAATCTGTTCTAATCACAAAAAGATTTTTGCCTTTCCTTCACTGGAGAATGTCATGTAAAAGTGAACCTGGAACATAAGGAGTTGCTGGATGGGCTGAAAATGTCAGGATCAATTGAAAGGACTTCAATTTAGATTTTATGCGTAAATAATTTGCAAACCTGGGTGTTTGACTAGGTCTGTGGAGTTGCAAGTATTAATAATATGTTAGAGGTAGCAGGCATATTTTTCTTAAAGGCTTGGAGAGATTAAGAAAGTTTTCATATGTGCCATTGGACACAGAGTAGAGGCAGTTTTCTGGGCCATGTTCACAAAGGGGATGGAGTTTTTTTAATTGCAAAGTAAACCCAGACTGAATGTGCAGAAGAGCTTTTAAGGATCACCACTCTAAAAACAAATGGAATGTCTTCTGAGAAGGAATGAAGGAGGAGGGTAGCAGAATAAAAGACCTGGTTCTAGACTGTCACAGGAAAGATTGACAACTCAAAATATACAGGGATGGAATAGTGCAGATATCTTTGGACTTCGGCAAGAACACTGTTTGCTAAGTTAACCTGAAGAAGATCTGGGATGGAAATAGGAACATGAAACTTAGGGCAACTACTGTGCTTAGGGAAGAAGTGGAAATCTGGGTATTTAAAGAAGAATTGAGTCATCTAAGAGAGGCAGAATAATGATGGATGAAAATTCCCTATTAAGGCATACTTTGCCATTAAAGTTATTTGTAAGTCCTTGTAAAGGGGATGTCTTTAAAAACAAATGAACCAACATAACTATAGTAACATGGTTATAATAACCATAAGACAGTAGCAATAAGAAATACTTCCTGCATTGCTTAATTCTTACTTGTGAATATAATAGAACTCTTAAGCCAGCATTGGCAAGAAAAATTAAATGTACAACGATTTCAAGCATACTGCCAAATATTATTCCTATTTATCCATGACTGGCAATTTCCCTTTTTTTAAAAGCATCTTTCACTAGAACTTTTCTCATTGAGAAAAAAAATGTGTCCACCATTCTCCATCTGCACGGGCATGCCAGTACTGTCACGTAACTCTTAAAATGCCAGCCTCTTGCAAAGTCTCACAGCTGGAACGCCATTTGCCATAGTGTGTTCAGCAGCAGAGTTAACTGCTTGGTGTGTGTAGAGGAAAATGCTAGTAGGGGATAGCTGCACATAATTTAGTAATGTAGAGAAGAATCCACAAACCCCTTTGACACTCTAGGGTGAACTTGAAAAGATTCTAGGAAATGAAGCTGTGCTAAATGATAACTGACTATAAGCTTCTTCCCACTCAAGTTTTGATGCTGATGTGAACTTTCAATAACTTTTAAGTGCATCTTTGCAATTTTGGTTCTGCAGAATCTGAAATTCTTTGTGTTCTTAAAACTTTGATTTTGAAGGAGTTATGTTTCTTGAGTGAAAGGAGCCAGCTATTCTATTATCCTGGCATAGTGTGCAAGCTGGCTGTTGAGTCATGTACTCTTGATGCTGGTAACGTTCTTGAGATTTCCTAAATAGCCAGTAACTGGAATGGTACTTGTCATCTGGACATAGCAAACTCAGTCTGAGCAAGTGGCACAAGTAAAACTGAGAGACTTGGGTTTGGCTTTGTGTATTTTGAATGTGCAGAAAGTTGGGAGAAAATGACTTGCAGAAGAGCCGTTGTAGAAACAAGTGTTTACGTGTAGGGAATTTGAGGGAGGGAAGTTAACAGAGAGAAACTATGAGCCTCAAGGGTCCTTTTTACAATTAGAGCCAAGACTCAGGAATTAAAAATTCCAATTTAGAGAGTGCACGTAAATTACCTCTTGTTTTAACCTGGCAAAGATGTGCAGTTGTATGGAACCAAATAGGAATTGTGAAAGGTTTCCTAATGAAACTCAAAAGCAAGGTGAAACATGCTTATAGTTTTTCTGTTTAATTAAGCACTTAGGTTTGGAACAAACCTTGCCTTTCCTCTTGAGTCAGTCATTAGGCTCCTCCAGGAGAAACTTCTGAGACTACAAAGCTCACTGGAATTGAAGGGAGGTTCCAAGGCTTAGTTTAGGTATGAAATTAAGAGGTGCTCCACTTTAAGTGGTTTGAGGGTTTCCTGTGAAATGATTTACTTCACGTTCTTTTTTTTTGCATTTGCTGCTGCTCAATTTACAGGCAGTTTGTACTTCTTCACCCCTTCAAAATTATATGACTTTCAAGATGTTGCCTCTCTGCTTATTATTTCTCTTTTTCATATTAATATCCCAAATTATCGAGCTGTCTATGTTACGAAAACCTAAATGCCCAGAAAAAATCTCAACATATTTGTATTTCTATTGCTCTCTCCATTTTATTCAGCCTGAGATATGAAACTATACAAAGGAAATCTATAAGTGTGCCAGGATTAAACTGAAGCTAAAATCTCAGAGCTGTGCTGAGATAGCCCTATAGGGCAAAACAGATATTTCAGTGAGTTCTTTTTGAAACCAGTGGCCTAAAAAGTTCATTTTTTGTTCATGTTTTTTAACTCACCAACTTTCTTTTAATTATATAATTTTTAAAGTTTTTTTTTCATTGGACTTATGAAGATACATTCACCGAGTTGATTGCATTTAGTAAGAAAATAAGAGATTTTGTAATACTCTGTGTGCTGGTTTTGCATTAAGCCAGTATTAAAATTATAAACATTTGTTACATTACTCCTATGCAAGCAGATTTTCCTGATGTAAATTTCCACAGGTCAGTGTGTGTTATTTTGCTTAACTGAATATTTCTCACAAAATGGAAATCACGGTGTCACCAATATTGAGTAGTTATATGCCAAGCAAAAATTTTAAGTTAGGTTTCTTAATCACTTAACAATTCTCTTATTGGTTTCTATGGTTTCTGGTGTTCTCTCAATACATATTTAGCTTCAAAGTAAGACTTGTTGGTCGTGGTAGGACAAGAAGCTCAATCTATAAACTCACAAAGCTCAAAATTCTTGCTGAGACTAAATAATGTAGATTATGCTTGGCATGGGAGAGTGATTTCTTTCTCTTTTTGATTGTTTTTTAACATGTGCACCAATGGTCTGAAGTAAGGCCTGCTCTTTAAGAAACCTCCCTAGTGAATAGCTTTAGCAGCCAGGTTTGTAACTGAATTTGGACATGGAGCAGAAAAAATGTTTATATGCCATATGTTTTGCTGCAACTAAGTTCTACCATCAAGAAAACATGGATTTATATATTTATTTGTGTAAAGAAGTCAGATAAAGTTTGCTGTTAGAAGTTGCAAAGTAAAATCACCTCAGCCAGGGATGTTCCACTCTAACTTTCCTTTGCAACTCTTGTAAAAAATCAGAGATGGGGAGAACTTGGAGGGAGCCTGTGCTGTAGCACAAGGACAGACATGGGAATGCTTGTTTTGCAGAAAAGCTTTATTTAGCTTAGAAACCTCATTGCTAAATATTCCCTGTCACTTTGCAGCATAGTCTAAGGAGACTAAAGCTATTTAGGAACAGAGGGAACGTGAGGGTGTGGGGCCAAGGCTCACTGCTAGAGAATCTGATGAGCATGAGAGAGGAGGGCAGTGAACCTTAATAATAGATTATTTAGTATCAAGCTGGTGGTTCTTGTCCTGAGACAGTAGAAGTTTAGGCCTATTCTTACAGCTTTGTTGGGTTTTGTTCATGTTGATAATGTGCAAATGAGATATATTGTATGTGATTTTTTCCATTCAGAACTTGTGGAAGGGCTGGATTTGTGTACCTGGACAGTTGGGGGGAATGTTAAATAAATGTCCTTATCAGCCTGGAGTAGGGGGTTGTACTAGCAATTCTCTAGGCTGTACTGACATCTGGTGGCAGTTTATGTATTTATATAATATTTGAATTATTTTTCATTCAAAGGTGGGCCAATTAATTCCCTGTCTAGAATATGCCTGCTTATTTGGGACTGTTACATCTTATTTTGTGGCTTGTGTGTGGTGGCTGTTCTTTCCCCACTGTCTTGCTTCTGATTCTCAGAGGGAAAAACTTTAAAATTATTGAAACTAATCTTTCTCTTACCTAGTTTAAAAATGTATTGACTTTGTTTTCAGATTGGTTTTTGTGTGTCTTATAGCAGTTATATGGGAAAGAAAACATTATTTTTTTCCTTTCCCTTCAAATAGTTACATGGCTCATGAAGAAAATGAATAGGAATAGCTTCTTTGAAGTTGAAAGGAGAACTGAAGGAGAGCCCTGAGATCCACCTCTGTTTTTAGGTCTTCCCCATCAGACAGAGACTCCAGAGTTCCTCTGTACATACACATATAAATAAATACATGTTTATAAACAGAACACAGAATGTTTAAGATGGGACAAAACAGAATTCTTTGTCATGGGCTTGATGTGATCTTAGAAACATGCCAGGCTTTTTTTGAGAAAGTTGATAGCAAATCATGGTTACCAGGATTGCATGGTGTTCACTGAAACTTTGTGTCCTTCCAGGAACAAGCAGGTGAGAAAGAAAACCTGGCAATTTTGAGAGAAATTGTTCTTCATGTAGGAGAACAGCAGTAGTGAGAGGTTTGTAGTTATCACGGTTACCACACAGAGATGGAGACATAGGAAGATTCTAGGTAAGGATGGCTGACACTGTGACTGCTCCTTCCCAAATCCAAAACTCAATTCTTACTTCAAACAGATATGGCTGTTACTCTGTATACTAGCTGCTTCTTGAGGGGGGCTGATCGGTGAAGGAGGTAAATTGGGAACATCTTCAAATGCAGAGACCACAGTCTCCAGGATTCCACCAGGCAAAGAATGATGAGTTTTAAGTAGATTGGAGTCTTCCCTAGCCCTGCTCCTCTTTAAGTTGATTGTATTCAGAAGGGGGATTCGGCACAAGTATTTTGCCCTGCAGGTAGGTCAGGTAAGCCTCTATGTAGGCAGGCTGGCCTTCCCTATGCTGTATGAATTTTGAGGAAGGTTTGAGACAGTATTGAATTTTTGTAAAAGGCAGTGTAAGAGGCCTTCCTATATAAGTAGCACATCATTAGTTTTGCTAATGGCATAATATTTATAATGTTCAGTGATCTTTTTAATGGTGTGCTTGATGCAGAGCAGAAAGATTGGCTTTTTTAGAGGGCCATGAGTACACAGAAGGTAGCATAAAGTCAGCTCATCTTACAAGCCTGTAGGGGAGTTAAACCTTACACTATAAGTAATTTTTTCCCTGTTTGCAAACAGGGTAATTTTTCTTTATTTTATGGTCCTCTGCTGTTGGGTGATGTATTTGAGTGGTTCTGGCTATAACAAGTGTTCTCTAAAGTGAGCAGTGAGTAATTTGTGCATGTTGGCACCCAACTCACTGTCATTACCAGAACTTAAACATCTAACTTGCTACAAAGGGAAGCGAATACGTTTTCTTTTCAGTCCTTCCCTTTTGTGCTTAGTTGTAAAATGTAAGTAAATTAATGACTACTGTTCCTTTATAGTGTGGTATTACTGAGCAACTCACAGCCTCTTCTTTCCAGGTGATGTCAGGGCAGTGCTTTAGTTTTGGGTTGTTAGTTTATTATTCCACTGCATTCTTTTAGCAGCTGATTCTTACGTAACCCTCTGTACTACATTTTACAGTCATATCCCTCAAGTGTAGGAGAGGGAAGCCAAGGGAGGGGAGAGCAGGTTTTAGGATCAGGTAAATAACTATGTCACTAACACTGCCTCTTGGAGATCTGGGGGAGAAAGCCACACAAGTGATCATGTCTCAGCAAAGCTATCACAAGAGTAAGGATTAAGTACTGCAAAAAAAGCTATCGGTGCCTCCCTTTAGATCCTTCAGGAGAGGGATTTTAGCCTGGCTTTGCACAAGGCTTGCTGGCAAATCACCAACTCTATTTCTTAGATACCTACAGAAGGACGTGGTTTGCAATGGAAACTGGGGCAAGCAGGTTGCTGTCTCTGGGTACCTGTACATAGACAAGGAACTGTGCCTGGCAAGTGGTAGGCATCTATTTTGGCAAGGGGGTATGATATATGTAGCTTCTTATCCTCACCAAGTATGTCACCTTAGATGTATCTTTGACTGCATAAATACTAGTAAAAAGGGAGTAGCTACCTGAAACAATTTGGAAGTCAAACACAGTCTATAGAGAAGCAGTAGAAATACAGTGGACCTGTGCTTAAAGTCATCATTAAATTGCTATCATGTTCTTCTGTCATTTGTTTTGACTGTAAGCCCTTTAGAATAGGAATTACTTTGTTGAGTATAAATGAAGTTCTTGCCAGAAGATTTCCTTAAATTGTTTGAAGTTACTTGTTGCACCTTTCAGAAGCCATCTGAAATATATATGCAAAACTGACATTTAAAGTCCTAAGTCAATTGTCTCATTCATTTAAATGCTAAAGCTGAAAAATATATATTAAGTCTCAAAGGTGTGTGGGATTCTGTGAGACCATAATATGTTACTTAGTTTTTATTTTGATTTTTTTTTTTTATTCTGGAACTCCAGATTCTTTTTGCTTCTTGTGTTTTGAGTATTTCCTTGTCACAGCATCGTTTGCCTTGACAAGTTTTCTTCTCTGTGTGCTGACAGTGTGTTGCCTGTTACAACACTGGCACTCACAGTTTTCTTAGGTATGAGGCCCACAGTTCCAGTAGTTCCTAGGCTTATTTTGAAAGCAGAATCTTTTCTTGCTATAGATAGTTTTGGTTTTTTTTTTTCCTTCTACTTACTTTATGGCAAATACAATATCAGTGCTTTCTGAATTTACACAATTTTCTGGGGGGTTTTGTACTGGGAACTAGGTTATTAGGAGAGGGCTCATTTTTTTTTCCATGTATTAAACTTGGAAGAACTGTTTTAATGTTAGAGTGCAAAGTAAGTTAATATTTTCTAAGGCTGCTGTCTGATTTTAAGCCCTGAAGTTTGAATCATACTGAAAAAGTGATTGTAAATAGCAATTCTAACCAATGGTAATAAAAGATGCACATCAAGATGATATGATGATGGATGTTTTAAATATAAAAAAATCATCATACCTCTTACAGGATCAAAATAGGGTCTGTTAGCAATAGAAATATCAGACACTTGTCAGCGAAAGATTGAGTGTACTGTGGTAAATTCCATCAGAGACTACCACAATATTATTTTTAACATTCTTTTGTAAAGGGCTGAAGTGTCTTCTGCAAATCATACTTAATCTGCAAAACATTGAATGAAAAATGTAAGGTCTCTTGCAGCAGTTCATGTGGGATTTCAAAACTATCTCTGCCTCCAGGAGGACCTGGGATTAGATTAGCTACTGAGATGTTTTCACCTGGATTATTCTGAGATTTGCTCCTTTTCCTTGCTCTGAGAGAGCAGCTCCATGATTTCATTTCTGCACTTAATGCTTTTGTTTCTACTGCTGGATTCGTTGTTGAGCCAGTGCCAGGGCTGTTTCTTGCAGGACTACCTAGCAGTCTGATTGGTGTGGCTGCTTGACTGAAGACAAGCATTTTCTTCTTCTGTTGTATGCCCTAGAGAAAGATCTAACCCACTGACCCCACTGACATGTAAAATCGGTGAATTTAGGAAAAATGCATCTTAGTGCAGCACTAGCATCGGTTGTTTAACTGCTGACCAGAGAGATGATTAATGCAGGACAGCTCGAGAAAGAAAACCTTTAATTCTTACAATTTGTGTCGCCTTTGCCCTTGTGGTCTGTATTCTTTTATTGCAGACTAGAAGGTAATAATGATCTGTGCCTTCAGATCTCTTTCAACTTTTGAGCCTCCTGCAAATCTCTAGGCCTCCTTATGAATGGTCAAACAATGGACAGTTACATTGTCCCCTCTTTCCCCTCCTGATTCCCTCCAGGCACTGACTTTTGGATATCCTGATTTTTAGGACTACCGGAGTGACACCTAGATAATGGTAGAGGAGAAAACTATAGTTTGGTCCAAATAAAACATACTTCATGCCCACAGAGCAGCTGTTTCCTTGGGAAGCTGGCCAATACACTGTGCTGTAAATGGTGTTCATATGATGATGATTACTGTACTAGACTTGGGACAACCCTTCTATGGGTTGTGCTCTCAGCTGAAGCTCCTCTACCTTTTCAATAGCAGATTAACTGCTTTTAAAGTACATTCCTGTGCTTCTGTAACACAGTTCAGGCCCTTGGTCACTTAAACATGGGTTTTTTTGCACATGCATTGTTTTTTAAAGCAGAAACTATTAATAAACTATTAAACTATTAATCTTGTCCCAAAGACTTTCTTATGTTTCACTAAAACATGTTTAAGTGGATTTTTCTTTTCTTTTCTGAGGATTTTGACTTTTGACCTACATGAGAATTTTTTTGTTGTTTTTTTCCGATTGGATTCTCTTTTTTTTAGTTTTATTTTGTTTGCGGGTTTTTTTCCCACTTAGAGGTGATGCCTTCAAGGAAACTGAATACTTAAAATATTTCTGAGCGGAAAGTACAATCTCAAATGTACCTAGACTGCTGTTAACAAGTTGTTATTTAACCAAACTCTTCAATTTACCGAGTTGTATGTTTAAAAGTATTCTTTTCCTTACAGTGTTCAAAGGTGTCCCCAAACCATCATTCCTCTGTTAATTAAAAATAAGTTAGATAGTGTAGGCATTCTGTGAGCCAGCACTCTAAATATCACTTTTAAATCATGTTATAAGCTTCCAGACCTTTGGAAGTTACATGACAGCTCTTACTTGTAGATTGCAAAGGCCATTTTTCTGCTGTGTGCACTTGTTAAAATGGTGAATTCTCCGTTTTCTGCAGGCACAACTTCAAGACATGCAAGAGTACTTTGGAGTGAACTGGCAGGAAGCCTTGCAGTATCGTGATGGCAATAACACTGGCTGTCCTCTGGAGGTGCTGAAGCTCAGCCTTACTTTGAACTTCTTTTTTAGACCCTCCAACTTGTTCACAAAGGACTTAACACTGGTTTGGACTCACATGGTCATGGGTATGGATTTTTTCCTCCCATTACTTGACATCTGCATGTTTCCAGAAGTCAGTGATGAAGTCAATGCTAGATCTGCTGAGATTTGTTCTGTTCTTGGGAGCTCTGAGTGACAGGTATTGTAAACATCCTACACTCTCAGCTGTGGAAACTAAGAAAGCTGGGAGAAGGCTGTTTACTCTCCCTGCCTTGGAAATCATCTGGAGGGCAAGGATGGAATATTATGCTGACTGTATTTCTGACAACTTGTATTTCATACTTCACATTATGGTGTCAGTGAACAAATTATGTCATGACATCACATCATCCATGTCTTGTGTTCAGACCAAGGTCAGAAGGGCCTTATGATATGCTTTAGCTGTACTGCTGGCTTGAGGGAAATTTAAATAGTAGCAATAATACACTGCAATACTTCCATCCTTAAGCAGTGATCAAAAAAGACCTGTCACACTGTTTACAGGCAGGGATACATAAAAGTTGCAGTGTGGACATCTTCAAGTTGACACATCAATATTTTATTTAATCAAAATCACCCTTAAATTGTTGGTAATTGTTTTTTAAGGTCTAAATTCTCATTTTCTAGCCAAAAGAGCTAGAAACAGAGGTTAGAAGGCAAAAAGGTTCTAGAAAAATTCGGATTTCAGTTTCTTTTCAAAGAAAATCAGAGGTGTCAGCATCAACTCTTAACTCTAAATTTAATTAGAATACAAAAGTCTTATACCTGTGTTTTACACTTGGTATTCCCTACCACTTGCTCCCCAGACTTCTTGGCGATTTTATTTTGTTCTACTTTGTGCTTTGTCCTGGCAATCTTTCTCTTCCTCCTTGTGTTTCTTTCATTCCATATGCTGTAAGCCAAGTAGAACTTCTCAGTTCAAATATAGAATAAGCTGAAAAAAAAAATTTCCTTTTAAATCTAATATCCTGCTGGCAGGGTCCGAAATAATTTTAAAGTGAGTTTTGCAGCCTTTCTTAAGAAGGGTTTCTGGCAGAAAGAATATTGTTTCCATTGTTTCCCTCTTTCCTCTTTTTCCTTGTTTGTGGGGAAGGGACAGACCTTTTGTGTGCTCTTTAGGAAATTTTTCGTAATAAAGTTGAATTCAAAGATCACTGTCTAGTTCCTTTTGCAATAGCATTCTTATGTCTTCAGATCCTGCTGCTTCAGCTTTTTAGAAAAGGCATTTAAATATAAAATCTGTGAAATAAGGGCTTTTGGAAGAGGTTAGTTTTCAGGGTTTGGAAAGGGATGGGATTGGAAAGACAACAGGTAAAAGAAGGATTTGAAGTAGTATGTAAACAAAATGGACAAAAAAGAATTCAAACTTATATGCAGAACTTTAAAAAAGTCAGTTACTTGAAGTAATAATTATTTTTCAACTCTGGCTTGCTTTCCTATTGGAAAAAGCAGTAAGAGGGAAAGCCAGGGTCACAGTGCTGTAGTGAAGGGCTAAGTTGATGAGTAAAAAGAAGGTTCATGATTTGTGTAGTAATTTCCAAGAAAAGCATAGTTAACCTCTGAAAATGATCATTTTAAGGAGATGTTAGCTGTTCAGACTAGTCAGACGATAGAGGGTAGCATTTCCTAATACACATGATTCCCTTGGCAGAGAGATTTCTGGGGATGATGGAGCACAGTTACTTCTTCCACTGCATGACAATATTGATTGTAGACTATGCTGTCCAGGAAAGACAACCTCCTGAAGGAGACCATTTCCTGAATTTCTGAGATGTGGGTTTGTATATTGTTTTCATTTAGGCATGCTTTAGGTTTGGAGTCATTATTTTGTGTCATTTGAAAACACTTCTCTATATTTAATATTACTTGTGCATTTAATAGTGAAATTCCATCTTCAGTTTCATAAATATAAGACTCCAGTAGCCCCAACTTTGTCATACATTTTTCCTGGCCTACACTTTCCTGTCTTGATACTAACATGCTTTGTTTAAACTGCAAACTAATTCAGTGGCTTGACCCCACTGAAAACTAAATAAGCAAAAGAGCTTTTATGTGGATCAGCTGCTTACTCCACTGTCCTGTGGCCTGAAATGCTACTGAAAGTCCTAGTTCCTTCAATATGGCCACTTTCCTGAAGAAGTAAAACAACATTTATTTTGAATAGATTATGCCGTCCAAAAACAGTAAAATAGTGAAATTACAGGATTTTGAATATTTTGATATTAAATTATTCTGTTGATGCTGTCTGAACACAATTTCAGGCATGGTGCTAAAATAAATTCAGATTAAATTGTTTTAATTAAAATGTTTCATTTTTTTTAACACCATTTATCCTCTTCCTGAAAGATTTGTTGGTAAAGTCTAATTTAAAAGATTTGTTGCTAAAAGGGAGCAACTGGTAATTTTGCTATCTTCAGACATTTAATTGTAAAGGTATCTTCTGATGTACCTGCACCATACTGAGCACTGTATAAATTGCATCATGTCTAGATCTCAGAGGTTTTTTCCCCCTGAGGTGTTGCTTGCCAAGCCAAAGGCAAACACTTTGTCCTTTTCTCTTGTTAATCCCAGACTTCAAAGAGTTGAAGATTCTTTCCAGTCTATCAATTAAATACAGAGTTTTTCCACTGTGGAAAAAAAATGTAATAGGGCTGTTTCAAAATCCTGTTGCCAGTAATGAGTTCTGGATTGGGTCCATGGAGAGGTAATCTGGATAACTAGCACTGCAGGTCATCTCTGGGAAATTGCTGGTTGTAGGCATGCCCTTTTTTCTTGAAGGGTGCTTCTGCCAAGATGCAAAAATGACTTGTTCCAAGTGATTCTTGGCACCACCCAGGATGATGTTATTCCTGCCTGTTATGGTCAACATGCTACACTGACTATGTTTCTATTAATTTTTGTTATGAGGAAAAGGACAGTTCTTGTTATCATGTTTCTTTATTTCTAAACTTTATTTGGGTTTTGTTTGTTTGTGTTTTTAAGCTCCATTTTTGGTTATGTAGTCCTTCAAGGTAGTCGTCAAACATGCATTACATTTGGTAATACAGGGAGTGACCGTGGGAAGGAAGAAAGAATGTGTGGGAGTACTCAGGCAGGGATGTTGCTTGTACTGAGATTGAAATCTGAACTTGAGATTTACAAGTGAAATATTAGAAAAATATTGTATTAAAAGTTTCAAAGAGCTGCTGGTGAGGGAAATGAGAGGTGAAGGGGATCAAGAGCTGATTGACTTGTCATCCAAAGGGTGAAAAGTAATACAATGTTGATTTTACATCTAAACAATTCCTTGATGATGCAGTGAAAGAAAGACGTAATTTCCCTTAATGCTTATGCAAAAGTCTAGTTCTGTTTTATGAAGTAAATCTCACTGTCACTGACTCTAATTCGCTACAGAAGAATTTGAAAGTCTATGACAAGCTATTCTACTTTGAAGACCTATACTGAAACTGAAGAAGAAAAAAAGTTTGCTTTGAATGAAGAAGAAAACCACATTATGTGAACTTCAGTCATAACTGCCCTGAAATGAGAGATGGAGTTCTAGATCTGAGTTTTCTGTGTGCTGTGATTGAGATAAAAACATGTAAAAGCAACTTCCCTTTTGCAAAATGCAAACAGGTGTGCAACATCTGCAGTACAAATACTCATTCATATGCAAACAAATGTTTTTACAGCTTAAAAATACATTAACTTAAAATCTGATCAAACACGTTGTTTGTTCCAGGTTTTATTCAAAACTAGGTTCTGTTTTTTAAAAAACTTTTAATGTAAACTGATTCTCATGAAAATAATATATAATTTAATTAAATTTATAGTTTAATTAAATAGAATGCAAAAGTTGAAGTTTCTGTTACTCTTGTGAAGATTTTGGTTCTTGTCAGCTCTGGGTTCCAGCCAAGACCTACTTAGCTACAGTTAAGCTGTTGTTTCCTTGTTTTTGACCTTTGGTTTTAAGGATGTTAGCATGAATTAAATGGAAATACAGTTTTCTAGCAAGCACTTTATAGAATAAGCGAACTTCAGCTGATTAGTGCAATCAATAACTACAAAGCTGAGGACTTGCTTATTTTAGATAGTGTAATATGATAGCTAAATTATACCTTATTTAACTCTTCAAAAAGGAGAAAAGAGTGAGGCTGTCTTGCATAAGCTTTATGTTTGCAATGCTGGCGCTACTTTACAAGAAGATCCAGTTTTGTTCCTGCTTTAGTTAATAGGGGATTTTTGTTTGCTGCCTTGGTGCTGTTACTAAACTGTTAAAATAAATACTGCAGAGATCTGGGCTCTAATCCTGGTTTTGGACACTCTTTGCTTTCTCCATTGTGAAGAAGATGACAGACACTTCCTCTGTAAAGGCAGAAGCCCATGTTGTTCATCAGTCTCAACTGCAATAAAGCATGCTTTCTAAAATCATGCCATCACAAGCTGTTTTGTCTCTTTGTGTTCCAGCCCTCCTGTGATTTAGATTGCATTGTCTGCTTGTGTTGCTGGGGAAGCAGAAAGGATGTTACAGACCTAATGCAGGGTTATTGTAAGGGCTGCTGAGAGCTCCTCCTTGTGCTTCTGTTGTGATGCTGTCCTGAGGATGAGAGGAGGGCATACTTCTAGTGGTTTTAAGTGTGTGCTTGTAGGGCAGCCAGTGTGTACAGGCGTAGCTGGCCAGCTGAGGGAGTGAGACCTGCCCAATTATGGCACCATGGAAATTGGCTCTAAGCCGTCCTCACCCCACTTGGAGACCCTGGGTGTATTTTTAGCTATCGGAGTGTCCAGCTGGCCTTGTTTCATTATTCACTTTGAGAAATACATCGGGTATTGTTACCAACCAAGGATTTCTGGGCTTTCCATCATTTGAAGGCTGCATTTCTCCAATTGTTTCTGTGTAGCCTAGAGCATCTGCTGGCTCAGGTGTTCTAAAAAGTGCTGCTAAAATAACTCAGTTCTGATGGGCAAAGAATAGGTTGATGTTGACAAATGAAATAATTTCAGGATCTATGAAATTTATGTTCTGTAGCTTGGCTAGAAATAGATGGCTCTGTATAGCTCTGAGCTTTGTAAACAGTTGAACTTGGTGCAACTTGCCAAACTTGCAAACTTGCAATGTCTTTGTTGAAAGACATTGGGATGCCACTAGATTTTATGCTTACTTCACAAAGTCCAGATGAAATATGCACAGTGATATTTCTTTTTTCTTCTATTTGTCCATACTCACAGCATAGGTGTTAAAGGAGCTACTAATTAGGATCTTGCAGCTTTACTGTGCTCAGTTTAATTTGAAGTATTTAAAAGGTGTGTAGATGTGGCACTTGGAGACATAGTTTAGTAGTGGAATCGGCAGTGTTAGGTTTATGGTTGGACTTGACAATATTGAAGTCCTTTCTAAGCTAAATAATTCAGTGATCCTAGGACTCTAATTGATGAAAAGCTACAATATGCTTTTGTGCCTGCATGAAAGAGCAGATCAAATCTAAATTGAAACAGATGATGTTTTACTGCCTTGGGTTAATTGTGTGTAGCATAACGCTTTTAAATTAGAATGTCAAACCCCGTGGTCTCTGTTGCCACCCAGAGCAGGTGTGTGTCAGATTTGCAAAAGCAGGAGTGACCAGACTTTGCTGTTCTTTGCTGAAGTCGTGACATGAAGGAAAGTCCCACAGCTGCTCATGTCCATAGCTTGAAGCCTGTTATGTTGACTGCTGGGGACCCAGCCCTTGGGATCCCAGGAAAGGGCTCTCCAGAGGGTATTTCTTACCTACTTTCGCTATTGAAAGTGAGAACTATCAGCTGCCTTTTGTGATTAGTCTTGCTGAAGTTTGCATGCTCTGAAATGTCTTAGCAGGTAGCTAGAGGGGAGCTTGGTGACTCTGTACCTTGAGAGACAAGCTCTACTGCTAAGACAGATCTATTTTCGGATACTTCCAGTGGCAAATCTTATTCCAACAGTGCTTTTTCACCTGTACTTGAAGGTTTTTACTCTCCTGCAGAGATGGGGGAGTGTGTTAGCCCAAATGCTTTTTAGTGAGACTTTGCTGTCCTTTAATTTGGAGATTTGGTTAGAGCTATGTGAACTTGCCATGTCACATGGCTTAGAATAGGAGAGTAGCAGGACTGAAACTCAGAGAACAAAAGTAGTTGGATTGAAAATACCAGGTATGAACTGCCGAGCTTTTCTGAGTTGGGGAGAAAAAAAGATCAAAAATTAGGAGTATTAAAGACAAATTAATGTCTGAACTGTCAGTTCAGGAAACTCCAGAGATAAACTGAATGGAAAGTTTTCCCTTAAGATCCCCATGGAATTTCTAAAGACAAATCTAAATGGAGAACAGCATAGATTTACATCCTTGTCTACAGGAACAGAATAATTATTTGCAGCCAGAAAAGAAACTCCAGTTCTTGGCAAAAAAATAAAGAGATCTGGCTCAGAAACTTGAACTGAGTTGATTTAAAGTCTTTCAGGGGCAAGTGTAAGATTTTTATACGTACAGTAGAACAAATTTGTGAAAATGCAGAGGCAGGAGATGAAAAATGTTACTTCGTGCTGGCAAATATGTATACAAATATGTATACATTGTTTGAGTATTTCTCCATGTCAGATGTAGTATGCCAAATGCACTGAATAAGCAAAGTAATTACCTTTAAAGGAATATAATATACTTCCACTTCCAGTTGCAGTCTGCAACTTAAAAACAAGACTTATTTTGAGTATTTTAACAAATACTAGTTCTATTTCACACTTCTTTCTGATGTGACAGGAAAGGTAGGTGATGGTAGCATCATCTCCCAGTTTGAGCAGTTTGAAAAATATAAGTCGATTTTAGGTGCACAAAAGTCCACAATGATTTCTTGATTGCTGTGGGAAGTAGTTCAGGGTTTTGGTTTGTTGGATGGGGTTTCTATGTTTTGGTTTTGTGTTTGGATGTTTGGATGTTTTGTTGTACTTTTTTTTCATTTTTTAGTAGATCATGCTGTTCTTTTGATCTCTTTGATGTTGCTGGAATCATTTAAAGCAGCATTAGGCTGGTTTTACTTTCTTCCCTTCCTCTCTCTCTCTCTCTCTCTCTAGTTTGTGTTTGTGCCTAGGGAAGGAGGAGTAAGGACTTAGCTTCTGTCCATTTGAGTGAAGATTCCTGTGCTTTGCAGAGATTTTTGGTGAGGCCTTTGCAGGCTTTTGTGGGTGGGTACTAAACCAGCAATTAGTTCTGCAGTATGTGAGAGAGTGAGTGAGTCACAGACTGCGTGCTCCAAAGCTTGTACAGAGCAAGATCCAGCAATGCAGCAGCAGTAGACTGGGCCCTGCTTCCTCAAAGCCCTCCCCCCTCTGATACCCCTGCTAAACTTGAAAGAAACTTCACAGGACTGTCCAGATTCATTTCTCTTCAGATTAACCAGAAAGATGGAAAAATGCATATGGCTGGCACCAGTAGGGATAGTTCACATGGCTTAGCAATCTAAGGTTTTTTTAGTTGTCTGCTCTTCTAAAGAGAATTTGAACTGAAACTTAAAAAGGTGAGCAGGGGAGAAAGCTTCACTTTTTCAAGCAGGAACATTGGCTTTTTTGTGGTCTGGCTTTGGGGACTTGTCTATACATGGGCTTATTCTGAACAGCTCTCCACAATGTCTCTGTGAGTGGAACAGGGGCTTTGAAATACAGTTTTATATTTGTGTCACCCATTGTATTTGAAATGCATTCTTCTTTAATACTGACAGACTTTAGGCAGAGAGAAGTTCTTGACAGTTTGTTGAAAACACAGTCTTTTTGTGGAAGTATTTTCTACTGTGGAAGATTTTTTGAGAAATGTGTTAGAATCCAGACTACTTTGTGTATGAACAGAGAGGGCAGACCTGCAGCACAGGCACTGGGACTCAACTGGGTTGTGGGAGACTGACATGCATGTCTCTTACTTGATTCAAAAATGAAAGCAAGTCTTGAAATCAAACACAGTTCTTTTACACTGTGAAGTCCTTGATGTTCAGCCTACTTGAGAGTATATTTTTCAAATTAAGTCATCCTAATTTCTCATTTCTTTAAATATAGAAGCATCCAGGCACATTTAGGATTCAATTTTTATGTGTGAAAGGAAGGCTGAGGAAGGAGTGAATCGAGGGCTGGTCATGCACGAAGTAGAGAGGCATTTTTCAGAAGGCCAAAAGGTACAACTTGATCCTTGCTGATGCTGACAGACCTGTGGAGATCAGCATTCAGCAGAAGGGGCTATACCCTTCCAATATTGTGCCTTTGAACTTCATCCTCCTCTGGAGTAATATTTTGGAGATAGCTCTGTAAGGTTCATCCAGTGCTGTGGTGTAGGACAGGAGCTGTTCGTGTCCCTTCTGGTCCCCAGGGTGGCTGATGTGAACGGACCAGAGGCAGGGCTGTGAAAACAGAGCAGAAAATAAGTTTAATAACACGGATCTATGTATGGGGATTTTTTTTTTTTTTGTCACTGGAGCCTGCAGGACTGACAGAGGCAGAGCCTGCCCCTGTTGCCTCGGGAATGTTAAAAAACAATAATAATAAACCAGTCTTCCATGCTGCTAGTGGTTTGGTAGAATGCAAGTTTGCTACTCTCCTTCAGCACTGTTCCTTGGAATTGAAAGAAATAAAATTATTTCCTCAGTCATCTATGGGACCTATTGTCTCAAGGGACAGTCAGGTACAGCCAGCCAGCCTCCTCTGCCATTGCCCAGCTATCACACAACCTTCATCTGCCACGGGACTCATCCTTTGGCTCAAATACGTGAGGTAACTGCCTTGCACTGCCTTGAGGAGAAGCTGACAATAATTGGAAGTAATGATCTAGTAATAAAGGTCTCATTTTAATGAGTGGGGACATGGCTTAGCTTAATAACTCTTGTTTTCTGTTTCAGGACAAGAAAAGTTATTTGCTTGAAGGTGAATTCTGTACTCTGCTTTGTCCCCTTGCTCATTTTGGATTTAGGCAATAGATAGTTAAGGCACTCTGAATTTTTTTTTTTCAGCTAGCTAGTCTATGAATTATAGCAGATTTGGCCTATTTTTGGAGATTTTTGAGGCAGGGATGCTTACAACAGCTTGCAGAAAGGACAAGACTTGCTTTTGTAAAATTCTCCTGAATGTGCCAGCATCTGTGTAACTCTGTGTTGCTGTTATTTGGTGCGTAGGTTTCAGAAATTTCTTTTTTGCCAGTCGTCTCCCTGTTTCTGGAGATAGGGAGAGGTAAGACCTTCCAGCCTGGTGAAAGCACAAAACTGGATTGTTTTCAGATGAAGCTCCAGCTGCAAGCTGCACAGCCAACAGAGGCTAGCAATGATCACACCATACATCTTGCTAGCTTTTTTCAGTTTATTTTTGTCACCCCACAAGTACTACCTTCTCCGCCCCACTACATTCTGGAAAAATTATTTGAGGGAACACAATGAAGGACAAGATGATAGCATTATACCATCTGAGATGGCTCCTAAAGAATGGTATGAGACTCCAAATAATTCCTTTGGTGCAGGAATAAGAAATGTTTTATTTGAAGAAAAGTAGAGGACAACTCTTAAACCTGGAGTTTTCAGTGCCAGTTTCTTTCCTATTTTCACCTTGCTGAAATTCAAGATAAATTTTTCTAGCAAAATTTCTGTATATAATTGGGCAGTTAAGACAGAGTACTGGGGGATTTGTGGATGGCTTCACTTTTTATACTTCTCATAAGAAAAGGTCAGGGTTGTTAGTTTATTTTAGAAGGTGGCACAATGTGCTGTCTTGTCTGTGAGTGCAGTCAGTACTTCATCCATCTGCTTAGGTTTTCTGTCTGCAACCAAGCTGAGCAGTGTGGCTGTGTTGATTTCTGCCTGCAACACAGAGGGTTTCACTGGACAGAGACTATGCTATTTAATCATCTTTATCATTTGAATGGGGACAGAGGGGAGGAATGCAGAAATGCAGTTCTGTGTGTGTGCCTCATGTCTGCTGGCACACAACTTCTGTGGCAGCCACAGAAAGCACATTTGTCTCAGGCTTAGCGCCCTGGTCTTAGTGTGTCTTACAACACAGGTACTGATTTCTTTTTTTATTGTAACTCATGATAGTGGTGGGATTTTTGTTTGTTTTTGGAGGGGAGTGGTGGGTTTTGCGGGTTTTTTTGGGTTTTTTTGTTGGGTTTTTGTGGTGTTGTTTTTGTTGTTTTATTCTCTAACAGGAAGCTTCAAGCTTTTGCTCAGGATCAAACTTTGCTGGTGAGTGCTGCATTTTAGGCCTTCACACTTGAGTAGGGACTTACTGAGGGAGTGACCAGCTCTGCTTGAGCTGTGAGCTTGAAACATGTGTAAGTAAGTGGTTGGTTAGAAATCAGAAGATTGGCCTTGTGTATGCTAAGGGAACTGTAGGATCAATAAGATGAGCATTCACAAGTCAAGAAAATCTGGAATTGCAAAATGCTTGCTCTATCAACCCAGACGCTGCTTGGCAGTAATTGCTGTAAGAGATCTAAATTGAGCAGTGAGGCTTCTGTGGTGACAACTGCTATGAAAGACTTTGCAATGTACATCACCTCCTCCAAGACCCAAATGTACTTTTACATTTAAGGGGGAGTTGTCATCATTGAGATCCTCACAAACAAGCCACTGAGGCCTGAAATCTGCAGAATACTTTTAAGCATATCCTTAACCATTTTGTTGTTGATGATGGGAGGCATAAGCTCTTAATTATTTGTGCTGAACCAGGGAGATGGGAGGCTTGCTGAGTGTCTTTTAAAACACTTCAAAGCTAGCTGTGCCCTGAAATGCGGAGCCTGAGACACTGCTGCCTTAGCCTCTCTCAAGCTGCACTTGTCCTCTGTGAATATGCTCACTAACCTTCAGCTAACTTGCCTTGCATCTGATTATTTGTGGGAATTTTGCCTATCCCAAGTGCTTATCAGTTTAGAGGAATAGGCATAATGCTGTATTCAGCTTTAACTGGAGCACTTTTGATAACTGTCCATCTTATTCAAATACTGCTGAGCATGAGATTATTAAATAATTTGAAAGACAAATGGAGGATGAAGCTGAGGGGAACTGACTTTGTCTTTTATGTGTTTGCATCTCTATCATACCCAGCTATTGGTAGATCCTTCATCCCTATCAGCACAGCTGACATTTTGGAGTTCGCCACAGGAGGCAGAGAAAGGGAGAAAAGAACTCCCCATCCCCTCCCCAAAGCAGCAGGCAGTCGCAGCTGTTCTCAAGGAGAAGGTTTGTGTCAGCAGATCTTATACAGCTAGGCTCAAAAAGTTTGTGTCAGCAACCATAAAAGCTGGCCCATCAGCATTTCTGTTTTATTCCATATACAAAATGCATATTACTGAACAATTATGCCAAAGGCAGGGAATATTTCTTGATAGCACAACTTGGAAGTAGCATCTCCCTGTGGGAGCAATCATGTCACGTGCCACAGAAGTCTGTGTGGGTTTAGATGTAAATCCTTGTTGTGGGTCCTTGCTGTAAGGTTTTGTTGAGAACCAAATCATTTGGTAGTCTTGGCCTGATCCAAAGTTCAGGGGAAGTAGTGAATTGCTTGTAATTCTAAAAATCTTGTTCAAGCATGCTCCCCCAAAGCATATTCATTATAAAGAAAGCTTAGTGATGTTTAGCATTTTGGTCTCCAAAGTCTTCAGAGAATACATAAAACAGACAGTGATTTTGGTGTGCACTTCAGTCTAGCTGATGTAGAGTAGAAAGGAGAACTAGGGTGAATTTTCAATAAAAATTGATTTACTGCTTTGATATAGGTATACTGCTGTAGCTCGACCACCATTTAACTGTGTTTTGGTTGTCTCCATTAAGAAAGATGTTTTAATTCCTCTTTTGTCAAAAGTCACAATTCAGAACTTTGGTGGAGGAACAGAATTGGGTTTTAATTTCACGTTTTATTGAATGAGCCCTGCATTTCTCTGCTGTGAACAGGCAACAACTTGCTGCACAGTCCTCATCTATGCTTATGATAAGCACAAGGTCTATAAGAAACAAACCAAAGAAACCCAAGCAAAACATTATGCTTAAAGTAGTTAATGGAGTAGAAGAGAAGCACAAAAATCCACAGACACTCATTGAGGATTTGATATCCATCCATACACAGGAGCTCAACTAATTAATTGCATGAGTCTCTAAGTCTGATTTCTGATAATATAAACCACTTTGGACATGGGGACTCTGGTGATCCAAATCAGTGTGGGAATTGCTGTGATGCTGAGATCTGCCTGCCTACTTGTTGCTTGTTACCTCCAGTCTGCTGCTGGAAGTAACTGCTGCCAACCCCTCAGCCAGCGCAGCAGATTTTATCAGACACCCATTTCTTTTAAGCAGCCTTTGAGAGTATTTGTGATAGATCTGGATACCTGTGCAAAGCAATGAAGGTAATGCAAGGATTAGGTGTGCTCAGAAGCTTGCAACCAGGTCATTGGTGCCAAGTGGTAATATCCAGCCAGAGGGGGTGTGTGTGTCACTATAACAACTTGAAAAATATGAAACAAAATTACAAAGCCCAAAATGAAACAAAACAAACAAAGCCCCCCCCAAAAGAAAACAAAACAAACAGCAACAACAACAACAAACAAACAAACAAAAAACCCACACCCATTGTCAACAGGAACAGCAAAGTCTGCAGTTGCAAATCTTCAGCTTCACAGCTGAAGCCAGACTTAAAAGAAGACCCTATCTATGCAAGGGCTAGCATAAATTTTAACAAAACAATTACAAAGGATGCAAGGTAGAAGAAATGTTTTAATGGAGTAATGCAATTTCTTCCTTTTTCCTTTCTCTTTTCCTTTCTCTTTTCCTTTCTCTTTTCTCATGAACTCAAAAGACTCTCAGAAATAAGAGAAAAAGATCAAGTTAAGGGCTAACTGTGGGTGTTTCTATATAAACTAAAGAATAGTTCCAATATTGTGCCAACTTGAATATCTCCCCACCACTTAGGGACTGAGTTAACAGTCATGTCCAGTGATGATTTATTTTCTCAAAACCTTCTCTACAGTAGCACCCTAATGGCTCTGATATGCAGGATGTCACCTGCCTTCTGTCATGTAGGTTCAGCGTTGGCACTGGCCAAGAGTGTTTGTAGGTACCACAGTGTTTCCATTACATTCCTCATCTGGCTGCACATCTTCTGCAGGTTATCTAGAAGCTAGGATGTCCTCTCTTCCTTGGTTAATGGTGTCCATGAAGTGAGTGAAACTAGAGGAGAAAAGCTCTTGAGAACTTTTAATCTTTTAATGTTTTGACAATCCAAATAACTTCAGTGGCTCATGAAAAGATAAAGGGCACCAACTGTTTCTCTTTGAGAAACCTCTCTAACTGCCTAGGAAAGAGGAAAGGAAGGGGATCAAGCTGATTCACTTCCATAGCTCTCCATTTCCTCTCTGTCCAACCTTATTGTCTTCAAAAATACTTTTTCCTAATACAGAGCTTAATTGGTTTTTGTTTCAGCTTCAGCCCTTGACAGTAGTGCAACTAATCCCAGTGAAAATGTTTCTCTTCCTTTCAATCATTTTTCCTGTGAATATTTATATAGTTATTTAGCTCTTTCCTTTAATTATTTTCCCTTTAGGCCAAATAAATTTAGTCCTTGTTATCTTACTTTCAAATTGTATTTTTAAATAAGAAAGCAGTGTTAAATATAGTTTAAGTCAGACAACATGATGCATCTGAGATTTCACAATATTTCAGATTTAGGCTTTAGAACACAATAGTGTCCATTTTATTAAGACCAGCAATACAATGTTATTAATTAGTCCCTTTTCAGAAATTTTTGAACATTTGAAATAATAAGTGTCTTTTAAAAGTAATTTACTGTGTGTTACTGGCATATAAAAACCTATTGTCACACTTTACATGAATTCTCCATCCTATTTTAATACTAATTACAATGACTACTTGAGTGTTTAATTTTTAAACACTGAATTAAATTTTCTTTTGCTTGTTAAAATACTGTGAAATAGCTTGGAAAATTTTGTGACATTTGACATTGGATTTCATAATGCCTGATGGAAGGTACTGCATGTTTCCTCACATCCTGCTCTGGCAATGTTAATGCTATTCATTCCTTAGCAAGAATTGGACTGGCAAGAAGTCCAGGCTTATCTGTGTATTCCTGAGGGAACTGGAGGATCCAGGGGATTATGGGATTCAGAGATTCTTAACTTCTAAAGCATTTGTTTGAATTGCTAGTAGCTGAAAAGTTTAATATACTAAATATCTTTGCAAAGCCTCTTACATAAAATTAGTATATCAAAGGCAGGACCTGAACGAATACTGAGTTTGCTGACAGTGCAGAATTGGGAGGAACTGTTGACTTGGAGGCAGAGAGGCCCTGTAGGGAGACCTTGAAAAATTAGAGAAATGGACAGCAAACCATCATGTGAAGTTTTAACATGTGCTCTTGGCTGGGGCAGCCCGGAGGTGCCTATGTGCTGGGGAAACAGTGAAAGCAGTGAAAGGGACCTGAGAGTCCTGGTCGGTGGCAAGTTGAACATGAGCCAGCAGTGCCCTGGCAGCCAGGAGGGCCAACCCTGTCCTGGGGACATCAGGCCCAGCATCACAGCCAGGCAAGGGAGGGGATTGTCCTGCTCTGCTCTGAGCTGGGGCAGCCTCACCTCCAGTGCTGGGGACAGGTTTGGGTGCCACAAGGTAAGAAAGACACTGAACTGTTAGAGAGTGTCCAAAGGAGGGCAGTGAAGATGGGGAAGGGCCTTGAGGGGAAGCTGTGTGAGGAGAGCTGAGGGCACTGGGTGTGTTCAGCCTGGAGGAGACTGAGGGGAGACCTCACTGCAGTTACAGCTTCCTTGTGAGGGGAAGAGGAGGGACAGGCACTGATCTCTGCTCTGTGGTGACCAGGGACAGGACCCAAGGGAATGGCCTGAAGTTGTGTCAGGGAAGGTTTAGGTTGGATTTTAGAGAAAGGTTCTTCACCCAGAGGGTGGCTGGGCACTGAACAGGCTCCTCAAGGAAGGGGTCACAGCACCAGCCTGACAGAGTTCAAGAAGCATTTGAAAAATGTACTCAGGCACATGGTGTGACTCTTGGGGATGGATGTGTGCACAGCCAGGAGTTGGACTTCTATGATCCTTGTGGGTCTCTTCCAACTCAGGATATTCTATAATTCAATGAAATGGTATCCTACAGTTTTTCAGTAGATATTCTCTCCTGAAAAAGTTATATAGAAGCTAACAAAGATGTAGCAACTGGAATTCACTATAATTTTTACATATGGGATTGCTAAGTCATTACCTGGTAGTGCATAGAGATCTGTTCAGCTCAGATGTGTAGATACTCTGTTGAAAGTGGAAGTGATGATGATTAAAGGTTTATCACTGTTTCCTCACTAAGATCTTGACTACCCCTGGTTAAAACTTCCAAGTCCACTTTAAGGCAGAGTTACTGAGATGCCTGCAAAACATATTCTGAAGATGGATCTTTTGAATGTTTTAACCAATAGTTTGAGCTTTGAAACTCATGCCTTTAGTGCCAAATACTGGATATTTTAAAGCAGGCTCATAATGAGTGACGCAAGTTTACCTTTTTCAGGTGACAGTCTAAACACATTATACCAATATACCTAGTTTAAATTTACTAAGCAGGTAAGCAATAAAATAAAGTCTACAGAGGTATATAAAACCAAGGTTACTTGGATTTATTGACAATAGATGCATGATGAGTATTATTAAGAGGCAATTTATGCTGACTTTCTAATAACTCTCTGCTAAAATATGTATTTCAGGCAGTTCTGTCGGCTTTATTCTTTTTAATTTTGGTCTAAAGATTTTTATCTGATGTGATTGTTTCCTTTGGGAATTATAAAATGCATAAATTTCTCAGGATGAGAGAGTTTCTGTGATTCATTTTTCTTGGGCTCTGTTGGTTGAGATAAAAGTCCTTATCAGTGTCTGTAGTGTTGTTTTTAACTCCAGATTTTTCTCTTAAATCTTCAGTTTGATTTAAAACTACTTATAGCACAGAAAAAGTTTCCTTTCTGTATGAGTGCAGGAGGTCTCTACTGGTATGGATATAGGAAGCCTTATTCTTTTCACAGGTTGAAAGAAACAGGGTTTGAATTCCCATAATTTTGTTTGTATTGCAACTAAGTTCAGCCTGTGATCATGTTGAAAGAAGCTAGAAACAAATTCTTCTGGGAAAACTTCCTGCCCTAAATCTAAATGTATATTTTTTATCTAAATTTCTAAGTGCATATGATTTGAGCCTCATGTCTTTAAGTATTAAAACTGTGTTTATCCTACCCATGACAAAGATGTATTGCTTGTCCAGCAAACACACCAAACACAGCACAGCCCCTGGTCTGCCTGGCTTTTTGCTTTTGGTTCAAAAGGGCACTGGTATCTCGTGACTCCTATGTCACACTGATCAGCCCATGTAGATGTAACAACACTTAAGTCTGCCTCTAATGTCTAGAAAGACTTATAGGAGAAAAATTAGAAGACTAAATTTTACTCTTTCTCAGAAATGGGTGGATGAAAGCTGATAAAGATTCTGGCTTAATTTCTTCTAAATTACTGTGATTTTCCAGTACTAGCCTACATAAGCAACAAGAATCTCTGGCTGGGTTTAGTTCAGATCCTCATGCACAGTTTTTTTACTGCAAATTCTACCCAGCCTCCAGCTGCTGCTCCAGAAGATTCTATTAAATCCTCTGTCCAGCCTACCAGCCTTGCACAGGTGTTCTGGTTACAGTGGTGTCTGTTGTGGATCAAGCTGAATCAGTCTCCAGGGTCTGTTCACTGTGTCTGCCGTGACTTCACAGGTAGTTCACATCCTCAGCTCTCAGGCAGACATGATTAGGTGTCCAGTGCTAGCCAAGATTCCCTTGGGCTGTCCTCTGGTTCCTAGTTACTGTTCCAAAAAGACACTGGTCTCACAGAGGTCTGTCTGGACTCCACAATGTCTCAGAAGTATTGGACACTGTTTCATCTAGAAGTTGATGTCAAAGCACAGGGCTCTGCTCTGTGGGTTACCAAACAACCGCAGCTGTTCTGTGTTCCTTCTGAAGAGGCTCATAAAGATGAACTAGGAGCAGCCTGTTCCACCCTCAGGAAATTGCATGTAGTAAGGGATGGGATTCATTTCACCTGACTTTACAGATCAACACTTAGCTAGTCTACAAAAGGAGTCTAGACAACTAGCTTGGTAATATAAAAAGGGGTTTGTGATGAGGAGATTCCTGAGCTGAGTGAGATGATGGTGCCTATTTCTTCATGGCTGAAGAGCAAACCTACATGGTCTGCTACTGAAACCATGATTAGACTGCAGGTGGGCACTAAGGCACAGCCAGGCACGGAACAGCCCGGAAACTCGAGTGTGCAGGGTGCTTTGTCTGTTGCTGTGGTGGGGACAGCAAGTGTCCAGGCACTGCCTGTGGGACAGCTGGGGAGGAGGGGAAGCAGCCCCTGCTCCTGGCTGCTTAGGAGGAGACTCCTAGCAGGTAGATAAGACTTTAAGACATTTCCATTGAAGATGTGAAGGTAGCTAGGCAGGTCTGAATCCAGGCCTGAGGAATCCACTATATGAGTAGGGATACAGCCCACTAAACTATCCCCACCCTCTCTCAAACACCTATTTATGAGCCTGATGACTATGTGAAGCCATTTTAAGTGAAATTCAATGTGAACTAAGTTGCTTAAGTATTTACCCAGTTTCTTAGGGCGGGCCATGGCATTTGCTAAGTTCCACGTTGCTGCTTCTACACTACAGTAGTATTGATGCACATTACCCTAAATAAGGACACTTTTCTAGAATGGTTGCATTAAGTCTACAATGTAGTCATAGTTCCTTTCCAGGGAATTTCCTGTAGGTCTTGAGCAATCCTCACAATCCTCAGAGGCAAATGAAGACTTTTGAAGGCATTTCCTCCCTGTAGCAGAAGTTTGCTGGGAAAGTCCTGTGATGCTGGCCCCAGGCTGACTAACCAAGCGTACAAGATTGTTGTCTATGAGTATGTTGCTAACTTCATAGTTGTATGATGATCTAAAAGCTGACTCCTTTTTTGTTCTCTTTGTCATCCTGTCATCCTACTATAGATCTATATATATACCCACACATGCATAGCCACACAGCTATATATGCATACACACTGTAATGGGGAATGTGGGTGGCTGTTCTCATAGTTCTATTTGGAAAGCTAAAACTAGGCTTTTGATGTTAAAAATGGTGTACAGTGCCCAGAGCAATGGTTCAGCCTTGCCTTCTCTCCCTGTTTCTGGGTAACCATAGCTACTGCACTTTCCTTAGCAAGAACAGATTTGTGAGAGATTCCTTCTGGCAGAATTACTGATGTAATTACAAATACCAGCAAAAATCTTCTGCAGTGGAAGTCTAGCTTCTTCTACTAGCTAGCTTCAGCCTGTTTCCTGGCATACCTGCTCAAACCATAAGCCCCAAAATCTGCCCCTGGTTTGCTCAGTCGCATACCTGTCACCCCTTTAACTGGTTTTGGTTTACAGGAGCAGCTGACACAACCTGTCCCTGCTCTAAAGAAAAAAAAGAGTACTTCCACTTCTGCTGAGTATGTTGATGTTTAGCTCTAAATCCTAATAGATTGATTATGCTGAATTGTTTCCACCAGCCATTGGAGATGCAAGTGTTAAAAAAGTACAAGCCCCTTCATAAAAAGCATGCAAGGATTTCAGGTCTCCTGCAGACAAGGCAAGCCAGGGGGGGAAATAAATCATCACAGGCACTGTGGTACTGATGATTTGTATTCTTGTAGCACCTATTCCTTAGTCCTGAACAGACACAAAATAAAAGGTATTCCCTTACCCCAAATGATGGATAATCTTGGCACAACAGAAGGAAAATAGCAGATGGGTATAGATGCATCAGGGAATACAGTCAGCCTGGGTCAGGATAATGCCAGCCTTAGCTTAGTAACTGTCTAACTTCAGTTGAATTTTTGAGGCTTTATGACTTTAGAATATTTCAGTACAGAGATACAATGCAAACACTGTCATTGTGCTGTCATAAAGAAAAAAAAAAAAGGACTGTTTTGTAACATTTCTAATATGTAAGGAAAGGTTGGATTTCCTTTATTCTTTCAGTGATGCCTATTTGCAGTGTGGTTCTTGTGTGAATGTCACCAGACACCTGAGCACAGGCAACTGAATCACAGCCCTCTTCTCTGCTAACACTGAAGATGTCTGATCAGAGCCTGCAGTCACGGTGTACAATCTTCATTTGGGTAATAACCTAAAGCATTGGTGTAAGACTAGCAGGTGCAAAAATGGCTTAGTGTTGGAGGGATATCAACCTAGATGCATGCAGAGCTAACATCACACCAGGGACAAAGAACTTGATATGAGAGTGGAAGAAAGCTGATTTTCACTAGCTGGGCTGAGCAGAGATCCTACACAGCAGGTTCTCACTTAATTTCTTTAGGTCACCATTTACCTGAGCAGCTTGTCAGTGCAGTATTCTTGTTCTGAATGCTTTGTCTGGTGTGTCACATCAAACTGAACACTGTCTTTGCACTTTGTACCCAGTGACTCAGCCTTGCAGGGAATAGGCATAGTGGGAGCAGAGCTATGGGCATTTCTGTGGCCTGTGCTGGTGTCAGCCTGGGTGCAAACCTTCTGCCTTGACAGCAGGCAAACCCACCTGCATCTGGAGAAGTAGGGGTCGGCTCTACTGCCGGGCTTGTGCCCTCGGGGCAGGGCTCTGCTACTGATGTGCATTTCATGTGCTGCAGGGGAATAGCCTTGCACAGGGTGGGTGATGGGATTTCACAGACCTCTGCCTCATGGGAACACAAGGTAAACCTTGGGGCTAGGAAACCAAGTGATCCATCCCTGAGTCCTGCACTATCTGCTTGCAGCCCACCAAAGTGAAGCCACATTGCTTCCTCAGCGTTACCCATCTTATCCACCCTCCCCTGGGTCTTTATATTCAATTTTCACATCACTTGGTTGCATTTTGTCTTCATTTTTAGCAGTTTTGCAGGTAAACAGTACTACTGTACTATTGTACAGCTATTGTACTGCCATAGGCTGTGTGACTTGCAGCAGTGCCCACATGAGCTGAGATCCCAAGAGTATTACTCAAAGTAAGGGAAGTAGCTTGCCATGGCTTTGTACAGGGACATGGAACAATAAGTCCTTGATTGGAACCTCTGGATGTTAGTTTAATGCAAGCAATGACTGGTTCATTTACAAGGAGAAAGTGAGTGATGCTGCTATTATGAAAAGCAGACATAAGGAAGGATGTAACTTTTGTTCACAGCTGAACCTTGAATAATTTTTGTAAATTGTTATAGCTCTTTATTATTTTTTTTTAATCTGTCACCACTCTTGGGCAAAGCAAATGCTTTGAGTAAAAAAAAATTCTTGCTTATTTTAATGAATACTTCTTTTGCAAATGAATAGGAAGTGTTAGAGAATGAAGAAACAGTATTACTTTAGTGTGTGAAGCTGTATTATAAGCAGAGATACCCCCAGAGGACCAGAACTGTCTCTATTACCATGCAGAGAAAATACAAGAGTATTAATGTCTGATTATATTTGAGGAAAGTAGGAATACTTTGGAACAGAAATCACAGAGATTGATTTTAAATTTTAGGTTTTTAAGAACATTCATTATTAAGAGATGCATTGCATTGTGTCCCTTTAGTCTTGTACAGAGGATGCAAAAGTTACATTTTTTGTTCTTTCACAGAGAATGTTACATTTAGCCTTCCTGGTGTTTTTAGGCTATGTCACAAAATCAGTGCAACAAAGTTTCAATTTTATAGTTATGAAGTTGGAGTTGTTATACAGTTTTTTTCCTTCATAGGCCTGCTTTACAGAGCAAACTGTTAATGAGATAGCCTTGTTCCAAACTACTTCAGAAATGTTGTGTTGTTGTTTGGGGTTTTGTGGGGTTGGTTTGGGTTTTTTGGGGGGGTGGGGGTTGCATGTTTTGTTGGGTTTTGGGGTTCTTTTAAGTAACAGATATTTTGATCCTTTAGTAGCAGCTCTGCTAGAATTTAACTCAGAGCAGCCTACTTGGTAAAACTCAATTTTAACATGTACTTGGATTCAACTATGAAGGATTGAAAGAGTTTACTTATCTTAAAAAAAACACCCTACACCAATGGAAACATGCCAAATCATTTTTTAAAAATCAGAATTATTAGAATAATTTCAGTTGGAAAAGGCCTCTAAGATTATCGGATCCAACCATTAACCCAACACTGCCAAGTCCACCACTAAACTGTGTCTGTCAATGCCACATCTTTTAAACACCTCTAGGGATGGTGACTCGACCACTTCCTTGGCCAGCCTGTTTCAGTGCCTGAACAAAGATGCTAAAAGAACTTGGTGTGCTAAATATGATTTTTTTCCTACCAAGAATAAAAGTGTCTATTTGTTAACAGGAAGGATAAAGGGTTTTGTAACTTCCCCAAAAGCATGCAAATAGATTGCATGAGAAAGACCTTAAAAGTGGTGAAGCAATGAAGGCGCTCATAGATGTCATGTAAAGCAATTCTTGTAATGATCACTTGGAGCAGTGGCTGGGGTGGAGTTAATTCTTAGCACTTCACATGGCACTGAGTTTCAGATTTGTGGCTGAGGCTGTGTTGGTGACACTTCAGTGGGTCTTTGATTAGCAGTGCTTGCCCAGCCTGAAGGTTTTCTTTTTCTCACTCTGTCCACCAGTGAGGAGTGGGGGACACAGCCAGGACAGCTGACACAAATTGGCCAGAGGAATGTTCCACACCATATAGCATCTTGCTTAGTAATAAAAACTGGGGTAGAGGAAGAAGGAGGGACAGGGGGTGGCTTTTAAGTGGGCAGTGTTCAGAGACTGGTGGGGCATCAGTCTACCTTTGGCAGCTTGTGACAGCCTAACTTCCTTTGGTTGATGTGGTTGTTGTTTTTTTTGTTGGTTTTTTTTTTTTCTTTACCTTTTAAATAATCTTTATCTCAGCCCATGAGTTGTCTCAGTTTTGTTCTTCCTGTTTTCTCCCTCTGCAGTGGCAGAGTGAGCAAGCAGCCATGTGGGTGCTTGGCTGCTGGCCAGGGTCAGCCCACCACAGTCTTTTTTGGCACCTGATGTGGAGCTTGAGGGGTTTAAGATCACAGATTTGATTCGAGTGTGCTTACAGCTGAGCCTACAGCTGTTACAGATATTTAGCTGTTACTTGGCAGGCTAGTACCTGCTCTTCCTAGCTCTGATGATGGCATATTTGCTCCCTTACCTTCTCCATTACCTTCTCCCTTTCTGCTTTTGCTGCTTTCTATGTTGTTTGCCACTTTGTTTTGCCTTGCCTGGCAAACCTACAATAAAGCCATGATCCTGAGGCCAAGCCTGGTATTTGCCCTTGCATCACTGCCTCCCAGTCTCTGGAGAATCCTGTTTTGAACCAGCAGCAGTTCTTGCTCTCCTCAGCTGCATTTTGTGGAGAGTGAAGCACCTCTCCCTTCTATGTGGTGCATATTTCCACCCTTATTGTAATGACCACTCAGTTCCTTGAACATCCCTACTCTACCAGACGTGGGCTGTGAACCTGATTTTGTTTTCTCGTATGGGCAGCCAGACCGTAGGGGATGACACAGGTCTGCCCTGAGGCTGTTGGCCTGGGTGGGCACAGCAGAAACACCTTGAAGCATCAGCAGCAGTGCAGGAGGTCGTGCTGGAACACCTGAAAGGATGTGCCCATGGATGAGCCCACAACAGAGCAGCTACACCCCTAGAGGGCCTGCAGCCGTGGGTAAGGCTTTGAGGGAGAAGGTTTCTTCTGAAGGACTGTGACCATAAGGCTGTGCCTCAGTAGGTACAACCCTGAAGAGGCTGGAGCTTGCAGATAAAGCTCCATGTGGAGCAGGTACAGCCTGCAGTCTGTGGATAAGGCAGCTAGGTCAGTAGTGCTGGAAACGTCGGTGGTGCTTTGTTTTGCAGCTTGCCCTGTTCTTTTGCAGCCATTAAAAGTTAACTGTTAGGTAATAAATCATGGTTAGTTTGCTACAGTTTAGGCTTGGATGAAGCCCTGAAGCTGCTACTGCTGTAAACAAAAGCCCAATTTGTATTTTGAATTTACTGATCATATGTGATAGAGGTAATCAACAGGTATTTTACATCCCCAGTTAATTTACTACCTTATGCCTTGTGCCATACGTGTTTCAGCCTTTGTTTAATGGATGTTTCCTTTGTTAAAATACTGAATTTTGGAAAACTAGTCCACCATCCATTTGGTGGTTACTTTTTTCATTCACTTTTGAGTACACTAATTCAGCTATCTCATCTTTCTAAACTCCTCCAGTAGTTAATGGAACAATGGACTCTTCCAGGATCCTCTGCACTTTGGGATACATTAACAAGTAGTGCAAGCCAGCGGCAGATCTGAAGAACAATTTAGTCAGTGCTGAGAATTTGACACCACACTACTAAATTTAGTGATTTTTTTTCCCCTTCAGAACAGTCCTAATCTGGTTCTGTGGACTAAATGTCCATTGCATTTGGAGTGTATTTGGTACACTCCTGATCTCCATCTTGCAGTTTATTTGATCTAAACCAAATAAAGTTTATGTTCCCTGAGACTGTGTGAATGAGTAATAAGAACCAAAGCCCAGAAAGGAGAAGAATTGGGAACTTATCTTCAAAAGCTCTGCTCTCTTCTGATCCAGGCTAAAACACTAATATAGATGCAGCCTCAAAGCACTGATGTCAGATTACAGTTCTGAATTTCTTGCCGTAGTAGTCTCCCCCTTTCTTCATTCCTCACAGAGCAAATCTGTGGAGACCAGCAGCTACTTCATTTCAGAAAAGTTGGGTGCTGAGAGTCATGCTGTGACTTCCAGGTGACACCACAACAGTGTGGACCTGGCAGATCAGCTTTTCAAGTCTTTTAAAGCAGCCAATTTGTCAGTCGTTCATCAGATAGCCAAGCTGAATAAGCTCAAGTAAATGAAAATGTTTCTAGATGCTGAGGATGAATCACTTCTTGGGTGGCTTTAGATATCTTCAGCGTTTCAGTCTGTATGCAAGTAAGTCAGTTGTGCTCCCTTTATAAAGTAGACAAAGAAAGAGGCACTTCATCAGACCTAGTTTAAATGGCTAATTAAGGATTCAGTGTTTCGTTACCTAAAAGTTTCACTTTTTCACCCCTGACTGTAAGGGTACTCTGAGCAACCATTTAGACATATCGAAAGCTGCATGAGAAACCCACTTCTCCTTTCCATATTTGAGCCAGACTTCAAAGATATGCTTGAGGGTTGGTTTGTGTTTGGTTCTTTTTGTTGTTGTTTTTAGTGGGTTTGGTTGTGTTGTTTCAGGGTTTTTTTGTCAGCTTGAATCACTTTTCTCATTTTCTGTGATTTTCATACCCCCTGAGCTAATGATGACTACTTTCACTTGTGTTATTCAGTTTCTGGTGGGTTTTGGCTCACCTAAAATATCTCACAAACAGATCAGCTGCCACTAGTTCTCACTCCATGGTCAGATCTCCAGTCCCATTTAATCTCAGGACTGCATTCAGAAATACTGATGCTGGAACAAAGTTTAATTTATCTCGTGGTGGATGGTTGACAGCATTGACAGCCTGCAGCATATTACCATACTGAATTATCAAGCCCCTTAAAGGAATAATGAATGCTGCTTACACTGACTTTCTGCCAAAAACATCCCTTTGTAATGTAAATGAAAGAACACAGCAAAGCAGTTAGATACACATCCCACCGCTGTGTCTGCTCAAACACACGTGCTGAGAAGGGCTGTTCCTATTCTATTAGCCCCAACATGATGTTTACATTACCATAGGTGCTTTATTTTTTCACTCTGGCACACCCTCAGACCTGTCAAGTATTTCCCTGCTTAAGGACAGCTATGAGTGGTGTTAGAGGGTGACAAATTCCATAGAAATATAATACAGAAATGAATAATTGTTTTCATCTGAAGCAGAACCAGGAGATGATCATTGCATTCTAGAAACAGTAAGCACTTGCATGACAGTGAATTGTATCTGTCAGACTTTGAAACAAAAAAAAACATCCACAGCACTCAATATTGTTGCTCATGCAAGGCTGGCAATCTTTATTTTTTTTATCTTGTTTTCTTTCAAGAATTCATTTAATGAACACAAATGTGCATCATGCATTTTTTTTCTCCTGTGTTCCATACAGTGTTAACAGTACCTCCTGTTCTTCACTTGTAGCCTCCTGCCACAAGGAAATACCACCAAAAACATCACAAGCCAGCAAATGCCATTGCTTTAATAGTGTTAAGAAAAAACAGTGGGGCTTTGTCCTTTTCAGCATTGATATCAAGAAGAAAACTTGCCCCTTTGCTTGTTAGCCATACATTTGTTGTAGTGTGGGGATTTTCTTTTTGGTTATGGCAATAGTGACAGTATATATTGTTTAGTTGTTCTTAGCCTCTTGGTAAGGATCCTCCTATCCCCTGAGCAAGCTGCATTTACCCTGCAAGGAAACTGTTCCTTGCTTCCAGTCCCTAGCCTGGATCAGTCCTTTTCTTTTTTTGTCTGTCCTCAGCTCTGCTTGCTGAGTCTGAATTTGGCTGTACTCTTCTGCCCATGTCCTGGTTTGTGTTTTGCTTTGTAATGACCTCTAATGTAACAAGTGTAATGTTTGATGAAGTATCTTAACAGCTTTACCCACTGTTCTGATTTAATTTGTAATTATCGTGACAATATGGGTTTTTTTAGTTTTGCTTATAGTATTTTTTACAATGCTATTGATCAAAATGTAATTTGTACTCCTTTGGTCCTCTGCAAATCTTGGAATTCCCAGCTCACCTAGGTGGGTTTTTTTCTTTTGAAACATTGACTCCTCCCTAACACAGTTTCAAGCAACCCCCTAGTTATAATGTAAGGAAGCATACAGAATTCATACTGAGCAGAAAATCAGAAAGTACAAAGCATTCACTGTATTTTAGCACATTACCAGCAATATTTTGCTGGCCCATTTTGCCACATGCAAAAAGGACGTTGATGTGCTTATTGACTCATCTCTTCATTCAGGATAGAAGTGAGCCCCTTGGATGGTTCATTCATCCTGGTCAAACAACAGTGTGAAAGCATGGCAATTGTCTTTGCTAAGCCCATCAAAGGCTGCTGGCATTCCAGCTGCCAGGCTATAATAGGGCATCTTACAAAATTAAATGGGCTAATTCCGCAATAGTGCACGTGCTCACTGTACTCCGATAATTTTGTTCACTGCATCAGATTCCTAAAGTGGATATTTGTTAGCACATAACTCAGATTTGTCATATCAGGAAAAGATCATCCCTATCCCTTCTTAGCTCTCCTGTGTCACTAGAAGCAGAATTTCATCTCTTTCTACTTACCATCTTGCATGCTCTTTTGGGATGGCCAGTGCACTTCATGTACTGATGGCAGCACAGAGATAAATAGCGAAAGGCTTTTGCAGGCTCTACTAACATATTTTCTTCAGAACAGAAGAACACAACAGCATTATGATGAGGCTGTCCTGTGGTGATCTAAGGAAATCTGTGATAGGGAACATTAAAGGTGCAAAGATAGGTAGGGGGGAAAGAAATCACTCCTTTCATTCCAGAATATGTGCACCAACTGCTGACAGGGTTTCCTATGAGGATCACATTGTGTAAAGTACAACATGCTTCAGTCCCATCTCAAATCACAGACTGTGGGCCATGTCTTGCTTCTCATCACTCCAAAGCAGTTGAATTCCTCAACTCTGCCAACATCCTCTTCCAGCCTGGCCACCTTGAAGCCACACAGAGATTGGCAGGCATGAGGAAGGGTTGTTTTGAGGGGCCATCAAAGACCAACAGGCAGGGCTGATGTGGACCTGTGTTTTAAAGTCGTGCAGAATACTTTAACTAAGTGAACTAACCCATCTGGTTATAAAAATCACTGGGCCTGCAATAAGTACATGAAAGCCAGCGTTGTTGGTAGTTTCTGTTTCTGGTGTGTGTGTTTGCTTGCTTTTCTATCTCAGTCTACACGTCTTTGCCTTAATCACAAGCTAAAAACCCTGTGGACCATCAGAGACCTAATTAAAAATGGCTTCCCTGATGAACTTCTTCCCTAGTTTGCGTATTTATATAGGTTTTCTTCAGGTGACGCAGGAAGCATGACATGAAAAAGGATGAAAAGCAGGTGGCAGCAGAGGCAGCACCAAAAGTTGTCCCACTTGTGTAATTTGGTCTTGTGTCAGCCTCTGGCTGGAACTAATTGCTGAGGAATTTAGGCACTTTCAAATTATCCTTGATGAAGTGTATGAAATTCACAATCATCTGCCAAGAAGCAAACTATAGACCTGCACAAATGCATATAATTTAATCTGGACTTTTTTTCACTGGTAGGGATCCTGTGACTCCCATGAATCACATCAATCTTGATGTCAGTTAAATCTTTGAAATAGTTATGCTGCACTGTCACGACTACATAAATTCACAGAGTCATATAAAAACTCGGCTAAGAAAGAACGAGCAAAGTGTGGGGTTTTCAAGTAGTGGTTTATTGGCAATATCTTTTCCAGGGAGAGTATGAGCTCCTAGTCCAAACAGAAGTGTTACTGATTGAGCATGCTCCACTTTCAGCTGACAGAGGTGGGTCAAACTTGTGATGGCTGTGTTGGTACTGCTTGGCTGCACTCCCAGGGGATGCTCTGACTTTATGTCACCTTAAAGTGAGGCCCTTTAACTCAAGCAGAACAGGATTCATCATTTACTATTCATTACGGATGGAAAAGGGGCTCAGCACAGTTTCTGCTGTGTTTAGGTGAGGAAATAAAGCACAGCAAATGACATACCAGGGTAGTGTGATGCTCTGATCTCCTTATAGCCTTTCATACTTGTCTGTTCATCAGAGAGCAAAAGGCTGGCTATTCATCCAGAGACCAAGGAGGAGGCAGTTTTCTTGTTCATCTCCTTATCGCTTTGATCTTATGCATAAGAAATTCAATAGGATGTGACAGGAAGGTTAAAGCTCTGTCTCCTCCTAAAGAGATTTGTACTCTTGAGTTCTGCATACCTAGCAACAGACACTCTGAAACAAGAGTCCTCTTCGTCTCTCGCTGGAAGTGTATTACATAAGACCTGATTACAGATATTCTTCATGCCAGGAAAAGGGATGCTCACCACCAGCTCAGTTGGATGCTCTTTCTGTTCTATGGGAACTAGGTACTCAAAAGTCAGTATTTTCAGAAATCCTTAAGAGTGTGGGATGGGGTCATGTGATGTAATTTTTGCAGCTTAAAAGTCTGATGTCTAAACCTGAGTTTGACTAGATCTTGTCTTCCTTTATAACCAGTAGAAACATATGATATTGTGATTTAGTTTACATATTTAAAATGCCTGTTTTAGGATGATAGGGATTATCCTCTGGAGGTTCCTGTTTTTCCCTAGTGGAAGTACACAAGGAGTGTTGTGTGATTAGCTCAGGCTTAGCATCTACAGGTTAGATGCCTCAGGACATGAATTCCCCAAATTAGAAGCCTTCTCAGGCTTCAGAAAGATGTCAGTCTCTCTCTCTGTTTAATGACCCAGAGCAGAAAATCATACAGCTTTGGGGGTTTGTGCCTACTCTGAGTACACTAAGTCATGTCCTACCTCTGGCACAGGTACCTCATTTAGCAATTCTAGAAGTTCAAGACAGGAGATACTGTGTGCTGTCAGGTCAGAAATGTCCACTTATGCATCAGTTGTCAGAGGGAGTCTGTAGCACACCTTCCCCACAGAAATATGGATGCTCAGGGACATTAGGGGCAGGATCAAGCTTGTAAAGAAACACCTAAATTTAGTTGTTTACACAGAGATGTATGCCAAAAGATAACAAGGTGTGTGTTAGTCCATTAGTTAAATGGAGCTCTGGTCAGGACAAACCAGCAGCTTTCAAAGTGATTCACCCAACCAACCACATACAGTTGTAGCTGGCCTGTGCCTATATATGATAAGCATAGTAGGTGCATAGCAGGTGCACATAGTAGGTGCATAATTTCCTTGAAGATGACCTAGAGTAGCCAAAATATCTTCATGGGGCTGGCAGCTACACCATGGGACCTCCTGAGCCTATGGAGCAGCAGTGCCCTTCTGCAGCAGAAGATGGATGCACTAAGGGATCTCCAAAGGCACTTGGACACCTGCATTTGGGTTTCTGCATCACACTCTCAATATTTCTTTCAGAACTATTTCTTACTGGGTGCCACTGCCAAAATTACTAGCTTGCATGGAGCAGTCCAGGAGCCCTTCAGCGAAACTTCATGGCATCACCTAATCCTGTGTGAACTTCTGGCAAGTGAATGCCATTTCCTATCAGAGATGTCAGACCTGTTGATGCACTGTAGACAAGTCCACTACAGAAGAGCTGGTAGTGTGAGCCTGGGTAGCTGGTTCCAGTCCATCACAGGGGTGATGGAGGATTCCAGCTACAAATCAAGGGTTTCTGCACAGCAATTCATTTAGACCATGTTGCATCCTAGAACTGGATCAGTTTCCTCTCAACAAACTGGCTGCAGTCTTACACTCTATTTGAAAGACAACAAGCAGAATCTAGAGTCTTAAGGACTACACTGAGACTGCCTCTCTGACCACCTAGACAGATCATCTTAAAGTGAAACATTCTTCTATTTGTTCTGAAGTGACCTTTTACAGACTTGTAGTGCAAGACACTCCAATGAACAGGGCTTTAGTTAAGGTCTTCAGGTCTGTAGTCATAACCCAGCAAAAATGAGAGAACTTCCACTGGCTTGACTAAGCTTAATACACTGATCTGTCATGTCTAGCATGATTTATGTGAAGTCTTTTCTTCTCTCTAAATTAATTTCAGATTTCAATAGAAACAAATTTAGGCAAATATGCAACCTGACTTCTGAGTTTGCAGTTAGTTAATCATTTCCACTGACACTCACTAGAGGGAAATTATGGAGAACTTTATAAATTAGATTCACCATACTACATCAAGCTTGGCATTTAGCAATCTGGGGCATCACTGGACTAAAGAAGAGAATTAAAATTCACCATAGTCAAAAAATATGCAAATGAGGTAGCAAACTCCATTAAAATACCAGCCACAGCTACTGCATACAAAACATTGTCACACCTGTATGACTTTGAACACTTTCCCAGATATATGTTGGTGTCCAAATATATTTGGACCCTTGTCTGAATGTATGTAAATAATACTGTAGCTCCCAGACATTTCTGTCAAATCAATGCCTTTCTGCATTTCCTAAATTTACCTTTGTATGTTTAAATATCCACTATGAATCATTTTACATTAGCTCGACTAAATTTCATTTTACCGATGTTATTTATTTTACCCTCCTCTGCCATTTATCAAAGTGGTTTTGTAGTCTGCTATATCCTCTATGGATGCATAATCCCTCCCAGCTTTATATCACCTTAATATTAGATTGGTAAGTCTCTCCACAGTTGTTAATTGACCTCTCTGGTATCCTATTCAAAGCATCCTCCCAAGATAATGATAAAGTATTACAATTACTTCATTTTAAATAATTTTTAACAGTTATTACACGATATACACCCAGCATTAGCTTTGAAAAAGCAATGGGATTTCCACTTTGAAGTCCTCATAAAATCACATCCTCATCAAAGAAAAAAATGCGGCTTTGACTAATCTATGCTGTTTAAGTGTATATAAATGTATATAATCAGAAGTCAAGCGCTTATTTTTTATAAATGTTATGAAAGCGTGTATTTGATGTACAGTGGTTTGCAGTTCCCTAGGTCTTCTGTTGTTTTTCACCTTTGTTAAGGGACAGTCAAACTTCTTGACTGAAACAGGTCCTCCTGGCTTTAACACTTACTCATCTTCCATTGTACAGGAATACTTCAGTGAACTCAAGAGCCATAAATTCACTACCTTTGCAAAAATGACTACCAGTTATGACTGTGAGGTAATGGAATTTATTTTTGTCTAATTAAAGTATGTCTTGTGGGAATCTGCTCAAGCTCTCAAATACCACACTACAAAGCTATTTAAGGTGCTAGAGCCTCTTCATGAATCCCAACTGTGCCTCTACTTCATGACCAGAACCAGCAATAAGCCACAACCCTAAAAGGAGACTATGTTCACAGGAAAAAATACATACACCTGGCAAAGGGCAGATCCCCACCACCACTGGAACAAAACCCACAAAATTCCAGGGAAAGAAAAAAGAACCACAATGGCTGGCAACCTGGTGGGGAGAAAAAAATGGTGCCAGTTCCTGTCTCAGGGAAAAAAACCCAAAAGGTTCACACAGCAGCTCCAACAAAACAGATGGGAACCTAGTGAATCTCTGGTGTTGGTCCCCTCTTCACAGCAGGTGGAGCAGGTGGATTTGGTGCCCTTTCTCTCACTGGCTCAGCATTTCTCAAGGTCTGGGGCCAAGATGGAGCAGCCCCCAGCCAATTCTTCTCCTGCTGGTTGTTCTCTCGGATCTCAGACCAAAACCAAACCATACAGTTCACTTCAGAAAAAAAGCCACCCAAGGATTCCTGCAGCAGTCTCTCCAATGCCAGGAAAAGTAAAAAAAACCCTTATTGATAAGGCTAACAAGAACCAAGGTAGCTAACCAGAAAAAAGGACGCAGTCCACGCAGCAGCAGGGATGCCTGGGGAGTGAGCTGTTGAAAAAGCCCTCAGAGGAGCCCCAAGGCTCCCCCTTCCCCCTGACCCACCTTAAAGCTAAAGCAAGCATTTCTGGGCACACAGTAGATGAGAAGAGAATAGACTACTCATCATATGTAGGTGGGCATCATCCTGATTAACCTCCAGTCATCTGGGACCTCCCCGGTTGACCAGGACTGATGGTAAATGATGGGACTGGCTTGGTGAGCTCTCCCATCAGTTTATTTGTCTCCCAGTTCTTATCAGTGCTCTGAGATTCAGATCTTTTAAAAACCCACCTCAGATTTTGCTATGAGATTCAGTCGACAGCTTTGAGACTTGGCTGACAGCCTTGCCCTTCAGGTAAAACTGAGCTTTCTATAATAAGATGCAGTTATTTGCACAAGAAATTGAGATTTCTTGCAGGAAGATCTTAAGTTTGTGGGATTAACTGCCATGCAAACTGAGTGTCATCAAAAGTTTCCCGTGATTTTTGATGCACATGCAAGGCATGCTTTTGAAGCTCCACTGTCCATGATATAAACTTAATCCCCGTGAGGGAACACTGACAAAAGCTGTAGCAAGGGAGAGGAAGCAGAGCTGGTCTATACTGGGCAGTAGATATTGGCCAATAGAAGTAGCTGGTCAGCAGGTAGTAAAGAAAAATGTGTTTCAGACTTCAGAATTTCTTAAGTTAGTTCCCTCAAACTATGCCAACAACATGGAAGGAGATACTGTAGAAGCAGGAAAGAATCCTTTCCCCCAAATGAGGTCAAAGAAGGAGAGAACTCTCCAAAAATGTGATACATAAGCATGAGTGCTATAAGAGATTCTGTTCCCCCACTGCAGCCCTAGCATCTAGTCTTACTGCTTGCCCTCTTATAACCTTTCTTGTGCCTGCTTGATGGGGATTTTTTATTCTTTATTAAATTTATGTCCACTGGCAAAAATGAGACCGAACTTTCCTGTATGCTACATGCATTCCTTAATATCACATATCAAAAAATTCCAGAAGACTTTGAAAACCTGCAGGGTTGGGGGTGGAGAGGATGTCTTGGCTTGGGCCACCAGCTTTGATCTTGGACTGAGTGGGAGTAGCTGGATCCCGAGGAGGGAAGCAGCTGGCATGACGGTGACTAAGGGGTATTGGAAAGGCTGAGGGGGCTTCATTGAAGAGCACAGGAAGAGGAGAAACGTCTTGGCCAAGGCAGGTGATGGTGGGAGGCAGCAGGGGTAGACTGAGCTGTATCACAGGCTCATGGCTCAGCCATGCAGCTGTGACTGCATCTAGGTGAGCTGCTACTGCAAATACACTTGCCTGAAACAAGGTCTGACAAACCAGGGCATTCCCAGTAATTTCTTGTGTTTGGTGTCAGTGCGTGCAGCTAACAATGCTTCAAATGAACCTGAAGGAGGGTTATGTCACCTGTGTGAGAGTGACATGAGTGCATCTAAGCATGACACTGGTAACTTGAATTTAAATGATCTTTCCATTTACAGAGAGGGGGTAGAGAAACAAGAATATATAGATGAAATAATCTCTATACTGATGACCCTGCCATCCAGTCAAAATGTTGGTACCTGTGCTTGAAACAGATGCTAAAACATTCAAGACTCAGCAGACAAAACCAGTTCAACTTTGATTGAGGAAATGTGAAAGGGAATTAATTTATGGTGAGAGGATAAAGAAGCTCAACTTGTTTGGTTTACCAATAAGAGGACTGACAGGACTTTATGATAATACACATATTTAGGAGACCACATAATTGTCTTTAAGGAGAAGGCAGAAATCCCTGAGTGTAAACTGAGGCCTACCAACCCTGGTTAGAAATGAGAACACGTTTTTAGACATGAGGGTGAGAGTAGGCACTAGAAAAATGTGCTGAACTGTCAACTCATCATGTGTTCATTCCTGACAGAGTTCTGTCCAAAAGGCATGTGCTAGCCAAATACAAATTACACTGTCACTGCCCCTTCAAATTGCTCACATCGGTTTGATCCCCAAACTCGCAGGAATTTTAGAAGCAGCCCAAACTGGCTGGTTACCAGAGTACTGCCCCCTCCATTCCTGCCTTCCCTCGTACCTGTGTAGTCCTTGGGTCCCCCTCACCGCAAGCGTCCCCACGGCCAGTGGACAGCCGGGGCTGGCACACTGCAGGTGGCACGACCGCTCCTGTCACTCGCAGCATCTCCTCCCCACACCGCTGCTCTGGGGCAGCCCCAGCCCCGCTCTCCTCGCTGAACACCCGCACCCATTTGCTTTTCTCACAAGCCCTCAGGGGACACGGCGGTCGCCTCTGGGAAGTGACACGCCCGAGGGGAGCAGCTCCCCGGAGGGGAGGCTCCGCTCTCCCCGCGGGCACGGCGTGCCCG